>JARFXV010000736.1:307500-907500 GCA_031761425.1 Cosmopolites sordidus | reverse complement strand
ATACCAACACCACAGATGAAAGTATTATTCTGTTTAGATGGCATGAAATTCCAAAAGTAGGTTGTCCGCTTGTACCAGAACACGTTGAAACCAGACCTCTATACAATCCGGACAAACCTGGAATTGAGCAAGGAAAATTAGAAATGTGGGTGGACATGTTTCCCATGGATATGCCTCTTCCAGGACCACCGTTAGATATATCACCAAGAAAACCAAAGAGTTATGAACTAAGAGTAATTATTTGGAATACAGACGATGTGGTGTTGGAAGACGATGCTTTTTTCACCGGCGAGAAAATGTCAGATATTTACGTCAAAGGGTAAGGAGAAAATCTAGTTTTCCATCTTAAAACAAGTTCTGTTTTAAGTTGGGTAAAAGTTCAAAAGAAACTTATAAAATTATCTAATCTGGTTATGAATAAAAATTTTTACAAAATCTTCAAAATGACCGTTTCTACCAGATTCAAACTCACTGGCCTTCCTAAAACCGCTGTATATATTATTTTAATAACAGATTCACATATAATATCTGCCAATGTGCCTAAAAATTGTGATTGTAAGTGTTTTCCTGGATAAAAAATATCGTGGTAGTCAAATATATCCCATATTCATCTGATTTAGTACTGTGTGACTTGGATAAAATTGCGAGTATTCAGAAGGCCTATGACTCTGGGCACAAACCTTCCTTGAGTGCTTTCATCCAGTTGGACTGATTGCATTTACGAGGGTTCCTATTTATGTATCCCGAATTGGCAACAATGGTGTTGCTAGACACAATCTGTCATATACATAGTAAAGTCTAAATGATTGCGGCGCGTTCATATATTTTTTCTTTTTTGGGTTTTTCACCACGATCTAAAACTCAAAAAATATCAAAATATAGATATAGAAATTAACATTAAATTATTTTTTAGATTCGTTTTGAAACCGGGAGGAGAAGACCTCCGAAAACATTAACGTTCAAAAGTTTGTATTTATTTTAAAAAATATTGTATTTTTAAAATTTTTCTTCGTTAGGCAAAATTTATTACAGAAAAAGAATCACTAAGAGATCCGTTTGTTTTTTGTTTTTTACACACTGATTCTCTATTTACATAAGAACAGATATTTTAAATATTTTTTGATTTGTAGATCGTAGTGAAAAACTCAAAAAAAAAATTATACATAGTAGAGTTTGATATTGCTGACTGTATACGTACACTCGTTGACAGAATAGAATATTTTGTCATACGGACGTTATTTATATTGTTTAGGGACTAGCAAAATTTCATCTCAGTCAAAACATAGAATTAACTCGTAAAAATTTTCGTGCGATGATTTACTACGACTTTCGACGTGGATTATCTCAACCACAGTGCATCAATCAACTCACTTCGACTTTTGACGATGAAGCACTATCTAAAACCACTGTATATCACTGCTTTAATTAATTCAATCGTGGCCGTCGATCGCTCACGGGCGAATTTAAAGAAGGCCGTCCAAAATCGGCTGTTGTGCCAGAAAACATCGATATTGTGTGCGAACTGATAAAACTAGATAGTCATGTAACATACCGTGATATTGAGACATCCCTGGGCATTAGTATAACAAGCATATACAAGTTTTAACATGAACATGTAGCCGTGAAAAAGATTTGTGCACGTTGAATTCCGCATAATTTGACAATCGCTCAAAAAAAGGCTCGAGTCGATTGATCCTGATGAAGAAATGCTCAAAAAATACAATCATGGTGCGTCAAAAGCTGTGTATAACATCTACATAGCTGACGAACCTTGAATCTAGTCGTATGAGCCCGAAAGTAAACAGCAATCGACTGTATGGGTCTTTCAAAATGAGCCTAACCTAACAAAAGTTGTTCGTGTAAGAAGCACTTCAAAGCAAATGGTCACTAGTTTTTATGGAATAAATAGGCATGTGGTTACAGTATCACTAAAGAATCGAAAAACGATGAATTCTGAATGGTACACAATCATTTATTTGCCAGAAGTATTTAAAGAAATAAGGAAAAACAACGAACGACGCAGGATCATTCTTCACCATGACAACGAGAGCTCTCACATCGAACCGAACAACTTAATATTTGACTGCTCAAAACATCAAATTGATGGGTCATCCGTCGTGAAGAAAACTACATTGTCAACGATTTTCGACGCCAGGAGAAGCGGTTTGTTTGAAATACCTCAAAAGGAATGGAAATAGTGGTATGAAAATTGGTTCAAACGTATGCAAAAGTGTATCGATCATTTATCAGCATTTATCGCAGTAAACAATTTTTCAGAAAAAAACACCATATTTTATTTCCGTTCAATTAATTCATTTCAGTCAGTCCTTTAACTCATTTTCCTGGTTCACCTCCTGTATAGGGTTTCAATAGCACGAAAAGTAAAAAGGAGAAAGGGGAAAGCAAAAAAAATCTTCAGCAACACTATTGTCTTCTATGCCCTTCCACTTAAAAACCCACGAGCCGCCACCGGTATCGATCATCGGAAAATATTTTGAAAAAAAACCATTTTCAATGATAAATATTTGGTTTTATTTATTATTCCGAATACATAAACAGCAATCCTCGTATCATCTTGTTGAAGGATATCCTCTATTTCTGATGGAATTGTGTCATAGTCTGTATTCAATAATCTAACATCGGATATTCTGACAATGTCTCCTGCCGAATTCCACTTAGGGATAACCACCCTTCCTACTGCAGCTAATAAGTTGGATCTTTCGTATTCGACACTCTCTCCTTAATGATAACATTAATCTTTTCATGACATATTGTATTACTATTGTTAACCCACCTGGAGTACTTCTTTCATTTTCAAATTCTCCATAACACTTAGTGGTTTTGGCAATAATTTTCCTCACTCTCCTAATGGGTTAGAGAATGATGCCAGTGTCCATCTACTGTAGGATGAAGGCCTCTTCAGCATGTTTCCTTGCATAGTCCTGAGCATTCTTGTATCATTCAGTTCGATTGTATGGAACGATGTTTCCGGTTTTGTTCGTGGACGTTTCTGATCAAGAGGTATCCACTCTAGGATTGATTTGGTCCATCAGTCGTCATATCGCCTCGCTATATGACCTGCCTGCCTTCATTTCAATTCATTTATTCTTCCAGTGATGTCACATACTTTCTTTCGTTCTTTGATTAATATGCAAGTCTTAGTGACTCGCGTCCTAATGCCAAGTATACACTTTTCCATTCCCATCTAGGCTACTCGATATTTTTTAACTAATTTTGGTGTAAGTGGCCAGATTTCACTCACAACGAGCAGGTAAGAGACACACTGGTAAAAGGCTTATAAATTTTAGATGGTTAAAAGGCCCAGAAGATTGTCAAGCCACGGATATACACTACAGATCGCTAACGGGAGAGGGAAACTTCAACTGGAGATTTATTTTTCCATTCGATTATCTTGTAGCTGAACAAAAAATTGTAATATCCAGAAAAGAATCGTTGTTTTCTTGGGACGAAACGGAATGCAAGATCCCTGCCAGATTGGAACTTCAGGTTTGGGACGCAGATCATTTTTCAGCAGACGATTTCTTAGGTATGTAACTTAGATTCAGCTCGGAATCACGCAGCAAAATTTTGTTTTATTTTTTTAGGGGCAATAACTTTGGACCTTAACAGGTTTCCTCGGGGAGCAAAATCTTCAAAACTCTGCACCTTAGATATGTTGAAATCAGACGAATCTGTGCCAATGGTGAACATTTTCAAACAAAAACGAGTAAAAGGTAGTAGTCAAAGCAAAATATTCTTTGCATATGTTGGTATTATTTGTATTGTTTGCATAGGTTGGTGGCCATTTTATGTAAAAAAAGACAATGAAGAAATGGAACTGACTGGAAAAGTGGAAGCAGAAATTCACCTATTAACTAAAGAGGAAGCTGAAAAAGTGCCTGTTGGTTTGGGACGAAATGAACCAGATCCTTTGGAAAAGCCCAAGTAAAATTATTGTTTCCTTAACAATATCATTTAACTAATTAAAAATTTGTTTCAGTCGACCAGATTCTTCATTTATGTGGTTCATGAACCCCATAAAATCAATCAGATACATTCTCTGGCACAACTACAAGTGGACAATTCTAAAACTGCTCATTATAATTGGTGTGGCAATAATTATTTTGTTATTCTTCTATTCCATTCCCGGTTACACTGTGAAGAAAATGCTGGGAGCTTAGTTTCCTTATTACTTGGTTCAACTGTCATATTTTTTCTTCATTCTAGTAAATGAAAAGATTGTGTTCTAAATATTAGATTAGTAGAAAAATACTGTCGATTTTTGGCCTTCAATTTATAACACAGTATGAGCAAAGTTTGTTAATTAATATTGTTTTGTATATAATAGTTCGGTTTACAGAAAATTAAGAGCTTTATTCTTTTCCAGCCTCTAAACTTTCCTCTCTAGTTACGAAGTGTGTAAATGAAGTACTGAGACTGGTAGCGTAGCGTTAGATCTGGCAACACTGTGCCTTCTCCTTTCAACGAGAATACAGACCAACAACAGATGCGTATTCAGTTCGAGTTTGTACTTCTTATAGTCGTTTCTATATATTCCTTTATAAAGTCTTCTTATAGGCAGTGGTCCGCAACAATTCTTTTCATGAAACGGATTTTTCTAGTGCGTTCTGAAAATGAGTAACAACAATTTCGAGCAACGGCACGCTCAAGTTTTGTTATGTGGTATAAACAGTTTCATAACCAGCATTAAATCGTACATTTAATCGTGGTTCCATGGCGGAATACCGTTAAGATTGCGAGGCAACACTGTTGGCTTCTCCTTTGAACGGACAGACAGACCAACATCTGATGCGTCCTCAATGCGAGTTTGTACTTCTTATTTTTGTTGTTTGTACTTCTTGTACTTCTTGTACAATTATTCTTGTAATTCATGTACAATTTCAAGTAACGGTACCCCCAAGTCTTGTTATGTGTTATCAAAAGTTTCGGAAACAACATTAAATCGTATATTCGACATGGCTCCATGATGGAATACCGTTGAGATTGCGAGTGCTAGATATTAACCAGTATTAATTCCCAATATTGATTTTGCTACCAGAATAAGATAAATGCCATATAGAAAGACTGTTTCAAAAAAACCAATTCAAAAGATGTATTTCCACCACAAATATAATATTGAAGGTTATAAACTTGTCATAACCTAAAAGGTGAAGATGAAGTGAAGATTTTTTCCAATAATGCTTCTAAATTTTCGTGATTCGAATTGAAAATCGACGATAAGACATCCTATAAAAACTTATCGTATTTTAGCAAGCCTTTTAGTCATCCAGCGTATATTTGTCATAATTTTGTCGCAAAATATAATTCTGCCATACTGAGGAAGGATCTTCTTGAGTTGCCACTATTTAAGTTTTTACTTTCCAAACAGGCTCCTTCATAACTATGTTATGTTGACGTGTACAGGATGATGCATAAAGAACGTACTTCAGTTTTGCTGATCTAATTTCATCGATTCCGTGAAAATATTTTTTTACACGATTTGTTAGCGCCTAGTCGTCTGAAGTTTCCGACAGTTCGCCTTCATCACCATTGTCCACTGAAGTCGAATTCGCGTAATTCGGGATATAATTTCGTATATAAATGCATACAAATTTTGTTTAACTGAGACCAAGGGCTAATAATTTAGAAGAAAGATTGTGAATTCAAATCTTAAATAATTAAACAAATTATAATATGGTTTTATTGCAAAGCAAACCGAAATTATTTTAATGTAGAAGACTGCATAAAGTCAAACAAAGTCAAAACAACAGATTCTATGTTCTTAAACAAAATTTCTTCATTTGACGTTAATATATTTTACTCCCTGTTTTACAACATAAACGCGCTCTTCATTTGAGTCCATGTTTTCTAAAATTTTTAACTCTTTTTTAATTAAACTCTTGGCTTCCGTCAGGTTTGTAACCGTCGTTTAATCTACAGATTGGGGGGTCAAAAGAATCAGATTCTTCAATGTTTTGCTCACAGATTTCTATGTGCTCATCAACTGTCAGCTCCTGATTATGTGAATCTAGCAATTCTTGTATGTCCTCACCATCCACTTCTAAATTTTATTGTCTAGAAAGAACTACAACGTTTTCGATAACATGATCAATTTGATCATGTTATCAGCGATGATTCCGCCAGAGTATCACTAGTGAAAAAAAAATGGATACAGTTTTTTCCAGACACCATTTAAAGTTTTTTGTGAAATTTCATCCCAAGATTTCCCAATGATGTTCACATCATCTAAAACATTAAATTGTTTCCAAAAGTCTATAACAGGGGGCTCATTGTTTTGTCTCATAGCTCCATGGAGATGTGCATATGATCGTCGCGTGTAATAAGCTTGAAATGTTTTAATGACACCCTGGTCTATCGGTTGAAGCAAGCTGGTTGTATTTGAGGGCAACAAATTAACTTTCACACGTGGGTCGAAATTCTTGATGGCAACAGGAGGATGGCCTGGTGATTTGTTTTCATTGGCTATAACATTCGACTTCGGCTTTAGGATTTAACTTCCAAATCCCTGGCAAACCAGCTTTGGATTAATTTTTTAAAGCTCTTGGATTTTCCGAGTGATAAACTAAGAGAACTTTTAACTTACAGTCACCAGCTGCATTCCCGCCAACCATCACTATCACCGATGTTTGGAGGCCTTAAAATCTGGAAAGCTTTTTCTTCACGCGCGATAAAAGTTCTTTTAGGCAAGTTCAAGTTATTTTCTTTTAGGAAAGGCAAGTTCTTCCAAAACAATCCAGTTTCATCCACGTTGAATATGGTTTGACTGCTATAGCCACCTTCTTCTATCATAGCCTTGACTTTTTCTGGACAGAGAGACGCAGCCTCTTTATCAGCACTTACCGCCCCTCCATTTTCCTCGATGCTATGCCAGTTACAGCGACTTTTTAATAGGCTCAACCACTCAACTTTACCAGCTTTAAAGATTATCTTTGGCTACGTCCCCAGCTTCTTTAATCTCTCAAAAATCAGCTTAGCTTGAAAGCACACCATGTTCCGATCAACAGCACAGTTTTTCTATAATTTCAGTATTGTTTCCATCTCAGTGATACTAGCATGACGTTTATGAATGATGCTTGAATTCAAAAATTGAGCATTTTTCACAGCTTCGAGATTTTTTTCCTTATTTTTTATAATTGATCTAACTGTCGATTCTGGTAGATCAAACTTCTTTGCTAATTACAAACTTTTAGTTTTTAATCGAAATCCTTGCTAATGTTTAGTTTACATTCCAAAGATAATGTTTTTCTTTTCTTATTTGATGCAAAAGAATCAGTTTTACTTCGTTTAGATGACATAGTTATTTTTAAATGATATAATAAACAAAACAATTTGTAAAAGTGCGTCGAGTCCACGCGAAATATATCCGTGCATGTCGTAAGCCGTTTTGGCGAAGCCAGAGGAGGGAACGGGTGTCGTGCCACCTGACTCATAAATCGCGTAATTCGCGGAAGACGGGGGGGTAAAACTACTAATTATAAAATGGGTAAAACTACTAATTATATCAGAATAAATTATAAACCTCACCAAGTCACCAACATATTAAACTCACCACTCACCACTCAGTCACCAACATATTAAAAAAAAACATTTTTTTTTCTCTAAAAATAAAATCGGAACAAAATCGAGTAATAGAAAAACCGACATTATTTTCTTAAAAATCTAACATATCGTTATTTCTAGCTCAATGAACAAAATCATCAAAATACAAAAAAAATCTAGTTTACCATAAGTGATTGAAATAAGCATTGACAATGTTTCTGTAAATAATAACTTTTGGCCTTAAATGTATTCCTATTTTTCGAAATAAACTCCTATGTCGTATTGTATACATAGATATATATACAAAATATATTTCAAATAATAAGAAAACAAATCAAATCATTATCAAAGATTTTGCAATATATCTAAACATATTTTTATCTATTTTGCAATCTGTATAGCTTCTGTATGGTGAATATATGAAAATAAAGCAAAAAGCAAAAGATGAACTTTTATTTGATACCTCTCTACATACAAACGCCAAGCAGCTCCATCTTTGAATTAATGCGTGTTTATTACAATATAACAAATACTACTATAATCCATAGTAAGAAAACTTTATTTATCCAAATGTATTTTGTCATCTTCAAAGTAATCCCCCCTCACTGCAATACCCAACGTTTTTTTTTCAGTCTTGGAAACATTTTTTAAACTCGACTTCTGCTTCTAACACTTTCTTAACACTTTTAATGCCTCAGCATACGAAATTTCGTTTTTTAGACGGCATTTAAAGCAAATTATTTCCTTCATAAATTTATCTATTAAAAAAAATGTCCAAAAAAAGTTTTAACAAATAAAAAAGAGGTTATAGCAGTGGCGGCTCGTGGGTTTTTAGTGGGAAGGCGTAGAAGAAAGTAGTGTTACTAAAGATTTTTTTTGCTTTCCCTTTCCTCCTTTTTACTTTTCGGGCTATTGAAACTCAGGAGGTGAACCAGAAAAATATTTAAATTTTGTATTGTTACTCTTTACAAGGACATTGGAGGATGGGTTGTTGCTTGTTGCACAGATAAAGGAATGAATATGTAGGTGCTTGCCGTTTCCCGAAGAGTAAAGCATTCAAACTGTTTATTGTAACTGCAAATCAATAAAGAAAATTCGAAAAAGTTAATGAGAAGTTCGAAAAGTTCAAAAAAATATCAAAGTTTTATGATAAAAAAGGGTTATTGTACACATTTTTGTCGGTGAATAGCACGTCGCCGTTTCCTAGTTTTTAAAGTGAAATTCCATCCACCTGTTTTTGTCCAAAATATTTTTTCAATAACTTTCACAAAAATTTTTCAAAATCACACGCTCAATATTTAACATACCTAAAGCATTTAGTCTATCTTCCCCCACTGAATTACATAAAATATGTTTTAATCAAGTTCAAAGTCGAAAAATCAAAAAATTATTCGCGAGGCGAACGAAATACGCGACGCGAGACATATCAAACGCTCCGTACGCTAATTACCGATACACTCGGTCGCAGGGAATCTACGTCCAAATCGCATGATTTGGAAAGCAATTAAACCCCAGAATTCTGGCAACCAACAAAACATGTAACGGTCGCTGGAGGTAAACGTCCAACCAACAATGTAAAAATTGTGGCGAGAAGATGAAATTTTTAACCGCATTATTTGGTATAATGGGTCGACAGACGTTCTTCTACATCTGGAGATTTTAATTTCTAATAATATCTTAATTGAGTTAAATGATAAACGGAAATAAAATACGATCTGAAAAATTGTTTTACTCTGAAAACTTGTTTACTGTGATAAATGCTGGAAGGGCGGCGCCTCAACGCCCTCCCTGACGGGCCGCCACTGGATTATAGGTATGAGGCACACATACCTATAAGCATGTATTTTTTCTTGTTGTAAGTTGGTACCAATGTATCTACTTGTCACGTAGAATTGGTCGGCAAGTTTGTTATCGAGTGTTGGTTAGATCAGACGACTTCAATTGTGTTCTGTGATTTTTTAAAGTGAAAAAAAAATATCAAAGAAAGAGTTTGCCTCAAATATTAAGCTGTGGTGCAACGAGATTTCTTCTGCTAAATGGTTGAAAATATTGGTGTCGATTACTTCCTGTTCCCAAACCTGAAAAAATAGCTGACTAGGCGCAGATTCACATGAAATGATGAGGTGAAAGCTGAAACAAATACATATTTTGCAAAGTTGGACATTATATAGAGGCCATTCAAAGATTAAAACGTTATTGGTCTAAATGAATTGAAAGATCTCAAAAATTTTGTTTTCATTATCGGACCAATAAATTTTCGAACGACCCTCGTACATCGAATCATGGTAGAGAGTCAAATGTAGTAGCAGCCCTCACGTGCGTGTTGTGAATGTTGTTGCAATTGTTTAGCAACCGATTTCTTAGACAATAGTCCAGCTGTACATTGTATCAAAACAAAAACAGCTCTGGACTTAATCCAAAATAATTAAATTGAAGATTAAAAACAATAAAGACTGTGAACTATTAAAATTAACGCACTAGGTAAAAATATACAGTATATCAAACTGAAACTGGTACTTTTCAAATAAAGGATAGTTATAGATGAAAGTTTTTATCAGAAATTTTTATAATGACAAACTGGTTGGAAAAAAATTATTTTTATAATTTTTTTATAGTCAAATAAAAACTCGTACACCATCAATTTATTGCAATAAAAAATTTTGCCTTAGTTGTCCAGTTCCGAATTCAATTTATTACAGTATAGTGCAGTTTTAATAAACTTGTAAGTTTACATTTCTGCATCTTTATGAAATGGGGAGTCAGAGAGGCCAAACAAGTGTATCAAAGAGAGAGAGATGGCGATTCACCATTACTAAAATGGAAATTCTTACCGGGAAATCGTAAAAATTATTAATAGGCCCTACACCACAGTGCAAAATATTATGACATTTTATAATAATGACCGACGGATAAAAAATAAAGTGAGGAAATTCTTCAAGAAAAAATGTACTTTGAGCGTTGGATTCTAGGAAAGTTAGTAATAATCCCAAATTGTCCCTAAATTAGCAAAATAGGTAGAAATACATTAAAAAAAAAGTTAATTCCCAACAAATACACATTTCTTACATAGCAGTGGCGGCTCGTGGGTTTTTAAAGTGGGAGGGCGTAGAAGAAAGAAGTGTTGCTGAATATATTTTTTTAAATATCTGTTTTTATGTAAATAAAGAATCACTGGATTAAAAATAAAAAACCAAACTGTAATAAATTTGCTTAACAAACAAAATTTAAAAAAATTTTTACAAAATCTTTCTAAAATAAATATAAACTTTTGAACGTTGACGTTTTGGGAGATCTTCTCCCGTTTTCAAAATGAATCTAGAAAAATAAATTATATTAATTTCTATATATACTGAAAAAATAGGAAGTAAATATATTTTGTATATATGTCAATAATACTTACATTGACAATAATAGTTTTCAATGACAGTGACATACTACCCAAAAAAATATATAGGCGAGGTTTACTGTGTGATTATTAAATAAATAAAAATTAATAAATAAAATTAAACGTCTTGCATTTGCTGCAGAGCACAGAGATACGCAGTTTCATTTTGTAAACATGTGATACGCGGACCAGAGTAAATTCCAAATATTTGGTTCTGTCGGAGTACATAGGGTCTAGAGAAAATTTAATAAAGCACTAAAATCTAAGAATTTTCAAGTGACTGCAAAACATGGTGGCAGCTCCATAATTGTATAGGGGTGAATGACCGCCAAAGGCCCTGGTAAGTTACATTTTATTCAAGGAGTTGTAAACTAACATGTTTATCTTGACATCTGAAGACAAAACCTGAAACAAAATGCTCAAAAACTGGGAATGGAAGAACGATGTATCTTTTACCAAGACAACGCACAAAGCGGTGAAAAGTAAGAACTGGTTATTTTATAACTAACCCAAAGTTATAAAAACTCCTCTAATCCCGACCTAAATATGATTAAACGTATATGGCTCCATTTAATGGTTGCAATTAGAAGTAATCAAATTTCTAATATTGAGCAATTACTGGCTCTTCAGGAAAAGTGGGTAAAACTAGTACCTAAATATTGTCATAGTACTAGTACCTAAATATATCAAAAAATATAAATGTTTAACTTATTCTCTACAAATATATTTTAATTCAGTTTTCCTTTTGATAAAATTTTATCTATGACAAAACTAGTACCTAAATATTGTCAAAAGTTAGTTGAATCTATATCTTGCCATTTAAAAGATGTAATTAGTAATAAAGGATTGTCAGTTGCATATTAATTTCTACTTTTTGAATAGTTTTTTAGATGTATGTATCATATATATGTATATATAGATATATCATAGTGTAAGAGTTTCATTTTGACTATCAAAAAATATAAACGTTTAACTTATTCTCTACAACTATATTTTCACTCATTTTTCCTTTTGATAAAATTTTATCTATGACCATACTCTCTGAAAGGTATAAAAGAAAATTTATAAAATATAGTAATTAAAAAAAATAATTTTTTAAAAAATTTTTCAAATGTGCGAGTTTCAATTTGATCTACTGTATAAGTTTGAACTTTGATGTAAGTTTTTCAAACTCCTATCTCTATAAGTTGTACAATATTCGTTGCCTTTGGGTAACTTACGATTATATAGGGAGTTATATATAAAAAAAAATTGAAATAATATAAGGTTGTATAAATAACGGTATTTAAATTTTACCTAACCAAATATAATGAAAACACCAAATTAAAAGGATGTTATTTTTAATTAATTCTATTTGTTGACCGAAAATGTGCTGGAAGATCGAAAGGATTAATTATAAACAAGATATTATAATTAACCATAGGTAAATCAAACATTAGCCATGTTGTTTCATAACTTCGATGGGATTACATCATTTTCATTTTAGGGGAATCCACATATTATACATATAGAGTGGATTTGCTAAGTTGTGAACCTAATAATTATGTTAACTGACGTAGAAATGTGAATATCATGAATTAGTTATAAAATTAATTTTTTTGGTATAAAGAAGAAAACATGAAAAAATTATAACTGATGAAAATTTCTGCCAAATACAAGTGGATCAGTCAACAATGATTATTCATGTATTGGTTCACCTCTATTTTACTCATTAACTATTCTAGGCATCCAATCCATGATTCAATAAGACGATCGACTTAAATTTGGGTATCTCATTCTAAGTAAATAGATAAAATACTAAAATATAGTAAAGTATTGGACATATCACATTATGAGAATAACTGATAATAGATTGATCAGAAGACTCGTGAAGAAGAGACCAAGGCTAGAAGAGACCATTTCGATAGAGTGGCGACATCAAATATATGCTGGACTCCTATGGTACAGGGATGCGAAGAACAGAGAATCATGAAAATTTAAAAGGAAGATCTATGTCCAACGATGGATGAACATAGGCTGAAGCATATCTCATTCTAGCTATTTATACTTCATGCCTTAGGACTTTCATTGTTTGAAAAGGAATGAATGAATATAAATCTCTTAGCGATAATATTCCATTAATTGGTAAAAATTTGGAGACCTTAATAGCAATGATAAAAAGCAAATTTCAAAGGCCTCTAAGAAACCTACTCACTAATTGCCATTAATATGTAAATTATAATAACTACCACTCATTCATATATAATGCAAATATGGGGGTACCCCAGAATTCCAATCTTGGTTCGCTGTTATTTCTGATATACATTGATGATTTCGCCCGGCTTTTGGATTGTGAAAGTCTCATATTTCCAGATCACTTGAAACTTTTTAAAATTGGAAACATCCAGAATTCTGGGGGACAGCAGAGAAATTTGGAAAAAGTGAATAATTTTTGTGAGTTGAATTGGCTTCAATTAAAATTTAAGAAGTGCGAAGTAACAACATTTTCTAATAAGTTAAATAAATTTTAGTTTAATTACAGGCGTTTATGGAATACGCCTGTATTCTGAAACAATTACATAATTTTAAAGATTTAGGAATAACTTTCGATACAAAGCTTTCTTTTGGAAATCACATACATAATATAGTGAACAGTGCTTTTAAATCGTTTGGGTTTATAATACGTAATTATAGATCGTTTGATAATTATGATGCTCTAAGGAGTTTGTTATATGCTTATGTTAGATCTAAAATGGAGTATGGTTATGTACTGTGAAGCCCATATTACAAAAACCATAAGATAGATTTGGAGGATGTACAACGACTTCGACTTATTTGGCCAGGTTTTTGGGTTAGCCTTTCCGGCTCTTACCCGTCAATTTAACCCTATATGGGCACTATTTTTTGGGGGGTCTCTATCTGACCCAGGAGGTTGCCTAGCAAGTGGCATAGATATGAAGTCCTGGCAAACTTCTGAGGTTAATGTGAAAGAAAAAGAAAAATAAAAATTTTAAACTTTTAGCCCAACGGAGAAATAATTTTTTTTTGCCGATGGCGAACCGATCGATCGGAAACGATCTTTCGGACCACCTGGCCACGGTTATGGACTAAAAGTCGTCGAAGCGGTCTTACGCGAGCCGGGAATCGAAAATTCCATTCCTTTCTGCTCGCAGCCCGAAAGGCAAATTGGGGCATTGCGCTAGATTTACCCGGAAAATCCGGGTAGGTTGTCCTATATGGACTGGACTAGCGGGTTTTCGTTCAAGTTTGCTTGTTGGCAAAACTTGGCGTAAATTTGGGCATGGCATTTTGAAACCGGGGAACACCAGTTTGTTTCATTATTTGGGCATTTCGAACATACCACGGTGCGTTTAGTGCTATAAGCAGGGTTTTGTTCTGAAAGGATGTACAACGGCGATTTTTAAAGTTTCTTTATTTTAAATCTTTTGACGTTTACAAGGAAAGAATCAAAGCCTTCCCTTTGATCATCATCAGTTGCTGATTATGAATAATTTTGAATCATTGAAGTTAACATTTTTTATAATTCGGTGAAATTTTTATATAAATTGTTGCATAACAATATTGAGAGTTTAAACAATGTTTCCATTAAATCACCATTATACTCTATGTATTATAATATGTTGTTTTGTTTAAAATTGTAGATATTAGTGCAGTTATTATATTTTGTAATGGATTACATTAGATATTAGTAATTAGCTCTATACTTGGGATGTTGGGTTAATAAAGCATTACTATTATATTACTTTTATTATAATTATTATCCTAATTAACTAATATATATATGTAGTCAAACTTCCATCAACTTATCGAATTTAACTATAAAAAGGGCATTTTAAATGTTGAATCTTTGTTAAATAAAATAAATTATACAACATAACAATAGCATATATTAAATTCATATATATTGATATAAAGATTTGTATAATTATTTTTTTTTTAATACAAGAACTACAACTTACTATAACATCTTTTTTAATAGAAAATAATAATCAGCAGGATTATATAAAGTTAATTTTTCGCTGGATATTTCTTTTTTAAAATTCTCCTCCAAATATTGGGTAAAAAAAAGCTTGCAAGCATTTTTAGGATTAGATTTTCTTGTGTGAATGATAACCTCCACATAACCCTTAGCAGTAATAGAAAAATTGTTTTGCAAGAGCAACCTCAAATTATCATCATCAAAATGTTGAAATGGACATCCACCCTCTTCATGTGCTCTTAAAGTCTTTTCCTGTAAAAACATATTTGCAGAAAATAATAATTTGATTGAATGAATTAATTTGTACTTGAATTTGGGTACAACATTTTGCATTATAGTCCTTTCTAGAACCTTCTAATCCATATAAATGTCTAATACCATACATATAACGCTTTTCATTATCCTTCCAACTATGAGTACAGCTGGAACAGGCGGAATGTGGTTTGGAATAGAAATTTTCCCAAAACTTTAAAGCATCTTCCACAGATAATCCAATATCTTTCAAATATAAGCCAAACTCAAGTCTAGAACAAAGCTTTTCTGTAACAATAGTTTCTAATTCTTAATTTATTATTACCTGGCATGATGACCCAATCGATTGCTTTGTACTAAATTAGCATACAAATTTTTCATGCAAAGAGGAAATGATAATGCTTCCTCATTAAAATTGTTCATTGTAATAGTACCTCTTTCCCCCCCCCTAGTACCTGATACATTTTTAAAATACAGATTTTTAGCTAAAACTAAAACACTAGCAATTCTTTCATCTTCTATGGCATCATGAACTTTTTTCATAAATTTCATTTCTTTCAAAGCCAAATTGAGATAAGTCTGATATAAAGAAAGCAATATTAGTTTCCAATTAACACAATTTATTGTCACCTTTCCATTTTTTATGTTGAATTCCCTTGTTGCTAGTAAAGTATAACAATATTGAAATGGCACTGAAAACAAATAGAATAATATGTACAGTAATCTTTATAACAAATATTACCTGCTATTTGCAATTTATTAAAATCTTTATCTTTATGTTTAGATAAACAGTATGATAATTGTGAGAGCACTTTATTTAGAGCAGTGTAAAAGCAACTTGCTTCACCATTTACCTCAATAGCTTCCAAGCAACATAGTAAATGTCTTTTGAGATTTTTGATGAAACACCTTACATCTTGGATACTGTAGTTATTCAATCGAATATCTAGTAGTGATGTTTCATTGTCGATAAAAGTTTTCCGGATTCTTATATTTTCCAAAGCTAGTAATCTAAATATATAATGTCCTAAACGGTCCAATACACTGTCCTCTACCAAACATTCCAAATTAACAATAATGTTTGCAATATCTGCGTTAGATATGTTGACGTAGCAGATAATTCTTTGTCGTACTACATTTTCTAAGTTTATTATATTAGTTAGTCCCCTGGGAGGTTTTAAATAAAAAGACATTCAATAAATAAATTACTATTTTATATTAAGAATCTTAAAAATTAAATTTAAAAATATATTTGGTTATGTTTACAAACATTGCCAAATCCAATGTTGCCAAATTGTGAGAATGGGAGAGTCAGTTATGCTCCAAAAGAATAAATAATATACTAAAAATATTCCAAAAGTTCATGCTAAATTATTTTTGTTCAATGTCTTATGTCCTCTTCTATTCCCTTTCTTTATTTAACTTAGTTTAGTATTAGATTTATTACTTATTTTATGTAATTTTTGTAATTGGTTAGTATTACCCGATCTCCAGCAAAATGAAAGGTATAAATACAATTTGATTTCCCTAACTTAACAGAGTTCCTTTCATATTCTTAATAGTATAGCAACAAATACATTGAAACAACTGAAACAAAAATACTAATTTATATTTGTTCAAAATTTGTTATATTTTTCACTCTTTGGCAACGGCGTTTAAAATCTAGAATAAACTTATTTAAATTCAAACTGTATCCTCAATTATTTAATATTTAAATATAAATTATTAAAGTATTAGATGAGTCGAAACATATATTAATGGAATTTGAATAAAATTAGCCAAAGGATGTTAACTACTTAGCAATTTAAATAAGAAAAACAAACATTCTAGTCGAATATATAAGACTTGATTTCTCCGTTGGCTAGTCAGTTCTTAGTTTTGTGCCGTAAGATGATTTAAAAATGACCAAGGTAAACATTAAATCACGTTTATGATTAAAACAATATAATGATTTTTTTCTTAGGTATTTCAACTCATTTTTATTCTCGCAATATTAAAAGTTTCTTCTGCACATCCGCTAGAAGATGTAGCTCAAGATGAAAAGGTAAAAACAAACAATGCATACTTATTGGACAACTTTGAGTATATTTTATTATTTTAAGGATGTTCAAGATGTAGTAGAAACAAATAAACATAAACGAGCTGCGAGTGTGCCCGCACAAAAATCGTACTTTGAAGGCCAGGTGGGATTACTCTTAGAAGACGCACCACATCTCAATAAAGATGAACTCGAAGAACTTCTCAACGAAAAGGGCCGCTTTAAGCGAAGTTCCAGTTCCAGCTCCAGTTCAAGCGGATCGTCGGAGAAGCGCAAGAAGAAACACAAGAAAAAGAAGAAGAAACACGGTTCTTCGTCATCGTCTGAAGAAAATGACTGTCCACCGCATTTCAGATATCCATCGCATAGGAGTTCTTCTAGAGACAGACATAGAGAACGGAGTAACCATAGATGCGGTCCACCGCCATTCGGACCTCCTGGATTCGGACCTCCTGGCCCTCCACCACCATACCAACAGCCTGTCACTCCGCCACCATATAGACAGACTAGCACCACAGCCCAACCTAACAACGATTATGATGATCAATTTAATCAAGGGCAACCTGGCGACGATCCTAATAGAAACAGACAAAGAACAACTACGCGCAGAACTACTAGACGTCCTGCAACAAGAAGTACGACCCCACAACCAAACGATAATGAATACGATGATGACTATGATAATAATGATAACGGACGGCCGGGAGATAATCAAAACAATCAACGATCTACGCAACGCACAACTAGACGTACCACGCCTCGAAGGCCAAACAGAACCAGCACTACTCCAAACCCTAATGACAATGATGATTATAATAATTATGACGACCAACCTGAAGACGATCAAAACAATCAGCAATCAACAAGACGTACTACACCACGATCAACAAGACGGACCACGCCTAATAACAACAATCAAAATCAAAACAGACCTCAACCAACTAAACAATGATAATAGATTACTTGAATTATGATGAAAATGAATTATTTTGTATCTACTCTTAAAATATATATTTCTTGTCCTACATCACTTATTATTTATTCGACCTAGAATATTCAAATACTGTTCTCATTTCCTAATCATTTCCATCTCAAAATATTCACAGAAGAAATTAATTGTTGTTAATAACAAGCAATTCCCAGTTGCAGAACGGTGCAACAAAATACCTTAAAAACCCAAAGATTTAGATCTCACTAGCATCATAATCTCTAGGCTATAATTATAACAAATTAAGTAATAAATTTGTCTTCATATTATTCAAAGTCAAGTGTTAATTTTTAAAATATACATTAGCTATTTGTCAATAATATGATATTTCAGTTAATAATATATACAAATGAACAAAAAAATTGGGGATCCTTAAAAACCCACTTTACATAAAATGTGAATAAAACTACACGTGTTTGGATGTTCATGGACACAAAAAAATATTAAGCAACTTTTTCAAAATCCCCAAACTTGTTCTGAAGATTGACGTAAAAATGAAGGTATAATAAAAAATCTTTTGTTCTTTTTTTGTGTATATACATATGTACCGAGGGACGAAAAAACACCCAGTATACATACTTGAATCAAACAAAAAATATACTCACTGTATAGCATAGCATATTTTAAATACCAACACTTCTTTTTTTGTTTACCTTTACCTTTGCTTTTTGTATAAAGTAGAAACATACGTGTGAAATTTATTTTTATTTTTATCATGGTGTGATATATTTATATGAAAGCCTAAAATGGGAGGAATGATGGCAAGTTTTGCAGGGAATAGGAGTATCAGATCACCTGAATAGTTAAATTTACCATCTATATGAAAAAAAACAGAGCAGTGGTGAAACTTGAAGATCGAATATCCGATTACTAAAGGAACCAGACAAGGATGTATCCTATCGCCAATTCTATTCAATATTTATGGTGCATATGTCATGCGTAGAGCCCTCGAGGATTGGACGGGCGGTATTAAAATAACTATCTTAGGATATGCCGATTACACTACATTTCTTACGAGATCGTCCAAGGAACTGACCTTCATTATCAAAAAATAAATGAAAAAACAAAAATAAAACTCAAAAAATATCAAAAATACCTGTTCTTATTTAAAAAAAGAATCACTGGGTAAAAACAAAAAACCAAACGGAGACAAATTTCTCAGTGATTCTTTTTTGTCATAAATTTGCCTAACGAACAAAATTTTAAAGATATAAAAATGTTATAAAAAAATGTACAAACTTTTAACGTTAACATTTCGGGGGTAATCTCCCCCCGTTTTCAAAACTGAACTAAAAAATAAATTATATTAATTTGTAATATATAAAGTAACGATTGAAAGTAAATATATTTTTTTGTATATGTCAACGATACTTACATTGACAACAAATAAAGGAGAAAAAATATATGAACACGCCACAATCATTCAGACATCACCCATATGCCCAACATCAGTTAAATAGTGTAATTTTAATAATGAATTGATTTGTCTATCTTGGAGCTTTAATACCGAACGAAGGCGCTAACTCTCATGAGATTAGAAAGATGCGAAATGGCAAAAAATACGATGTAAAATTTACATAAGGGATACAGACATAACATAAAACACAAAGAAACAAATAGTAAAAACCCTGGTTTTTCCAGTATAGCTGTATCTCGCTGAAACAAGAACCATTAAAAAGCAAAACCTCAAACGCATTGGTTGTTTTGAACTTTGGCGCTGGAGACGGATCCTTCAGATTCCATGGATTGCCAGACGAACAAACGAATCCGTTAATCAAGAAATTAATAAACCCACAAGGCTATCTCAAGTTATACACGAACAAAGATTTTTTGGTCACATTGAATGCAGCGACGGTAGTAACCTAGAAAGACTGGTGCTGCAGGGATGGATGGAGGATTCTAGATTTCGCTGCAAACCTTCAAAAAGATGGTCAGATCAAATTAAACTGATTCATCTCTCCAATATGCAACCCAGGAAGCTAGAAATAGAGAACTCTGGCGAAAAGTAGTCCGAAAAAGCCGTAAATAGAATGAATTTCCATAGGTTACAACCCTTTTATAAAGAAGAATACGAAGAATTTTTCGCATGTTACTAAGCTAAGAGATATTCTCGTGATTCTGTTAAAAGTGCTAAATGGTACGAGTTTGAGCACCATATTAATCCAATCGCAATTTGAAAGACAGAGAATATGAAAGGAGCAGATTAAAGTTTTTGTAAAATAGCAAAGAGATCGGACATACACCATTACGAGATTCTGGTCATACCAGAAGTATTCAAAGGCACAACAAACGGCATTTTTGACTTGTTGCTATACAAAATCGAGAATGCTGGTAAGCTGAGCTTGAATTTGATTCGAATGTATTCGAAATGTTACCATAACAAATATCAAAGATATTTGATAGTATCATATCATAATGAAATTATCATACATCAAACAAAATATAGTTTTATCTGTACTAAAGTGCTTCCCAATAGGGACGATAGGATTTTGACAGCTAATGGCGGTCATATTTGATATTCAATTCTTGACATTTGCTGTGAATTGTTTTCAGTAAGGTTTGCCATTTCACCTTGAACAAATTTTCGTTGCCACAACGTTTGGAAATTATCCAAACATTTTATCAAAAATCGAGAAGTTTTGTTGCTGCTCAAAGAGCATTTCGTTCAAAACACGGGCGTCATTCTGCTCCTTATTATCAAGCCATTCGCCGTATAATTAATGAGTTTGAACGTGAGTTTAGTCTTCATGACCAAAAGCCACCGTCACAACTTCGTAGTGAAGCAAATATCGCGACTGTTCGTGAAAGTGTTCCCGAGACTGATGTGTCTGTTCCGCGCTGTTCTCAAGAGTTGAACTTATCCAGGATAATACATCCATACAAGATTGTATTGGCACAAGAACTTAAGTCAACTGACCATCGATTACGTCGGGAGTTCGCAGATTGGGCATTGGAAGCAATGGAAAACGATCCGAATTTTCATCGCCAAATAATATTTTCCGATGAGGCTCATTTTTGGTTAAAAGGCGACGTCAATAAGCAAAATTTTTGTTATTGGCGTGAGTCAAACTCACAAGTGATTCATCGGGCCTCATTACATCCCGAAAGATCATTATTTGGTGTGGATTCTGCTACAGTGGCATTATAGGGCCGTATTTTTTCAAGAACGCCGAAGGACAGACTGTCGCTGTGAATGACGAACGCTATAGTGCCATATTATATTCCGGCGCAACTTGCCACACAGCACGCATTACGATGGACATATTGAGCAATCAATTTGGAAAATCGTTAATTTCACCACGGCCACGGAATAACCCTTGCAATTGGACCCCCAAGATCTTGTGATTTAACACCTTTAGACTCTTTTCTTTGGGGCTATATTAAGTCACAAGTTTACACCGACAAACCCAAGACTATTGATGAACTTGAAGCCAACATTCGAGCAACGATAGCTGCCATTCCACCCTATATACTCCACCCAGTGCAAGAAGAGTCGAGATGGTCACTTGAACAATATTTTGTTTAAATCATACATTATATAAAATATACCATCTAATAAAAACAATGAGCACCATTTTCGGCCGAATTTTCTGTGGTTTATTTAAAATTCAAATCCTGTCACTCTAATTGGGAAACCCTTTACAACATGTACTATCAAATATACCAGTTGAAAATGTATTAGCCATAAAAATAATTCTACGTGCTAGATAGATCATTATCTACTAATATTAAAAATTAAGATAGCATTTAAACCCAAAAATTGAGCCAATCGGTACATAACTATACAAAACACTATAAAATCCGAAATACGGGAAAACCCAACAACAAAATATCGTAAAAAGCTAAGTTAAGTCATAATGCATGATCATACGCAAAGTCATAATGCATGGCAAGTTATGGCAATAAGTATTCTGTTTTACTTTTTAACACAGGGATCTATAATTACGTATGACATTTTTATTGAAAAATGTATTTGTACTTATCTTAAAACCAAGAACGAATGATTCTTCTTTCTCCCGTTGTGCTTCAACCTTCGCCTCTACCTAATTCAAATGTAAGACGCTTGTGGACGTTGTTTTGGACTATTAAAAAGTAGTGATTTCGACTTCAGAGACAAAGAACACCCAGGTCAACCAAAAAAAATTGTGAAGATGCCGAATTGCAAGCTTTGTTGAAAGAAGACCATATGCCAACTTAATAGCACATGGCAGAGAGGTCGAACCATTTGTAATCATCTGCATGCCATGGGAAAGATCCAGAAGCCTGGGAAATGGGTACCACATCAACTGAACGACAGATACATGGAAAAGCGAAAAACGTAAAAACGCTTTTGCATCGGATTGCGATTGGAGACAAAAAATGGATATATTTCGAGAACCCAAAACGCAGAGAATTAAGGAATGGACCCAGGACAACTATCAACATCAACCGCAAGACCGAATCACTTTGGAACGAAGACAATGTTATGCATTTGCTGGAATCAGAAGGGTGTCGTGTACCATTATTTCTGAAACCAGGTGAAACACTTAATATCGTTCGTTGCTCCACCTCTCGTACTCACCAGACTTACTTCTTCCAACTACTACTTGTTTTCAACGATTTCTCACGCACTTTCCATGAAACACTTCAACAATTATAGAGATGTCGGAAAATTACTTGATTACTAGACCACCTCAAAAGATGTACAGTTTTTCTGGGAGAGCATCCACAAATTCCCAGAGAGATGGGAAAGATGTGCAGCTAGCGATGGAGCATACTTTGAATAAACCAATTTTGTCCTTTCTCCCAAATTAAATGTGTTTTTTTAAGAAAAACTTACCGATAGTGTGAATATGTTGTAAGTCATCTGTATACCCTATTAGCTGTTTTTTTTTAAACTTATCAATATTCAATTTACCTCTATAAATATTCATAGATGATTCGGTGATGATTTTGTTCAATACTAAGTTAAACAGGCCTCGGGCCAATTTCAACTACCGAGCAAAAGCTTCAGCTACGAAACTGGTAAAATTGTCTGTACTCAAACTATATGAAATGTTATTCGTGAAATGAAAGGGATATCAGCAAGAAAGAAACCCTTTATAAGTGAATTAAACTAAATAAAACATATGTCATTTGCACAAACTTGCACCCAAAAAAACGGAGGACTTTTGAAAAACCAGTATTTTTCAGTGATGACAGTAAGTTAAATTTATTTGTATCAAATGGGAAGCGTTTCGTTTGACGGAAATTAGAAACAGCTCATCAGATTCAAAACATCTTCCTAACTGTAAAGGCAGGTGGAAAGGACGTAATATGCGATGTTTTTTGAGTTTTAGATCGTGGCGAAAAACCTAAATAAAGAAAAATAAATAAGGATGCGTAATAGTTTGGGGATATATGGCAACAACTGGGGTGGGAAATGTAGAAATTATTGAGGGGATCATGAACTTTAGAAAAGTAGGTGGACGTGTTGCGCCGTATTTTGTTCGACAGTGCTAAAAAAACTTTGCCTGAAAGAATGCTTATACAAAGTGTCCCAAAAGAAAGTTTATTTTTGATATAGCGATATAAACAAAAGAGAGACGTCCATCATAATTATCGAAATAAATATTTTAGGAAATTACTTTTAAAAAATAATGTCATCCAAATGCAAACCTTCACGCTCACGGCATTCATCTAAACAAAGCATCTAAATTCATCTAAACAAGCAAAGTTCCTCGGAATGGCTACCATTTCGTGACGGATATTTTCTTTGAACTGCACCAAAGAATCCATTTTATTGACGTAAACTTTCGATTTTAGATAGCGCCCCTCCACAAGAAAAAGTCCATAGGGCTCAAATCAGGACTACGCGGAGGCCAATCCGCTCACCTCTCCCGGAGATTAATTTGTTTGGGAATATTTCACGAACTCGTGGAAGAAACGTGTTGGAAGTGTGTAACGTGCTCCGTCCTGGTGAAACCATGTTCTTTGATTATAACCAGCAAAATTTTGCAGTTGTTTTAACATTTCCACATAACGTTCTGAATTGACGGTGACTACGCGTCCACTTCCATCTTCAAAATAATACTGACCGATTATTCCTCGTGCTGAGATTGCAACACATACAGTGACTTTAGATAGTAGGGATTTTTTATGCTTGTGTTATGCAGTAACGACAGTTCTGTTTATTTACATTATCGTTGAGATGAAAACGAGCTTCATGCGAAAAAAGTCCCTGCGCAGAATGCGGTGCAATGATGATCGAGGCACATTAAAAGCATGCGTTCGCTTACAAACGGAAAGGCCCGGATTGTCATGAATGGACTGATTTACCATTTCCACATTTTTTGGTCGCCCGGACTTACGTTTATCCATAGTTGAACCGGTTTCTTCAAACTTCTTAACCAATTTCCTGATGAGGGGAACACTTGGCGCATCTTTAATGTTACGCAAACCACGATGACTGCAGAGCTTTCTCTGCGCTACAATCGCCGAATCATTGGTTTTGTAAAATTCTAGCACACACAACGCACGGTCTGCTCCCAAGAAACGCTCCATACCAAGTAATTTCATAAACCCGGGGCTATCGATTGACATGCGCCCGCACCCCTCGCAGTTGTTGCATTTGCGCAGTGAGCTAATGAAACAGAAACTTTCTTATAGGAGACCTTTTATTTCCAACAGTGATGTGTTGTGGGATTTTTAGTAATAAAACATAATAGTCAGTTTAAATTAGCAAATTTATTTTGTATTTTATTGATACAGTCTGTTACTCCCTATCAATAGTAATGAAAAGCCTATACAAAATGCAGAGTAGAAGTACCGTTTATATACAAAAAATATCAAACTGCATGAGTATATATCTTACAAAAATCCAAAAATTATCCGCTAAGATGCCGACAGTGCGATAAACAAGACAAAATAACATCTCGCTTCACCTTCCGATCTGCAAACATTTACATAAACATGGCACGACCTTGAAAATGTTAGTGAGTTTTGGACGCTGCATAAAAGTTGAACTAGAAAAGTTTGATTAATTTCTTTTTGAGCATTATAAGGTTGTTCACTTGTAGATCTAAACTATCTGAAACATAAATTTACAGATTTTTTATTGGAAGGGGCGTTTTTAAACAAATATGTGATTATGGAAAAGCATTTAAGTCGAGCAAAGAAAAATCTCTAGTTGTAAATGCGACAGTAATTTGATTAGCCCTACTGAGTATGGTTCCTTTTTTCATATAAGGAGGAAAACAAATTATGTCTGCAGGATATTCCTTATAGATGTAGACATTTGATTATTTGGAACTGTAAGGTATTAGAAAATCACCTGTAGAAAAAAAAGCATAATATATTTGAAAAAGTTTACCAAAACTGTGCCGAAACATAATGGTGACAAAGCTATGACAATAAATTTCCCATATTTTCTTTTTAAACGTAGAGGTCCAGAATTAGGTGTTTAATATATGATGAGCATATGATTATTAACCATCAAATACAAATTCGTTATAGGTAATACTTCTAATTCTAAAAATATCGATACAAATAAATAAAGAGAAAAAGTCCTAGAGCATATCTAGTCTTGTAACAGAGAAAAAATCGAGTTATATAAAAATTAATATTTACAAATATATAAATTAATAAGAAACAAAAAAAGGACATCTCTATAAGCTAATTTAGTTTTAATCTTTGGATTGTACAAAAATCTTAAGGATAGTTATAATAATTCTATATAAAAGTCCTACATCACGTGGTAGGATATACGCCATTCACTCTAAATCAATATATTACAGGAAAAAAAAAGTAGACTAGCATACTGATAACAAAAAAAAAAAAGATAAGAAGGAAAACACATGTTTACCTCGCCTTAAAGGTCACATGTAAAGTTTCCACAAACTCTAGGTATATGTTCCTTGTTGTGTATTTGTAGAATTAATATGTAAGACTGGAAACAATTTAGAAAGGAGCAATGTGTATGTAAACATTGGACAATGAGCCAGTGATAACTCTCTATAAAATAAAACTTCTTTACTCTCACTGAGATATACAGTGGGTAAAAAAATACAAGAAGTTTTTTTGTCAATAACTTATTTACTAATAAAACGAGATAAGACTAATCGTTTTGAATCAGTTATCAAAGTGTTTTCACATAAATTCCCTGTGCAACATTTGTAAATATTTCAGTTTTCAACAAACAATTTATGTTTATTAAAAACTATTAACCCAAATAAGTATTTGAACCAAAGATTATAAGGTTTTAAATAATCTTGCTTGTAAAAAGCCTCATATTTTCACCCTTATAGTTGAAATAAAGACTGAAGATAACTACTATTCACTTCCAGAGTCATTGCATAGTCATTGCATTTGTTGCCTGACGAAAGACAAATTAGGCAAAAAGAGTGAATTTGTGCCTTTATTGCTGCAAAAAAAAAAAATTTAACTTCGGGAAATGGTTCAACTTATATGAAAATTGCTACTACGTTACAGTTGAATGCTACTTCGGTGCATTATGTCGTCTAAAGAAAAGAACAAAGGAATATTGTAAACAAAGAAAGACATTCTGGACGCCTAAGAAAGTTGACCCACTGAGAATAATGAAATATCGTCAATCGCGTAAAAAGATCACCTTTTACAAGTGCAGAAACTGTTGCTACGGAGCTGGTAACAACTTCTGGTAAGATTGTTTGTGCTCGAACTATACAAAACGTTCTTCCTAAAAATTCAATGAAAGGGACATCAGCAACCGCTTTGTAAGTGAAAGAAACAGAAGAAAACGTCTGTTATTTGCCCAAACTTACCTCCAAAAAAAAAACGGAGGACAGTTGGAAAATTATTTCCAACTTATTCCAAATTATTTCCAACAAATCCAAAACAACTCAAAAAATACAAAACATTGACTCAATTGTAAAGCACGCTGGAGGAAGCATAATGATTTCAGGATATTTTTTCTTTATTTGGGTTTTTCGCCACGATCTAAAACACAAAAAATAACAAAAATATCTGCTCTTATGTAAATAAAGAATCACTGGGTAAAAACAAAAAACCAAACGGAAGCAAATGATAATGTGGCAAATTCTATATAGATGAGACATCTAGACCGTTAGATGTTAGAATAAAAGAAAGAAAAACCTTCTTAGAAAGGGCAATTTTAATAAATCTAGAATTTGTCAACACGCATGGGAATCGGGTCATAAAATCAATTGGAATAATTCCAAAACGGTATTAAAAGAATCGGTAACAAAATACAGAAGATTAAAACAAACCGCTATAATTCATTTAAATAAAAATAAATGTATTGCTAGGCCTTCGGTAGATTTAAATTCAATAGGTTCCCGATTCTAAAGAATACAATTAAAAACATTTAAGAATTTCAATAAACAATTACAATCAAACGGTAAACCTCAACTATATATATTTTTTTTGGTAGTATGTCACTATCATTAAAAACTACTTGTCAATGTAAGTATCACTGACATACATAAAAAATATATTTACTTTCTATATTTTCATAATTTATAGAAATTAATATACTTTATCTTTAGGTTCGTTTTGAAAACAGGAGGAAAATACTTCCGGAAACGTTAACGTTAAAAGTTTGTATATTTTTTTAGAACATTTTTATATTTTGAAAATTTTGTTCGTTAGGCAAATGTATTACAAAAAAGAATCACTGAGACCTTTGTCTCCGTTTGGTTTTTTGTTTTTACCCAGTAATTCTTTATTTACATAAGAACAGATATTTTTGATATTTTTTGAGTTTTAGATCGTGGCGAAAAATCCAAAATCCAAAGAAAAAAATATATGAACACGCCACAATCATTCAGACATTACTTATGATTTCAGGATGTATGACAGCAACTGGGTTGTCAAATTTCTCAAGTTGTCAAGTTCTCGAGGGAATCATGAATGTAGAAAAGTATTTGGACGTGTTGCGCCGTAATTCATTCGATAGTGTTTTAAAACTTTGGAAGAATGTTTTTATTTCCAAGAGGACAACGCCCCAAAGCATACGGTCAAGGCGAAGGAGTGGTTGCTGAATAATGTTAAAAAAGGTGTTGCAACTCCCTCTCAGTCGCCTGACGTTAACTCTGTAGAAAATAGACAGCATTTGTTGGACTTCAAGAGCATAAAACACAGAATTATGAATAAAAAGTGAATTAATCCAAATGTTAGAAAAATGGACGAAAATATCGTCAAAAGAGACAAAAAAAGTTAGTCTACTAAAAAAAAGACTAGTCTCTCTCCCTTCATTAATAAATAAGTTACTGGCAAAAAATTTCTTGTTCAAATACTTTTTTTACCTACTGCAAGTTTACTTGGTATGAAAATCAGAATATTTGAATTCCTTTCAGTCCGAAAGATGTTACACACACTTCAAATTTCTAAATAGTTTTAATTATAGATCTGGTTATTCCAATATTTAAAACAGATGATTAAGTTAGTAGGTCTGATGTTTGTATACTCAACAAAAAGGGTAAATATCGGTGTATATACGAGGGTTACAAAAAAACAACAAATAACACAATTGAGCATACAATTATACTAAAAAAAAAAATAACCTAAAAAAAGGTAGGTATCACAGTTAGTGAAAAATAATAGGACACAGATTCCGCAATACAGTAACTGGCAAAGAATTATTGTCTTATCAGTATATTACGCATAGAAAAATATTTTTGCAGCCCGTTCCACCTGAATCTATTTAGAATACACAAAAAACCCTGATTTTTTTTTGTTTTTACCCAAGATATTATTAAATGCTATTGGAATGATCTTTTAAAATAAATGCTTCAGGATATTCACCGCGCTCCTCCTCTAATTTGAATACTGGAAAATGTACTGAACATGTAAATCAATATTTACTTAAATATTTTATAAATGAATACCTTTTAAAAAGCTATATTTATTTTATGAATATTAATTTTTCAGTTACACTGCCGCCCAAAAAATTTGGGACCATATTTCAAATACATCTGCAAATGTACATTTATAGATTATCTAATACAATTCATAATTATTCAACATTATACATCTCACTGTTAAAAAATATCGAAGATTCTAACGTAGCACTTTTGAAACTGTAAATTTAGTTCTGGTTTGAAAAATTTTCCCTTCAAAACTGACAGTATCCATAACACTCACGATAATAATTGACAGTTTTACCAAAATAACTGCAACTTCAGAAATATGGGAGAAAATACATTACAAAAACGGATATTAAAACTTCTCAACGACATACTAAAATCTTGAATGGGAAGAACGCTTATTAGTGCCCATTTTTAAAAATGGATACCAAAGAAATCAGATCATAGGGGCATGAGCCTAATGAACACTACAATGCAATTATTAACAGCTATTGAAACTGGAGATTCAAGATGACCAGATGAATACCGGAGATTCAAGAAATATGTAAGTATTAGAGACACAAAGTTCATTGTTAGACAGATAGTTTACCAATTCATTAAATACGACAACCTACTTTTGATTGAAGTTAAAAGGAATGACATTCTAAAATTAAAAAATACTACCGAAACATAAATAAGGTCTTAATAGAACTGATAATACAAAAATCACATCCAGAGGAGTAACAGAATCAATCAAACTAAAAACAGGCATAAGACAAGAAGATTCTACACCTATAATGACCCAAATAATACACGATCTTGGAAAACTTGAAGGCTATAAGAGGAGGAGAGGAGAGGAGACCACATAAAATCACAGTCTGTTACGCAGGATTACGAGTAGAGACGATGATTTACAAGGATAACTTCGCACATATAACAGGGCAGAAGCACAATATGGAAATATCTGAGAAAACCAAAAGTATGGTCATCAGCAAAAATCCACAAACATGCAAACTAAGTCAAACCAACATCCACAAACATGCAAACTAAGTCAAACCAACATCCACAAACATGCAAACTAAGTCATTGAACAAGTAATGTCCTTTAATTACCTAGGAAAAGAAACCATTATCAAATGAAACCTTACAAAAGAAGTAATAAGACAAGCAACAAAAGTATCCAAAGTAAGCAGATGCCTTAGAGATAATATCTGGAGAAATAAATGACTAAAGAGAGATACAAAACCATCACAAGATCAATATTAACACACGCCACTGAAATCAGAACTGGTATAAAAAGAACAAAGCAAAAAATAAACAACCAATAAATGAATCAAAGGTATCACACTTAGAGACAGAAACAAATAAAAGTAGTGGAAAAAGTAGTGAAAAAAACCTGGAATCTATAGGTAGAATGAAAAGGACCTGATAGATAAATTATCACACAATATACATACAGTAATACAATAAACCATACAGTAAAAGACTGATAGAAAGACTGCCTAATAGATGGATGGATAGTTGCCTAACAACAGAAACCAATCATAAAGTCAAATAAAGATGTTTTGTACAATTTGTTGTTCATTTTATGTTAAAATATTATGTTATGGACAAAATAGAAGATGGTTCCAAATTTTGAACGGTAATGTATATGAATATCCAGTAATTAATGATCTGAGCATTAACAAAAACAAAAATATTGTATACTATTTGGTCCACTAATTTGTACCTGAAATTTTACAACTCCCCGAAATATGTTTAATGTACTTTTTGCCACCCCAAAACATGATATACCTTAGTCACTGTACTGCAACTATCAAAATTAAGGGAAACCTCAAAAAAAGGCCAAAAATAATTAATTTAAAAAATACCAAGGTCACATCACTCATACAATAAAAAACGTTTAAGACTACCTCTCAAGCAAAGATTTCAAAATGGTCCTTATGTCAAATGGTAGTTGAATACATATTTATTATGTACCTCTTAAATTCTTCGTTAATAAAATAGTGAGGAAAACGTTTTTATTTCACATATCCAAAAAAATTACTGGTGTTTTTTTTATTAGGTTTCACAACTACTTTCAAAACGTTTTTTACCAACTGAACCAAATCCTGGGAAGAGCTTACACAATGCAGAAAAATGGTGTTTCTATCGGAACACCACATTTACCACATCTTTGATGGTGTTGTTCACCTCGTTGATGCATCTAGTGTTCTCGGTTTGGTTTCTGCTTCCGGCCGATCTCATCTGCCTGCCCTGTAGCTCTAACCTAGTGAGCAGTTCTCTGAATTGAAATTTCGTATGAGCAGGGACCACGTTGTCCGCGTAATCCATGCAAGAACCGTGAAGAAGACCGATTTTATCCGACAACTGAAGCCAGGTTGCTGTTGATACTGCTGGGGTGCTCCTGGAAAGTGTCCAATAATATATGTTAGATTTCAATTCCTTAAGAAAACTGAATTATTACTTTATAGTGTTTAAAGTGCTCTCTAAAGCCTGGGAAATCTCCAGGATATTTTCCTTGCCAGTTTTATCCACAGAACCTGTTGAAGTTGTCATTTTTTGGCTTTCTTCTTCTGGTGACTTGTTGGTGTTATTGGTATTATTGGCGTCAGTGCTTATGGGTTTAACGGATATGGGTGGTTTGGTGCCTGGCGTTATTGGAGTTGCATATATTGTAGGCCCTGAAGGGCGCGTAACTAGGGGTTTTACCGCTTTCACGGAGGGCTTTATGGGAATCATTGGTTTTTCTTCAATACCGGATCCCCAAGGTTTCTTGTCGTTTTTTGTAGTTGATTTTTCTGAAATAAAAATATCCTTTGAGCTAATATATATATATATATACATATATATATATATATATATATATATATATATATATATATATATATATATATATATATATATATATATATATATATATATATATATATATATATCTGCCAACCCGCATTGGACCAGCGTGGCAGATTACGGTCCATACCTTCAACATGGTATTTCAGTATGTTGAAATATGACAGTACAACCTCAAACACGGCCCTCATTCCCCGGAGGCCAAGGGGCAACTACCTACGGCAGCGGGAAGACCTGCCCCAAGGCAGAGGGTGCTAAGAATCACCGGGTTAGATCAGGCTGCCATTGGACTTTTGACATTGCAACGTTAAATATACGGACTATGAAAACAGAGGCCCGATTGCAAGAACTGTTAATCGAACTTGACAACATACATTGGGATATTATTGGGCTCTGTGAAACACGAAGGAAGGGTGAAGAGTTAATCAAACTGGAACCAACTGGACACGTACTCTACACTCGAGGTACGGAAAATGGCCGATGTGGCGGAATAGGATTCCTCATCAATCGAAAGCTGAAGGACAGTGTGGTAAAATTTGAAAGTACATCCGACCGATTAGCCCAATGCGTCATTCAGCTGAATAAAAAGTTTAGGCTTCAAATCGTCCAAGCTTATGCACCAACTATAAGCCATAAAGATGAGGAAATTGAGGAATTTTATGATGATGTGGCCCAGCTTTTATACAAGGAGAAATGTAGGTACAAAATCCTGATGGGCGATTTTAATGCCAGAATTGGAACAACAAGAACAGACGAAAATGCAACTGGCCCATATGGAACTGGTGAGCGAGACAATAGAGGTGACAGATTAGTTGATTTTGCTGAAGGACAAGAACTATATATTATGAATTCATTCTATAAGAAAAATATCAGCAGAAAATGGACATGGAAAAGTCCATCTGGGCTCACCAGCGAAATTGACTACATCATGACCAACGATAAAACAATATTTACCAATTGTACTGTCCTTAACAATTTTAATGTTGGAAGTGACCACCGAATTGTACGAGCAAGGGTTCGGATTGACTGTCGAAAAGAGCGCGAAAAAATGGTAAGATCAAAGAAGGGCAAGGTGGATTCTGGAAAACTGCTGGAGAGAGGAAGCGATTTTGAGATTGCTTTGTCAAACCGATTTGCTGCGTTACAAGATCCAGAGGAGGTGGAAATATCAGTTCAATATGAAGAAATCGCCAACAATGTACTTCAAACGGCTGCTTCAATAGCACCAGAGGAAAAATGTCTCAAACAAACAAAAATCTCCAGTGAGACCATTGATTTAATGAAGAAACGGCGAGCAATGAGAAATGCAGGTAGTCCTTTTGGCAGGGTCGAGTACACTGAGCTCTGCAAAACTATAAGAAAACGTATCCGAGAGGACACGCGCCGATTCAATATGCAGCTAGTGCAAAAAACCCTGGAAGAAAACAAAGGAATTAACAAAGCTAAACAGAAGCTGAGAAACAAAAGAACGCAAATATATGCTTTAAAGCGTGAGGATGGCACAGTGTGCAGGACGCGTACCCAAATGTTAGAGATTGTCAGAAGGTTTTATTCCCAGTTATATGAAGATCAGAGCCAGTCAGGGACAGCAATACCCTCGGAAGAACAATATATAATACCAGATATCCTAGTGGAGGAAGTAACAAATGCTATAGAATTGATGAAGAACGGCAAGGCTCCAGGAAAGGATAATGTAACTGTCGAAATGCTAAAAGCTGGTGGTCGGACGTTACATAAAACACTGGCAAAATTATACTCAAAATGCCTCAAAGAACAAAAAGTACCTGACTTATGGAAAAATGCAGAAGTGATCCTTTTACATAAAAAAGGAGCACAGGAAGATTTAAAGAACTACCGTCCAATAAGCCTCCTATCAGCGATGTACAAAGTTTTCACTAAGATAATTTCTAAAAGAATATTAAAAAAACTGACTGACGCACAACCAAGAGAATAAGCAGGATTCAAAAGTGGATTCAGTACAATGGATCACATCCAGGTTGTACAGCAGGTCATAGAAAGGCACAACGAATACACCATGCCACTGTGCTTGGCTTTTATCGACTACGAAAAAGCATTTGATTCCATCTCAAAGCATGCGATAATGGATGCACTGCTTAGCCAAGGTGTAGAGAGAGCCTATGTAAACCTATTAGAATCGATATATGATGGAGCTACAGCCACAATTCACCTTGATGATCTTGAAGTGGGAATTAATATAGAACGAGGTGTACGGCAGGGTGACGCAATATCGCCTATTCTTTTCTCGGCTGGCCTTGAAGAAGTATTTCGTAAACTGGATTGGGAACAGGATGGGGTAAAGATCAATGGTGCAAACTTAAACCATCTTAGATTTGCAGATGATATTATTCTCATTTCACAAGACCCAGAGGAGCTGCAAAGACGCATACAAGAACTGCAAAGGGCTGGCGAACCATTTGGCTTGAAAATAAACCTGAAAAAGAGTCAGGTTATGTTCAATAACTTCGCTCAGGACAGAAGAATTTCAGTTTTAGGAAGGGATTTAGAGATTGTGGACAGCTTTGTATATCTTGGGCAGAGGATTTCCATGGAGGGGAATACCGCCCGGGAGGTGGAACGGCGTGTTAAATGTGGCTGGCAGGCATTTGGTAGGCTCAACATAGTGTTTAAGAGCAGACTCCCACTTTGCCTGAAACGAAAAGTATTCGATCAGTGCGTTCTACCCGTTATGACATACGGAAGTAAAACCTGGACACTCACATCGCAATCAATTCAAAAACTTCGGGTGGCACAGAGGGGAATGGAAAGATGTATGCTTGGCATTACAAGACGAGACAGAAAGTCCTGCGCATGGATCAGGGAACAAACAAAAGTCTGTGACATCATTGGAAGAGTAAAACAGTTGAAATGGAGATGGGCAGGCCATATAGCGAGGCGATGGGACGACAGATGGACCAAGGCAATCCTGGAGTGGATACCGCTTGATCGCAAACGTCCGCGAAGAAGACCGAAAGCACGATGGACTGATGACATCGTTAAGTATATTGGACCCGAGTGGCAGAGGAAAGCCCAGGACCGTGAAGGTTGGAAGCATGCTGAAGAGGCCTTCATCCTGCAGTGGATCGATACGGGCTGATGATGATGATGATGATGATGATGATGATATATATATATATATATATATATATATATATATATATATATATATATATATATATATATATATATATATATATATATATGCGATGATAACTTAATTTATCGGATCCCTATAGAAGCAATTTCACGGAATAATCAATCGTAGCTCAAGCATCTCGATTATTCAGCCTCCTCGGTGTAACATTTCTAACTTGACGCAAATAAATGCACTAAAACACTCCGTGTTTGAAACTAAAGTAAAACGCAGCAAAAACCCGTAGTAAAAAAACAGCTTGTCTAACGCGAATTAAAATATATTCCATAATTCTGACCTGATCGACTTTCCAAAAAGAAAAGTGTTTACACTTCGATATTTCTATGCCAGTCGGTATACTTTTAACCCTAAAAATAATCGTTGATGGGTCACAGCCTAAATAAGAAACAATTCGTTTCTATCAGTATCTTAATAGAAAGTTTTTTTCCATTGATCAACGTACATATATGTGTTTAATTCTCCTGATTTAGAACGATAACTCCTTAGATTGTGCTGTGTGATGCATGTTAAAATATTTACTAAAGAACTATGAGGAACAATTGAAGAATTGAATACTGAATTGATACTAAGTACCAAACAATACAATTTTTACATTTTGAAGATGTACGAAGGCCAATGACTCATTCAAATGAACATTTATCAAGAGTATTTACACGTATTTAAACGCGATTCTGCTGGGTTTGTTCGACGTTTCATAACAGCGGTAATAACATAGATTCAATGTTATACGCCATAGGCCAAGCAGCAATCTAAATAGTGAGGAGTAGGGGAGAGTGCGCCAAAGTTTAATTTGTTGCAAAAGTCCTCGTATATACACATAAAATTGAAAGCAGTCTCAATACTCTTAGATAACAATATAAGACTACATTATCCCTGACATAGCCGTGAAAAAATCTGCAAAGATAGATACTTTCTTCGGTGATTTCCAGAAAAAAATCATAAAAATATTCGGACACCCTATTTAAAAAACCATTCTAGCAGTTCCAATTTACGCAAAAAAAAATATTTTTCTTCCCTCATATTTTACCGTTATCATCTCCTTTTAACATTTTGTATAACAATGTTCCGAAATTATCGATTTACTTCTAAAATTTTAAGGAAATAAACATAAATATTGTTTTTATATACCCAAAAATATTCGGATGCGCAAACAAAAAAATTATTGTGTAATGTTATAAATATGAGGACAGAATTTTTGCGAAGAAGCAAACAGGCCGTCCGAAATTATTAAATGAAAGAGTCAAACGCTTAATTTTAAAACAAGTACATAAAACCCCCAAAATTAATTCATCTAAGCTCAAAACATTGATGAAAAACCATTCTCAAAAACTAGTCAGCACCGAAACAATACACCGTTGTATAAGAAAACATGGATATCATGGACGTGTGACATGGAAAAAGCCTTGGTTAAAGTAAAAAAGAATATTAAAACTAGACTGGATTTTGCCAAGGAATACGTTTTAAAGCCTGAAAATTATTGGAACGACGTTATTTTCTGTGATGAGCCAAAAATCTTTAAATGAAGTGATTTTTTACATCACTTTAGTACCAAAGAAGGAATGTTTATTTGTCGCGAGCAAAAAGTTGAAACCGGATTAACCCTAGGATGGTAACCATGAGTCATTTTGACGCATACTGTTTCAAAGTGCGAATCGGCAGCGAACACAATGCAGCGGCTCCCCCATCACTAAGCTATCATACTACTAGTTAGTCGCAAGTTAGCTGCCAACGTGAGAGAACTGTGGATTGCTTCTATCTCTATATTATAATCTCATCAATTAAATACAGTGAGTCAAATTTACGCATAGTTACATATAGTGACATATTTGTATAAATAAAAAATTGCCAAAATGACTCATGGTTACCAACAACAGGCTATTCTTGGTGAGTCATTTTGAACGTATTTCGACCTACAGTGTTCCAAAAATGACTACCTAGGTAAATAAAAAAAAAGAAAAGGTTTATTTATGAAAACATTACGTGATATAAACATTTACAAAAAATGTATGGACAAGAAAATAAATAAATGATGGTTTATTTTGAAGTAGACTGCAAAAGCATATTTTTTGGAGTTATTAGACGAAAAATGGAAAAACTCTACACCTCTGAGGAGGCATTGGCCATTTTAGAAGTTCTCAGCGAGGAAGAAGACTACATCAGTGAAGATGAACAGAGCAATTTGAATTATGACTCTGAAGACATCTGTAACGACCCTAACTACGAACCTGATGATACGAGAAAGAAATCGAAGACGCCATTTAAGAAATAGAACAGATACAAAGCGAGCAGCTATCAAGCAAACAACCAACTGAAAGTAGTCGACGCCACAAGGAACACCACCACAACAGCAGTCAGCTAACTAACGCATTACTAAAAACCTTCAATCAAACAGATTCTCTAATGCAACTACAGGTCGAAGATAATGATTGGTGTGAACTTGAATATAATGAAACAAATTCTCTAGTAACACATTTTGGGAATCATAATGTGTTTGGAAAAGATGGTTTTATGTGGAAATCCAAGGGTGCTTTCCATGACAAATCCAAAATTCAGAAACGAAACATTTTTTAATCCCAACCTGTCCTACAAGTAACTGTAGAAATGTTATAAAACCTTTGAAGTCCTTTGACTTGTTTTTCACTGGCGAAACATTATTTTAACATATACAAAAGAAATTTCAATCCATCATGAAAGTACTCTTTAACAAATCAAAACTAATCAACTTACTCATGTCATTCTGGAGGAGCTTCGAGCGTTAATGGGCGTTTTAATTTTAACTGTGGCTTTCAAGTCAAACCACTTATCAACAGAAACTCTTTTCAATACATCACTCAGCGGCTCACTATTTGGAAGCACCATGTCCGAATGCCGTTTTAGTTTTTTAATTATTTGCGATTTGATGACAGGCCGACTAGAGGAGAGCGGAAGGTAATTACAAAGCTTGCTTCAATTTCTGAATTATGGGAGTTGTTGATAGACAAATGTATAAATTACAAACCTGAGATATACCAGGTATGTAAATATGAAACCCGATTTTTTGTAAAGAAAATACACGTTTACTGTATGAAAATGATAAAAAATATTTTATTCGAAGTATTGCCCATCGATAGCTATACATTTTCCTCATCTGTAATTTGTGGATGCCACGCCAAAAAAAACTGTAGCTTTTTTGAGGCAAACGTAAGAAGTGAAGCGCTGCTCAGCAAGTGCGTATCCCATCGATGCAAATAAGTAGTAAGTAATATGATGAATGACTGTGGCCTGTTCATATATATATTTTACATATATATTATATTATACATATATATATATATATATATATATATATATATATATATATATATATATATATATATATATATATATATATTTTTTTTGGTTTTTTCGCCACGATCTAAAACTCAAAATTCAATAAAATAAATTGTATTTATTTCAGAACATTTTTATATTTTTTTAAATTTTGTTTGTTAGGCATATTTATTACAGAAAAGAATCACTAAGAAATATGTATCCGTTTGGTTTTTTGTTTTTACCCAGTGATTCTTTGTTTACATAAGAACAGATATTTTTGATATTTTTTGAGTTTTAGATCGTGGTGAAAAACCCAAAAAAAGAAAAAAATATAAAAAAACAAATAAGTAGTAATCGGACGGAGTCAAGTCTGATAAGTATGCAAAAGTATTTCCCAATTAAACGCCTCAATCGTTTCCTTGATCAGTTTTACTGTGATGGTGCATTATCATATTCTCATTCATTATCATTTGTTACCCAAAGCTTGATTCAAATCGATCATTTGTTGTCTTTAGCGTTCAGTATTAACGATTTAGCCAGCTTTTAACAGCTCATAATAGATCACACCCTTCTGATCCCACCAAACACAGAATATCGTCTTCCGTCCATAGCGATTTGGCCTTGCAGTCGATGTCGATGGTTGGCCTTCTGGATCTTTCCCATGAGTTTCAAACGTATAGAGACGGCTTCTCGTGTCACATTTAACTGATCCGCGAGCTGTTATTGCGTTTGAGCGTCATCCTCATCCAACATTGCTTCTTGCAATTCGCTGTCTTCAAACTTTTTCGCGTGGAAGACCACCGAAATTCTAGTTTCAATTCGCCACTTTCAAATGAAAACGTCCAAATCGTCACTTTTGAATTTTTTAACCACTCAAAACACTGATTTACCAAGAGAATACTCACCGTAAGCTTGAACAAGCATTAGACATGCAAGATTCTGCAGCAGTTTTCTTCAAATGGTAACAGAAAATCAATGCTGTCCGCAAATTGTAGTTTCCAGGCCCAAAATTCGACGTATTCAACACTATTGCAAACTATGCTGTTGTTTAAAAGTAGTATTGGGAGTTGAAAATCTTTGTCAGATTTGAACAAGGAAATGGCGCCACTGACGCGGTTTGACTATAACTACATTGACAGCTAGGGCCATGTATGGGCAAATTCCGGTTTCATATTTACAGACCTGGTATGTTTCTATTGACGAACAAATAATTGGATTTAGAGGCAACTATCCTTTTCGCATGTACATACCTTCCAAACTTGACAAGTACGGTGGTATAAAGCTTGTAATGCTATGCGATAATTCGACGAAATACATGATTGACGCTACCCCATATTTGGGGAAAGGTACAGTCCTTACTAATACACCAGGTGCAACATTTTTTGAAAAAACATTGACAAGGAGCATAGCTAAATCAAATCGAAATGTCAATAAGGATAATTGGTTTACAAGTATTCCTCTAGCTGAGTCATTACTGAAAGAAGATCGCCTTACTAGAGAAGGATCGATAAAAAAATCCATAAAAACAAGCAATTTCCCAAAAATTTCAATGACGTAAATTTTTAAGGCCGGGAGGTGAATTCATCTTTACTTCTTTACCATACAGATATAACTGCATTGTTATATAAGATCAAATCTAATAATGTAGTATTGCTCATTTCATCTGCTCATTTAGATAGGGATATGGACAGCAAATAACAGACTTCAGAAAGAGAACTTTCTGCAATCATAAGCAACTACAACCGAACAAAAGGAGCTGTGGACACCTTCAAACAGATGGCTCACCACATGAATTGTGGTAGAAAAAACAAAGAGGTGGCCTCCTTGTTTTTTCTATAACATGCTGAATATCGCTAGTGTCAACTCCTATGTCATACACATTCACAACTGCTGAAGGCTGCAGTAAAGCCAATGATAAGACATAATTACATGATTTCTCTCCGTTCTCTATTGGACCATGACTTTCAGGTTAAAAGACTGTCAATACCAACATTGCCAACCTTCCTGAGAAAGCAAATTGAGAAAGATATTTGTCTGGAATGTCAGTCAGATTCTACGAACGATCAAAACTCTACTTTGGTGAAGATTGTCTCCTATAAGTCCAGAGCCTATTGCAGCCTCTGTTCATATTGATAGAAGAAAGAGAGGAAAAACCAGCTTGCAAGAAGTGCAATTCTCTAATATGTGGGGAGCACTCTGAAAAATTTTGCCTAAACTGTGAGTGTTAGCTCATGATGGTGGATCCAAAATAATTACTTTCCTATCTCTTTTTTTTTCTATAATAGATATTGTTTTACTATTTTTTCCAATTTTTAGTTTGTAAGATTTTAATAAGCAAACTTACAAAAATAAAGTTTAAGTGAGTTTTTAAGGCTGTACATAACTTATCTGAAACAACTTTTTTTATATTTTTAAACAATAAAAAATGTTCAAAAATATCATGTTTATGTATTATTTGAATATATACCCCAATTTGACTCATGGTTACCGATAAAGGGGTAATTAGAATGGTTACCGTTCTAGGGTTAAACACCTGAAGAGTCTACTTGTTCTGAATCTAATGTAGACATATATTTAAAATAAATTTTACTGTTATAAATAAAATATGAATAGTTTACCTGAACTTATACTCTTCTCCATTTTTGATGAGTCGTCTGAATTGTCAATCGGAGAATGTTCAGAAATATCATCAGTCTTGGTGTTTTTTAATGACAATTTCGGACTCAGTTGGAGGCTGCCATAATCGGAATCCTTTGCTTCCCATAATTTCTTCAAACTACTAATACTCCCTGTACTTTTCCTTTTATCATCTGTCTCTTCAATTTTTAAATTGCCACTGTCTGTGCTGGCTGTACTCTCTCTTTTATTCAGTTCCGAACTTGATTCGTTGTCTTCGATTTTATCACCATCTTTTTTAGTCTCTGTTTTCTTGTCGTTCTCTACTTTCCTAAGTCTAGACTTAAAATCTATGATCATTGAAGAATCTCCGACATCACTTTTTTCTTTGGTTAGAGATTTCTTATTCGTGTCCGTTTTCTTCAACTGAGACACAAAGTTTACACCGTTAGTTTCTTTGTCAGATCGATCTTGAGCTTCTTGTTGTCTCTTTAACGTGTTACTTCCCAAAGAATTTTTTCTAGTTATTTCTTTTTCTAAATTAAGCGACTGAGACAATTCAGTAACTGAAAAAAGTCAAATTAGGCAATTGTTATAATCTCGAATATTACAAATAATCAAAGAAGTTCGTGAGGTTTCCTTAGCGCTTAATTTAGAAATCTTTTTTTATATGCTCTTTTATAAAGAGTTTTCCAACAAGATTGTCAGAACTTTGAAACGTCATAACGGCAACACTGTTTGAAATGTAAATGTCACTCAGACTGCTGTGTTTAGTACACTATATTAGTTTACCATAGGAAGATACACTATGGAAAAGCGCGAGGAAATTAGGTGATTGTGGGTAAAAAATAACCTATTTCGCGAAGCTTAATGAGTTTGTATACAAACAACGACAGGATTTGGACCGATTAAAATCCTCAAGTGATTCAGGAGTTACCACCTCATCATCAGAAAGTCAAGTTTGGTTTGGAAGAAAGTGATGAAGAAGGAATGTATATTTGTCAGGGCAAAAACTGAAATCAGATTAAACATCTGAGGAGTGAAGGATAATTCTTTATTTAGAAACTTTGACTTTTGTTGTGACTAATTGTGACTTTTATTACACCCTAGTATACGAGACCCGTTAAAATCAAGAATTTCCAAATCTGGATTTCTTGTAAAGGCAGAACAATAAAAAAAGATGCTGATTTAATTTGTATCTCAATTTGTATCAAATTATGATTATTTCCATTAATATTCAAAACTGTACAAACTTCTTTGGTTATCCTATAATAACGCAAAATGAACCTTTTATGATTTAATTTGAATGGTACACAGCTTGTCCAATGCAAAAGGTGACTGGTTAAATATTCACCTAACCAGCATGCCAATTTTTAAATACACTACAACAGGCATGATGTAATGAGCATACCTGTATGTCTAAATCTTAGCCACGATTTTTTGGTTAAAAAAGTATTGTGGTAGTCGAAAATCCTCATGATGTCTATTCTAAAACTGAAACTAACAAGGAAAAAAGGATTCGCCAAGCTTCAACCACAATTTTGGAAGTGATTTTCAAAGATGGGTACAGGGGTATCTTCAAAAATCACTTCAAGCATTGTTTTGATTAACAAGAAGTTTATTTTGAATTAAAAATAATGAAAGCTACAAATAAATAATGTCTTCAATTTCATTTTGAATCAGTCACCTTTTCCAGTGGAATTTCCTATATATATTTCAAAAAGACTGAACCAGAAAACATGTTACCTAATTGAGATACGGGATCGTGGACAATGCCACTCACAGCCAAAAGAGAGTCCAAAGTTGATTCTTTAGGATTTTTGCCTTGTTTTTGGTCAGCGCGTTCTTTAATTTCCGCCACCAGCTTCAGTTCCATCTCCTTCTTTACCAGCTTGTTCTTGAACACTTTCGAAGAACCCTTATTATCTTCCAATGACGTCAAATCGTCCTGCAGAAAATTCTCCGTAGAATCCATATCGTCTGCGTAACAACTCGGTTTTAAGAAACGTTTTTCCTGAGAAAGCTTCTTGATAGCATTACCTCCTCCTCCAGGAAAACATGGTGGTGGTGGGAGCGGTTCCAGAGGAGAACCGACCGCAGGAACGTCAGAATCAACGCTCATGGGGCTTTTACCGTCGTGACTAGGACTTGTTAAACTTAAACTTGTTCGTTGTGGACTTTTTTCTTCCTTCAATTTGACATCCTCTTTATTGGGGTTTTCTTTAATGCTACTACAGCTATCTGAAGACAGTTCTCGTTTTTTTAAACTTACACCAAACCTAAAAATGGTTACTACATCAGGATACTTCATTCAAAAACACAGGATACACTTACCTTGAACTGGCCTCCTCAACTGAAGGCTGTAGAGTACTAACATCCCCACCTCCCTCCAGACTTTCCAACATTTCCCTGTTTATTTTCTTGCTTGGCAACATCGGAGACATCGGAATGATCTTTTTCTTCAGTTCTGTGGACGATGTCATGATTGAGGTACTACAATCAACGGTATCTATTCCACAAACGTAATCAAATTCTTCCGGAGGTGGAGGTAAATCAGTGGGAGGAGGAGGAAATTCCAGATCTGCGAGGGTAGGAGGTGGTACTGAACGGGAGGGACTTCCTCCTCGAAAGGTATTTTGGGTTGTTTTGAATGTACGCAGGCTAGATCTGACACCATCCGTGTTGTTTCTGTTATAAAAAGATGAAATGATTTTTTTTCTGCATAATCATCTCAACTAGTTAATATTGGCGCAACAACTTAGATTACAAACTCCATTAAACTTGACCCAAAAGGGGACAATGTTGTAATTAGGTTCACATTAACAGAAAACGAAATTGAAAAACATAATGTTGATCTTAATAGAGGAAAAAGAAAAAAATGTGGTGACTTGGAGGAATTAGTGGGGAGTGGCAAAAAGTTCAATGTACTTGAGGGTATTTTCTGGAGGAGTGCTGAAACTTTAGAAAAGAATTTTAACAATTTTTATGCCGAAAGTATTTGTGAAATAGCTCAAACCAACCAAATCAAACTCAAAAATGGACTGGCCTGCTGTCTCTGCAGATTTGAAATCTTTAAAAATGTCTGGGAAATGCTTTCAAGACGAGTTTCTTTACGTTTGTCTCTAGTTCATTTATCTTTACAGTGGGTCTACCAACAAGACAATGATCCACACATACGACTTGTGGTGAAGCAGTGGCTCAACTCAAAACATATTAAAGTGTTAGTGGTCTTCACAGTTCCGGAATATAAATCCGATCAAGAACCTTTAGGAGGAGTTAAAACGATGTTTTGCTGGTAGAGAAATAGTAAACAAGAAGACATTGTGGTTGGTTTTCAATACCTGTGGAAGCTTGCTGGCATCTAATCGACCCCATGCCAAGAAGATGTCAATCAGCTATGCTACAAAGTACTAAAATTTGGTAATTATATAGACTAAACAGTCTTAGAGAATTACACCTTTTAGTTTTTTTATGATTTGTAATTACTCTTATTTTTGACCAGGCTTTTTTTTCTAAAATATCGCATCGACGTAAAATTATGATTAAAATAATTGTTTTTATTCTGACTAATAGCATGAATGCCTTTTAAATGTTCGGTAAATTCATTCTGACAAATTAATAGTATCTTAAAAACAACGTAAAAATTAGTTTAAATAAGATATATTAATAAGGCACTTCCACTCATATTTTTATTTAATTGATCGATTCATTGGTTACTTCGAGACTGTACATTTTAACTATGTGAAAGAAAGCACTTCAACTTTGTTTTAGATCACTATATTTAATAGAATATTTGGCATTACGGACGTTTCGTAGTAAAAACTAGACTATCGAGAAGCTTGAAAATGAATCCCTCCTTATCTTATGAAAGATCCTATTTTATTTTACTGTTTTATTTACAACCACTGTATATCAATAGCATTTTTTGGCGACTGTTCTTTAAATCATGTAAATCTTTGACTGTATCGGAGTTATTTCAGTGTGATATTAGTCAACAGGCTTTTCTGCCTAATTTGATCAACAAAATTTCACGTTTCAAAAATTGCCAGAAGAATTTGCCTTTAACAGGGCCAATCTCGGCATTTTTTGATATGAGTAGAATACATTACCTAGTTAAATTTCTATTTCTAGAAAGCTTTGAAGACGTCGGCGAACTTGGAGGATGCGGTGCGTGAAATGTTGTCACACCGCTGGATGAATTACTCCTAATCATTTGTGGTTGGGTTCTGATATTTGTTCTTGGAGATAATGACCTGAAATAAATGTTTTGTAGTTTTTAAAAATGAGAATATTTCACAAAAACCAAACCTAGGCACTACTGTCGAAGACTCGCTTGGTACAGAGTTTTGAACATTGCTGGTTTCTTCAGCTGTAGAAACGCCACTCTGACGTAGAGATTCTAAGTAAGCACCAATTCTAGCACCTTTAGGAAGAGTCCCGTATCGACTAATAGCTTTCCTAACATTCTGAACTTCCAAAGCAGCTACTTGCACCTGACAGAACGCAACATTAATCAAAATATCTATCAGCCACATTGGCAGAAATCTTACAGCAGGTGAATCTTTCGTTTTGCACTTTTTTCCTCTCTGTTCCAGTCCTCTGTTTCCCATTATAGGAGCTCTCTTAAACGATCCTAAACCGCCGGTTCCTAAACTGCTTCCAGCCGAAACTTCAGGATATGAATGGGCACCGGAGTCGTCCGTGTCAGGCGTTTGATCTTGAAAATCGCTTTCGCTATCTCCTTTGGTACTGGCAGTCAAATTTTGCATTTCTCTAGTTAGGCCTGTTAAGCCATGTATAACAGATTAATTTTGTAATATAGATTTATGTGGAAGAGCTCGTTAGAGATAGTTATTTTGCTTACGACTCTTTTATTAGAATGTATGTACAATTTATTAGGGTACACCCTAGGACAAAACTAAAGAGCTTGCTTTTTTTCTTATAAGTAAATAATGTTTGAAAATGTATTCTATCAATGAATACTTTATACAGGATGGCACAGAAGAAACATGTTTTTTGAAGGGTAGAATTTTACAAAGAGAGGGGTGACGATGAGGGCAGCGACGCCAATGGACAGCTCAAGTAATGGAGTTTAGTTGTGAACCTTGGAGCATCGTGTTTGAAGCATTTAAAACTACCGGATCTGTCATGAACAGGAAACCACCTGGCCTTCCCCGTGCCGTTCGGACACCAGACAATGTTGAAACAGTAAGAAGGGCGGTTCTTGCTATACTTTTTTTTGTGATTTACCTTAAATCTAGAGTGTACGCTAATAAACCTCGCGCGATACTGAAACTGAAAGTTGCTATTCTTCAAGAAATAGCAAGAGTACTAGAAGAAATGATTTTGAGTGATGCACAACTTTCAAAAGAGATTGCAGATGTGTGACCGCGAAGAAGAGTGACACTTGACTGACAATATTTTCCACCATTAATTTAAAAGTGCACTATTATTACTTTATTTAGTTGTAATTACAAAAAAAAGATCTCGAAAATATACAATGTTATGCTTAGGTGAAAAACATGGGTTTCCTCTGCACCACCACGTACAAAAAAAAATTCCATATATAATTAATATAGTTCAAAATATTTAAAAAATATAAAATTAAGCCTCTTTTTATTCGAGAGTATTAATTTTTTTTCAGCAAGGTCATTTTGGATAATTAAACCAATTTATAAACACATCAAAATAATCTAAGGGACAATTATATAAAGATCTTTAAAAATATTGCTGGCAAAATATTTTATAGTAAATTAATTTGTGTATTTCTTTGGTATTTTAGCAGTCAAACTGGAAAAGATTTACCATTAAGCACCAAATCACTTTATTTAATTTCTTTGACACGCATTTCGCTAACCAAGTTAGCATCATCAGGAGATAATTGAGTCTCCTGATAATGATCAGATTGAATCGTCGAGAAAAGACATCAGTCAGATCGTGACACCCAAGTGCAGTGAGAATGATTCAAGAAGGCATGGCACTTGACGTCCATAGAAGTGTAATTAACCATTTATGGCTCAGGTTTCAAGAAAAAAGTGACTTGGTCGAACGATATACAGGTCGCACAAAAAGCACTAATCCGTTCCAAGGTTATTCTAGATGCGTTTCAGGACCATAATATTACAGTATGATTACAATATTATTAGAAAATCGGCTGCCTAACACTCCATCAAGCGGTAGTTAATAACCAAATCATCAAGAATAGACTTCATGAGGATAGATTTCATGCCGGAAGACCTGTGAGATTACCTGTGTTATATAGAGAAAATCGCCACATTCAGAATAGGTCCCTATTTTGTTTTTTGATGAGGCCCGATTTGGACCGGCTCCAGATACATGTAAAACAAGTGTCGGTGTTTTACTGAAAGTTTACTGAAGTGTTTTACTGAAAGTGTCGGTGTGATCTGAAAAGACAGAACGCTTGGCAACAGTTCAGGAAGTTCACAGTGTAATGGATTGGGAAGGTATCGCCATTGATGGAAAAACAGTTTTTAAATGCAAGTGAATATCGCGATATCATTCTTGAGCCCGTTGTGATACCATTTGCATGAGTTGGTCCTCAATCTTGACTGATGCAAGATAATGCGCGTCCTTATACGTCTTATGGTAGGTGCATATCTCAAAAATCATAAAATTGAGGTTTTACTATGATCTGCGCATTCACCAGATTTCAACCCTATTAAATATTTGTGGGACTTGTTAAGTAGATGGCTTTTTAAGGCATACTTTGATGTTTAATTCGCTAAAACAACGCTTTAAGTGCCTTTTAACTGAACAGAATGAAATAAAACAGAATGACATTGTTAATTTAATATCGACACATTAATAAAAAACTAATTGTTGATCTGAAAAAAATGATATTCTTATTAATTAAAATATTACTATTAGTTTTCGCATTATTTGCAAATTTTACAAAATTTGTACGTGAGATTTAGAAATAATGTATTTACTTTAAAAAACAGTATTTTTTATAAACAGTTAAAATAATAAACAAATATTTATTTGCAGTGTTCATATTGCAGTATTTATATCAGTTTATATCTTACCCCTTAGATTATTTGGATGTGTGTATGATCTATTACTTTAGGTTGAATGTTATCTCAGAAATAATCAGAATGACAATGTGTTCATTCTCATGATATCTGAAGCAAATGTATTAGTTGTAGAAGAATCATGCAATATTAGCAATGTTAATTTGTTGAAAGTTAAAATAGATATTGCCCCCAATACAATACTGATAGTATAAATGTTAATGCCGATTAAAGTGTATTGTTTATCAATGTTGTTTCATTGCAATATCAAGTAACCAAAAAAAAAGTTCATAGCTACAGTTCAATTCAAGGATTTTACAGCTTGTGAGTTGTGTTGCTTCTGATATAATAGTATTATTATATTTATTCTGCGCTATAGGCCTTGGAGACCCTTGCCTTTTTTGATATACGTTATAACCCCAAATGTCGGTTTATTGAGTTGCCTATATAACAGACACAAATTAGACTAATTAAGTTTAGAAATGCCAGGAAAATAATACTTAATATATTTTTATTAAAAAATATGCAATGGAAGAATACAACTACATATACTTGTCAATGACCCAATACCACATATATTAAAGGTATCACTCAGTCTTCAAAGAATCATGGTATCTGTATTGTGCACTATGAAATTATTAGCAAATGTTAAACAAATATCAGTGAAATATACTGTATCATAGACATAGATACTATATATAAACATATACAAAATTCCATACTTTCGATCCAAGACTAACTAAATACAGAGAAAAGTTATTCTTAAAAGTAAATGTAATAAAGAATCATGATGATAAGGTAAAGAAATTAGAAAAGGAAGGACAATAAAAGGCTATAAGGTTTCTTTTCTGTAAGTAGAAAACTGTTTTTTTAAAGCATTATTTTTACATTTACTTGGAAAGATTCTCTAATAGGATTGATGCAAAATTTCATCTGGTATTTCGCGCTAGATGGCATCACAGTAAAAAACCGAATTGTCTCGATCTACGTCACACGTGTACAGAGATAAGGAGCATTTTTTAGCGTCATTCCAATATAACAGTGAATAATAATTGTTCTTCTATTTCTAACAATCAGAAACGCGTGAACTTTTTTGGTTACCTGTTACTATGTCACCTCCAACCCAACAACTGCCGTACTATATCAACGAGATAAAAAAGATAAATAACAGATGTACAAATCCAGATCCTCTTACTAAACAAACCGTCATGCTTGAAAACCAAAATAGTCGAGCTCAAACCACAAAATAAACATGTTTTTAAAAAGATACCTTTAAATCGTTTTTTAAGTATACCATTTAGTTCGGATCCGTCGTCATGACCGTGGTCTCCTTGACCCTGTTCGTCGAACGTACTGTCCCTGAAGGAGCTGCAAGAAGACAGCAAGCTGCAAAGATAATTTTTCGCCGCGTTACCAAAAAGGGTGCAAGGTTAGTGTGTGTTAGTCAGATAAAATTTCTTTGAAAAATTCATATTTAATCTCTGTTTAACGAAAACCTTTAATGGTATGATTAGTATGGTTCTGAGTGCTTTTATGTAAGGGTGGTATAGAAAAAAACCCCAATGAATGATGGTAACAGATCTAAACAAAGGTAGTTCGAAGAGTTTTAGGTCTCGTGAAGAAAACACGATCTTACCATCATATGCGTTTCATGAGTGTATTACTTTTTTAAAATTTAACTTACAGGTAAAGGTCTTTCAAATTGAGCGTTTTTTTTTAATTCTTGAATAAAACACAGATGGCGTTGTGAATTTGTCTAAGTCTAGACTCATAGGTCTTTTCATCACAATTTTTTTTGTGCGCATGCGCAGTATCAGCCATTTTTGTTAAAGCCAAGCATGTTAAAGTACCAGTGTACAAATAATTAAAATAAAAAAATATTAAACAAAGTAAATTCATTGAAAACAAGTAAGAAAAATATTTTTAAAATAAGTGCCTTAAATGACAAATTTTTCCAATCGATTATAATTATGTTACCTGTACGAAAAGGAACAACGAAACGGTGTTGTTATGGACTATGTAAAAGGGATGCATGCTATAAATCATTTAAAGGCAATACATATTATTTTATAAATTTTCCAATGCCTTGTCTGCAATATCGTAAAAAAAATATTAAATCATTAGGCAAAGTATATATTAAAACATGTTTAAAATGTGCAAAATGTGAATGGGTGAAAAAATCTGGCCGAAGTGACAGAGGTTTTCAATCGATTGATGATGTTACTAAAGATAATTATATTTGTTCACTACATTTTCATGGAGAAAGTGATCCAACAGAAAAAAATCCTAATCCTTTTTAAGCTATCAAGAATTTAAACAAATTGATAAATCAATCAATAAGGTAATATATAATTATTTATACACAATTAGATTTTCGGAGTTATAACCTCTAACTTGTTTATAGGTGGTCAAATTAAGAATCAGTTTATTTGAAAAGTATAAAAGAGTTGATATGGAAGAAGAAAGTGGATCTTAATAAAACGAAAATAAACAACATTTAAACTATTGAGCAGGTAGAGTATGAACGTTATAAAAACTTATAGATTTAAATCTAAACTCTTTTCTTTTATTATAGACATCGACGGCTCATATGTTAATTTAAGAATTTTCATGTTAATTAAAATGTTTTTGCAAGTACTAAAAATTGATTGACATTATTAATTAGAATAAAATTATAGATCTTATTTGTTTTTATTATTTTTTACATAGTAAATAAGTATTGATGCCTAACCTCTCAATCAGCTCACTTTTTTTGTCTTTTTGCGGACGTCCATGAAGTTTTAGTCACCTTTTCAATTGTTCACAATTATGGGCTTTAACCGAATTATAAACAAGTGAAGCAGCATCGACGATTTTTTCTAATAATTGATTTTTTTGTGGAGATATTATTGCTTTCCCAGCCATTGTTGATCAAAACAGTACGAAACTTTTGAATTACCGCTATGTCAACATAGAGGCTGCGCTTGCGCTCGTCACATGATGAAAAGGCCTATTTCTGAAGTGAAATATATGACATTTACAAAAAATGGAATCGTACACAATACAACAACGCGCTAAAATTGTTGAATTATGTTAAAACAGTGATAAATGTTTTTAGAAAATGATGGGATATTTGCGGTTTGCACAATCGTCCATCTGAAAGCACTATCAAACGAATTGTGTCAAAAATGTCAAGAATGGTTTGGTAGAAAATAAAAGAATAATATATAGTTGTACTGGTCGTTCACAAGAGTATATTGATTTGGTACGTGAAAGTGTTGCTGAAGACCGAGAAATTTCCATTAGTCGATGTTCACAATTTATACTGAGTGAATCCACAACACATTTTACAAAGGAATTTACCTCTGAAGTCATCTGGTGGCACTGGATCATTAAAACGTCGTCCATTTGTCAATTTGATCAAAGAACAAAGAGATGATTTTTCTCAAAAAATAATCTTTTCTGGTGATGTACATTTTGAAGTTGGTGTCTATGTTAATAAACGGAAATAAAAGGAAAATGCACGATTGATTCATGAGAAACCTTTACATCCTAAAGGAGTTACTATTTGGTGTGCATTATGGTTAGGAGGTGTAATTGGAACGTATTTTTTTTCAGAATGCTGCTGGTGAAGCTATAACTGTGAATGGTTTTCAATATCGTAAGATGATAACTGGATTTTCGTGGGCTGAATTGAATAATATTGATCTGGAGCAGGGGTCTCCAAACCACGGCCTGCGGACCAAATCCAGCGAATTTGGCAAGCGTATGTTGGTTTAGGACGCCTACTCGGCGACTAGTTTATAAATTATAGGTAATGGCAGGAAAATTAGAACGGTTTTGCCCTTGGAACTTACTGGAGTAATCAGCATGGCCCTAAGGCTGGAAAGTTTGGAGATCATTGATCTGGAGGTTATGTGGTTCCAACAGAAATTACAGATTACATGAAAAGCCAGGTCTATAAGAACAATCCACAATCGACTGCTGAACTAAAGGATGAAATTATTCGAGTCATTGCTGAGATAGAGCCACAGTTATGCCAAAATGTCATCCAAAATTTTGACAAAAGAATGGACGTCTGTGGAGCTGCAAGAGGTGGTCATTTGGTATATATATTGTCTTTCGTGTTTACACATACACTATGCTTCAATTATCAATAGAAATTTTTTTTTTAATCAACGCAAATTCTGTGTTTTATTCAAGAATTAAAAAATCGCTAAATTTGACAGACCCTTTATATACTATTATGATCAAAAAGTCAGGTGGCCATTTTGTCGATACAACCATTTTGCTGTTGATATGATTGTCCTTGACACCTGACAGAAGTTTCAAATCATTTCGCGTCTTAAGTTGGAAAGTATGGCGTGTTTTGTAATTGTTAACACATTTTATCGTCGACTTTAAACTGGATTTGCATTCAATTTTGTCTAAAAACGAAATTTCTTATGATCATATATTTCAAAATGTTGAGCAATTGTTAAGGCGATGAAGATAGATTAAAAAAAATGTTTAAGAGTGGTGATGGTAGAGAAGCAATTGGAGGAGAACCTCGTTCTGGAAGACCTTCTACGATAACAAATGAAAGAAACATTATCAAAATCAAGGATCTTATACTGAGTAATCGCCGATTAAGAATTAGAATGTATTCGAAAAAAGTCCAGATTTGTAGATAGAATTCATGGTTTTTGCATCACGATAACGCACCATAGCACACCACAATAATTATTCGGCAATTTTTCGATCAAAATCAAAAAGAAACCGTCCCCCAAACAACAAATTCATCAGATATGGCACCGTCTGACTTTTTCCTGTTCCTCGACTGAAAAAAACCACTTCATGGCCGCCATTTTGAGCCCATAGAAACCATCATTCGCTGACCGATTTGAAGAAAATATAAGAAGTCGAGTATAAAAACTATTTCAAAGCTGGAACAATCGTGTATTGCAGTGTAAGCGGATTACTTTAAAGAAAACCAAATAAATTTGAATGAAAAATTTTGCGCGTGCAGCACGGTACACGTGATAGAAGTGAAACTTCTGAAATCATATATAGCGTCTGATGTGTACATCTACAACGCGCGCATGCGCGACACTATCTTATTCTATCGCTTTGTATGGTTGTGTATACGTCGCTCTCTTTTGCTCCACTCCCGTGGCGCCGGAATGTATAGGTCTGTTTCTCCGTCTCTCTATATTATATCTTTCTTCTCTCTCGTGTAACGAAATGTGCCTAAACGTGACACGTCCTTGAATTATCGATTATCGAATCACCACCTAAGAAATTTCATTTCAATAAATAAAGCATTACATTTTATTAAAAAAGTCACCTTACTTTTGAGGAGATTTTTGATATGTGAAGATTCAGTGACTCAGATGGACAGAAGTCAATATCAAGGAGAATCATAAAGGAACGAATTGAAGGGTAATAGAAAGAAAGGTAGCAAGAAAGACACGGTGGCCGGATAATGTAGAGATGCTGATGAACACAAACCTAAAACAGCTTTGTTGATAAAAATGTTATTAACACAAATACTATCCTAAACTTTATATGAAATCCATCACCTTCCTTTTTAAGGAATACTCAAAAGCATATGTTTAAGGTAACTGTTTCAAAAAAAGTACTTGTTAAAATTACTTGCCATTTAAGTGAAAAAATCGTATTAACACTCGAGACCAAGAACTTTTCATGTACCTTCGCATCAAATAAGTGTTTATATTAGATTATTTTAAAAACGTTACATAATAAATGTAACTATTGTCCTAGAAGCTATTTGAAGGAAATGCTAAATAAATATTTAGTAAGATAAATAATTATGAGTATATATATTTAAAAACATATGATGTGAAGTGTATAAAATTGTTATTGTAATGCCTATTTAAAAAAACTGTACAAAATAATAACGCGGAAAACCATAACCCTAAAAAGATGCATGCCAGAGATATTTACCTAGTTCTTTTTGGGGGTGCTGGGGCAGTCTTTCCTTTTTTATTTGTGGTCCTTCTCATTTGCACCAAGCTGTTCTTTGTACTACCTCCTGTGAATGTAGTCAATTTGGTCGCCATACTACTGAGATTATCTATAACACACAATAAAAATTAACAATCACACAATATCTATTCCTATATTGAAACCTTTGATGCAAAAATCTATTTCAAGAGATTTCATAAAAAATATTAAATAATTTTTCTGTAAGGATCATCAGATGATGACAAAATATAGCTTTAACGGTGCTTTATGGAAAATCTCCATACATTAAACCAAAAACTTAATCAAAAATAAATTTTCAAAAAACCATTTGATTGTCTAGTTTGAAACCATCTGCCAGTAAGTTTCTTGTCGCGCGCAGGTATTTTAGTTTTATAAACAAAAAACGCAACTTCATTCTGATTGTAGAAACTGCATCCAAGAAATAACCTATAGTAATGGACATAAATTGTGAAAATCAGATAGTGCAAGATATGGGCGATATGCTGCATGATTAACTGTGTCGATTTCATGACCACCTTCCTTCACTTGGTTAACAATACCTAGTAGATGTTGTCCAGATGCCTAGGAAATCATTTTCTATTGATCAACTATGGATATTTTCGATACAGTCGTTGGTTTTAACTGTCATTTTCATCAGAAATCTCAATTGGACTGATAAAATGTTTGCCTTGCGGATTTTGAAGCAACTTTGCTTCAATAAATGATCGAAATGTGTGTTCCGGCACATTATCGAGGTGAAGACACATTTTCTTCTTGGCCAGATATTGTAGTTTAGTCTAAATAGCACACTTCAATTGGTTCACCGGCTTCAATTTGTTTCCACAGACTGGTGTTTCGCCTCTGACGTGAAATGGGGAATACATGTTTTATCTACTGTTATAAAACGTCAAAAAAACCCAAAAGGTTCGCTTTCAAATAAATCTAAACACTCTTCAGATGTGTTTATTCAAATGAGTCTTTAGTTGACTGTTAACATTTTGCATCAAACATAGTGGATTTTTCATCACCAGAGCATTTATCTTAAATTGATGTACAACCAGCTTTAAATTTAACAGCTCACTTATTTACCATCGAAAACGAAGAGAAAAAATTCTTTAAAGTGGAATCTAAATCTTTAAAACAAACCATTTTATAACAGTTCGAACGGGAATGTGAATTGTTAGCTTTACTCGATCGCTATAAACAAGAAATTTCGCAGTACGCCATTTGACCAATCACACTCGACAAATGTCTTGGTCATTTGATAAGTGCATCATCTCTGCATCAGACCGAGAACTCACAAATAAATTGAATGGAAATCAACTACAAACCCAAATAAATAACACCGTGCAAAAATCGTCCATACTGTAAGTGTCTGAACACTAATATCACAAAAATAAAGAAAATGCAATTGTTTTTTTTTAACAAAATACTCGAATATAATAAAATGACCTACCTGCAGTGTTTTGATGCGATAGTTCCACCAGACCATGAATGTTTCCTGTGCTGCCTGAATGAGACTTTTTATAGGACATGTGGGGCGTCCCCATGGGAATTGGAATTTCATTTCCTTTCAGTTGTTTTTCAACCTCTGAAATATGCAAATAAATATCGCATATTTTTAACGTATTCAGTATTGGAAATATGCAAAAAGTAACCTTCAGTAATGCTCGATTCCTGAAACATATTTTCTAAGGCGTGATGGATTTCTTTAAAGGTAGGTCTGTCATTCGCGTGCCACTGCCAACATTGCCTCATCAGTTCGTAGATTTTTGGTGGACAACCTGGTGGTATCTCCATTCTATAACCTATAACGAAAAATAAAGTTGAACGGATGCCAAGAAATCATTCATTCAGCTTTACCTTTTTCTAACATATGGTATACATCAGTTAGATCCACACCAGGATAAGGCGACATGCCATACGTTGCAATTTCCCATAACAATATTCCAAAAGCCCAAACGTCCGACTTGGTTGAGAATTTGTTGTAAGCCAAACCTTCAGGGGCAGTCCATTTGATAGGAAACTTTGCACCTGCATGAGCTGTATAAGTGTCATCTCTCATAAGTCTGGCTAAACCAAAGTCAGCCACTTTCACTAGATGGTTCTCCCCAACCAAACAATTTCTAGCCGCTAAATCGCGATGAATAAAGTTTCTGCTCTCCAGATAACTCATTCCACTAGCTATTTGTGTGGCAATGTACATCAGAACTACTGCATCTATCTGTTCTTTAACTCCGTTTCTCAAATAATCCAGTAGGTTACCTGTCAAAATATTTTCTTTAGAAAAATGATAAATTCTCGGTTTGGATGATTGTACCTTTGCTCATAAATTCGGTTATTATATAAAATGGTGGTTCCCTGGTACATACTCCCATGAGCTGTACTAAATTAGGATGTTTCATTTCTTTCATTATAGCAGCTTCTTCCAGGAAGTCCTTCAAGGCCATCGTATCTTCTTTTAAGGTTTTTACCGCCACTGTCATGTTATACCTGCAAGAAAGACTCGGAATGATACCAGACCTAATCTGACAAGAAAGTTTCCTACCTTTTCCAAACTGCTTCATACACATCTCCATACTGTCCACCTCCCAGCTTATGTTTCATAACAATGTCAGTCCTGTTGATTTCCCATTCATCCGGTTCAGGACTTAGTGGAAAAACAGTGGGTTTGTTGTGTTTTGGTGCAGGATACAGTAACTGGGTGATCAAACCATCAGAATTCATCGAATGATGATGAACAAGCTCAGCCAGAGTATTAAATTTGCTCTCGGCCGTAACGTAAACTTTTCCTTCCAGATCTTCATTTATCCTAGAAAGAAAATATTAGTTCAGTGTTGGAAAAGTGTATATGTAGGGCATCACAAAATGCTAATGAGTGATGCAGTTGGTGATCTGAAATAAGTTAAATGTTTAAATAAGTTAATAAGTTAAATGTACAAAACAATACGATTCAACAATACAACTCGGCGTTGGACTTGGACTTTGGCTAAGACTTGGCTAAGCTTGGAAGTTGGCTAAAGACTTGCCTAGTTTCGGTCGACCTTGAAAGTTTTCGACTGATGAAAATATCGACAAAGCGAAGGAAACGGGCGATGGAAAATTATCATTCAAGTTTAAAAAATATGACTGATAGTCTGGACATACCTCACGAATTCGCTAGGACCATTTCAGTTAATATTTTGGGCAATGTGCCTCGCGGTACGGCTTGTTCCGAAGGAGTTGATTTTTTTCTCTAAAAGAGCATCACAAACTGGTGTCTGAAAACATACTTGAACAAGCCAATGCAGACATAACGAGTGATGAGACGTAGGTTTATGAACTTAACATGAGCCAACAAGCTTTCGAATGGCGCTTTAGTAACGAGCCGAAACAGAAAAAATCACATCAAAGTTATGAGACAATATTATCTGGGGGTTATGGAGCGTTTGAGAGAGAACGTTCACCGGAAAAGATCAGATTTGTAGAAGAGCAATTCTTTTTGTACAGCAGCGTCCCACACATCGATCCTTCTACGCCAATGTTTGCGAATCTGGCGAATCCAAGCACAGAATTCGCCAAATAAGGCTCCGTGTGACTATTTTGTTCTCTAAATGTAAAAAACGACTCGTGAAAGACGTTTTAGAGTCTAGAGAAGTCAAAAAATATTAATCGCAGAAAGAGCTAAAAAGTATACCGGAAAGTGACTGTAAGAAGTGTTTTGAGAATTGGATTATTCGCAGGAATAAGTTTACCGCATCAAAAGGAGCCTATTTTGAAGGCAACAAAATAAATTTGGATGATTAAGTTAACATTTTGTGTTTTATTGAACAATACTCGGTATTTATTCGATAGAATGTATCATCAGCTAGTTCCAAATAACCAAGCTGTCGATTCGAATCTCTATAGTGACTTTATGCGACCCAACTAAAAGTATAAGGGGTTCGTCAACAGAATAATACCAAATCATATAAAGCCGGCTAGAGGGTTTTCCCAGGTTATTTCCAAGCTTTTCTCCAAACCTTCCACCACCCGACTTTAGCCTCAATGATTTTAGGTGAGCAGAGCTTCAATCATCATAATGATATCCAAATAAGGAAAAAAATTACAAACCAAGAACTACAAAGAACGACATTTGTATCATGCTAAAAGAAGACTACGTTGAAACATACATGGATTTTCGGTCAAAAAAACATTATTTCATTTAAAAAAGTATCTGATTTGTCTCTCTTTTTTGGTAGGTAGTTCAATAAATATTATATAAAAGTCTAGGAAAGAAAAAAGAATAAACTTCTTCCCTATACTCTTAATTTATACTAGTTATTAGACTATACTATACCAATGTGTAAGAGTTCAGTGTTCGGGAATCTCAAGGAACATCAACCCGGCAACTAGGAATAAATTGACGGCCCCAGAACTACAGAATCCAACGGCATACAGAATCCAACTAGTGCAAGAACTTAACCTTCATGATTTCCTACTGCAAATACCAACCCTCATGATTTCCAATTGTGCCTTAAAATTGTGAATGCTTGATGAGGCTCATTTTCACCTAAATGGATTTGAATCAACAAAATTCATGTTACTAGGACATAGAAAATCTACAAGTAATTCCTCTCCATAGTGAGAAAGTCACAATATGGTGTCTCCGCACAAAGAATTATTGGACTTTAAAAGAACTCGTCCTTGCCTCAACTAGGATACGCTGAGGTCTATTGATTTCAGCAGCATGATGCTACAGCTCACACTGCAAGAGCTTAAAGTTGTAATTTACTTTTGTGCCAGGCTGTATCGACTCTGGAAGATCTGCAACGTATTGTGAATAGGGTGGCTGCTGGCTAAGAGAGTGGTCTTACAATGAATGTTAAAAAGGCTAAGTTTATGATGGTATAAAAGAAAAAACAAATAAATAGGAATATATCTTCCATGGCGCCATTGAAAGGGTAAATAAATCTAATTATTTGGGTCAACAACAACGATAATACCGAAGAAATCGGAACGAGGATTAGAAAAGCACAAACGGCATTTATAAAAATGAAAAATATTGTCAGTAACCACATCATTTTTTTAAGAGATTGCGCTGGAAACAATGGTCGGTTCACAGTCTAATATATAATGTAATTATGTTGCTACGATAGTACCTTTCAAAACGCTATTGGTGTTTAAACAATTTCGAGTTAGCGTCATATTTTTCGTGGTGGTTAACATGTCGGGTTTCGAGCCAAATAAAGACCATTTGCGAAACGTACTGGTTTTCTTGTTAAATCAAAAGAAAAACGCGTCTTAAAGCTGTCATATACTAGTGGAATCTTACGGTAACCATATCCCAAAGCAAGACGCTTGTTGGGTTGGTTTAGACTATTCAAAAGTGGTGATTTTGACTTGAAAGACAAAGACCGTCCAGGTCAGCCGAAACAATTTGAAGATGCCGAATTGCAAGCATTGTTGGAAGAAAACGATACGCAAACTCAACAATAAATGGCAGCGAGATTAAATGTTGGTTGCCGAATCATTCGTGATCGTCTGCATCATGGCATGGAAAGATCCAGATGGCAGGAAAATGGATATCACATCAGCTGAACGACAGACAGATGGAAAAGCGAAAAACGGTGTGCGAAGACTTTTTTACATCGGATCGTGATGTATTTCGAGAATCCAAAACCCAGAAAATTATGAGTTGACCCAGGACAACCATTAACATCGACCGCAAGACCGAGTCGCTTTGGAAGTAAGACAATGCTATGTATTTGGTGGAATCAAAAGGCTGTCATGTACCATAACCTTCTGAAACCAGGCGAAACAGTTAATATCGCTCGCTACCGTCAACAAATGATTAATCTGAATCATGCATTGAGCGAAAAGCGACGAGAATGGGCTACAAGACATGGAAAAGTGATTTTGTAGCACGACAACGCCCCATCTCACACAACGAAAGCGGTCAAAGACACCATTTCTGCACTTGGCTGGGAACACTTGAACAATTACGTCGTGTCGAAAAATGGCTTGATTACTGGATCACCATTAAAAGATATACAGTTTGTCTGGGAGTGCATCCACAAATTGCCTACTTTGAATAAACCATTTTTTACCTTTCTCCAAAATTAAACGTTTAATTATTTAAGAAAGAGTTAAGAATTAGTAGATTATAGATGTTTTCTCTATACTATTTTATGGAATGGAGGTATTGACTGAACAAGGCCAGCATCAAGATATTAGAGGCTTTTGAGATGTGGACCTATAGAAGGATATTTAAAATTCAATAGGTCGATAAAGTAATAAAGCCCAAGAAAATCTACAGACCATCAAACGGCTGAAGCTTCAGTATTTGGGCCCTATAGGCGCGATCCAAAATACTTTAAATTAAATAAATAAATAAATTACTGCAATTACCAGGTATGTAAATATGAAACCGGAATTTTTGTATAGAAAATACACATTTATTGTATGAAAATGATATTGATTAAGGACCTAGTAATCATGCGGGGGAAAATTCAAGGAAGTATTAGAAGACGGCGTAACTTCTGGATGCGAAACTTGAGATAATGGTTTCAGTGTACGTCTCTGTCAAACTACGAAACGGGGAGGGCACTTGAAGGAGAAGTATCAACACTAGTACGAACAATACACCTCTAACTGGCTTTAAACAACATAATGACATGATCTTTCTTTTATAATTGATCTTAATAGTATTTGAAATTTACTGCGAAAATTTAAAAAAAGTACCAATATTCGTCACCTCATCAAAATATACATTTTCGATAACAATTTTATCGCTAAGAAATTGAAATATTTTAAAAATTGATATAGATCCAGATATCGTGAGTTTGCAAAATTAAAACGCTTAAATATATTGCTGAATAACGATTTGAAGTGATTCTCCCAAATATTTACCAAACACATACATACATATTACTTAATGTAAATTATATGTTTTATAAAGATAAAAGTAGATAAAAGTATGAATTTTCGTATGTTGTTACACAATCTAAAACGTAGTGTCGTCATGTCTAGTCAACATTTAGCTGCAGGTATGTAACTGAAATTTGTTTTATGTTAATTTCGTCAATTTTGGCAAAACAATTTAAAACCAGTATTTATAATCTCAGTATTTATAACCAGTATTTATATCTCAGTATTTATAACCAGTATTTATAAAACCAATATTTATTAAATATACAGGGTGTGACGGGGAAATAAATTTCGCGAATTTAACCAACGATTCTTCACGTCATTTGAAAGAAAAAATTCCTTACACCAAGGATAATAAACCTAAGAGTTGCCGGGTAACAAAATTGTAAAGTTAAATCGCCAATCGAAAAGCTATGATAAGAATTATCACTTTAAGCAAGTATGAGTAAAAGCATTTTTAAGTAATGTCTGAATGATTGTGGCGTGTTCATATATTTTTTCTTTATTTGGGTTTTTCGCCATAATCTAAAACTCAAAAAATATCAAAAATATCTGTTCTTATGTAAATAAAGAATCACTGGGTAAAAACAAAAAACCAAACGGAGATAAAGTTCTAAGTGATTCTTTTTTGTAATAAATTTGCCTAACGAACAAAATTTTAAAGATATAAAAAATGTTCTAAAAAAATATAGAAACGTTAAAAGTTTGTATATTGTTTTAGATTTGTTATATTTTTAAAATTTTGTTCGTTAGGCAAATTTATTACAAAAAGGAATCACTGAAAAAATATCACAGATATTTTTGCTATTTTTTTTTTGAGTTTTAGATCGTGGCGAAAAACCCAAATAAAGAAAAAAAAGCCTTTTTGGTAAATAATAATTGGTTATTTTTTAACGAATAAACCTCAAATAAACTAATAAACATTGTTAAACATTTTTTTATTAAGAATCAGCCATACATCAGCCAAAAATGTAAGTAACCACATCGCTTTGACTATTGTGACAATATTGGACTTTGTCACATCGCAGTGTGTGTATAAAAATTCCATTTAAAACCAAAATTGCATTCTGAATAATGCGAATATCACGATTTGTTTAATATTTGAGGAGAATCTGTTACCAAAGACTAGAAATATACCAGAACATGTTCAATGTGTGTGGGAAAATAGGTTAAAACCGTGCCAGGCTTGCATATACTCAAATGGGAGACATTTTGAAGATTTAATTTAATAAAACAATTAACATTGATGAGAATGCTTTTTTGCGTTTCATTTAGGTAGTTATTAAAACACATTTTCGCAGAAATGGTATAACACGTCCCATTTTCAAGTATTTCTCCTTTATATCATGGGGTATTTGAATTTATTAGTATCTGACTTTGGAGTGGACAATGTAGGAATTACCACAAGACCGTAGAGGGAGTGTTTACACAGCACCTATTTTAGGAGCCTTTTTAACTAAACAGTTTTTAGGTTATCTATAGTTTAGTTTGTTTCTGTCTCGTTTACAGTAGTCAGGTGTTTAAGTCAATTTTATATAAAATGTAAAGTTCTAGCCGTCTGTTTGGCAAAAATCCAGAGGATAAATTTTGTTATATATGCGGACGATTTATTTTCAAGTCACAAGTTAAATCTAAATCCGAGAAAGTTAAAAAAGCCTCTTTTATATTTTTAGTCCCAAATTGGAGATCAAGATAAAAGTTGGGTTCCTCATGTTTGCTGTGTGAGTCGTCAAGTAAATTTAGTGTAGTGGATACATCGCAAGAAAAATTCTATGCCGTTTGCTGTTTCTACGGTGTGGGGAGAACCTACTGACTCTGTAAGTGATTGCTACTTTTGTAGCAATCACTTACTGTATTTCTGCGGATTTAAAAGTGATAGGTATATGGCTAAGACTTCAAGGAGGTTTTACAAAGTATTGCTCTTTTTCTTTTGTGTCTATGGGACAGTAGGACAACAAAAAAAAAACATTACAATAAGAAGATTGGCCTCATAGAACTTCTTTTGAACCTGGTACTTCAAACATAAAATATGCCCCCTTTGTTAACCCAAAAAAGGTGCTTCTTCCCCGTCTCCATATTAAACTTTGATAAGTGAAAAACTTTGTCAGTCATGAACAAAGAAGGTAATGGTTTCGAGTACCTAAATGAAATATTTCCTCAATTACTTGATGCAAAACCAAAAGAAGGTATTTTTATTGGACCTCCAATAAGGAAACTTCTAGGTGATTTCAATTTTCAAGAAAAATTAAATGAAAAGCAATTGGCAGCTTGGAAGTGTTTTGTAAGTGAAAGGAGTTCTGGGTAATAAGAAAAATGAAAACCAGAAAAACCTCATAGATGAACTCTTGACAGCGAATGCAATACTAGGGTGTCGCATGTCCTTAAAAATTTGTGAGAAAATTTGGGTGCAGTAAGCGATGAACAAGGATAGAGGTTTCACCAGGACACCAGGACGATGGAAACAAGATGCCAGGAACGCTGGAACCCATCTATGTTGGGCAATTACTGCTGGTTTTTAAAAAGAGATGATACTACAGAACACAAGTGGAAAAAGTGAAAGTTTTTGTCACTATTTTTTCCCCACCATATACCCCCTGTGACAAAAAAACTTTAGGTGTTACAGTAATTAGCTTATGATTTTCCGATTTAAGCCTACAAAATACTTCATATACACTTATTTTCATCAATGTTACCCCAGAAAAGTTTAAATTTGTCGATCTGTGTAATTTCAATTTTGACTTTAAACGGCATTAATGCGTAACTTTTCCTTTTCTTTTGTAAAAAAAACAAACCAAATTTATGACGAAACGTACCGAATAAACGGCTATAAAAATATTTAATTTTATTTTCAAATACCTTAAGAGAATAACGAAACAAACAACAAATGTCTCGTGTACACTATATTACAGTAAACACTTTACAGTAAAGTTTAATATAGTGTTCGTATTTGAAAAAAGCATTATATCTCGAAACAATAGTAATACAAGTTTTAAGTATAGTATAATTTTAGACATAAACTTTAGTTCGTTTATTTAAAATGAATCGGCTACCTCAATTAAATAATATACAACATTTTTCGTTACATCAACTTTAATTAATATTTGTATGAATTTAGGATCTGTTGAACCTCCAAGAGTAAATGGACTCTTGAGAGTATATTCCATGGAATTCTGCCCATTTGCCAAACGAGTAAGATTGGTGTTGAAAGCGAAGAACTTGGAACACGACATTGTTAACATCAACCTTACGAGAAAACCAGAATGGTACCTCCAAATCAACACAAAAGGTATAGTTTCCCTTAGCTGCATTAAGTGACAAATTGACAGTAACATCACTCTTACAGGTCAGGTTCCTACCTTACTAGATGGTGATAAATTTTATGTCGAAAGTTTAGATATATCTGACTATCTAGATGAAAAATATCCTGATCAAGTACCACTCTATCCATCGGATTCGGTGAAAAAAGCAAAAGATCAGGAGGTGATCAAAAATCTCTTGGCTCCTCTTATAGGAACCCTATCGAAATTTACATACAGTCAGACAACACTGTCGCCGCAAGAAACTCTGGATTTACTATTACCACCTAGTCAGGTCTTGGAAGATGAGTTGACAGAAAGAGGGACAACTTTCTTTGGTGGTGAACAACCAGGAATGGTAAGAAGAACCAATTAACCCATCTAGCAACTCCATCCATCCAACCTTCGCCTCTATCCGGATCAATCTTATAGCCCCTTGTCAGATTTTGATGTTTTGATTTGTTTTCTTTGAGAGTCCACATCCCGCAGCCATAAGTGACTACTGGCCGAATGAATTAATTTAATTTAATTTTTTAATTTAATTAATTTATTTTTAGATCGACTACATGTTGTTCCCATTTGCGGAGCGGGTGGATTTGATTCCTCTCAAGCTTGGTGCAAAACTTCCCCTTAAAGGCGCCGACATTCCCAAACTGAGAGCCTGGAGGAAGGCAATAGTACAAGTTCCAGCTGTTAAAGAAACTCTAACTCCAATCGAGAAAGTTTGGGAATTGTATCAGGTCAGGGTTCGAGGAGATGAACCAAACTATGACTTGTGAATTATAATAAACCGGCCTAATTTTTTTCTTGTATTTATTTAAAAAAATAAATAATTTGAAATATTAATTTAATACAAATATTTTATTATACAGGGTGTTTAGTGCATCGTTTGACAAATTAAAATAGCTGATAAGAGGGGTCTTTTGCTATCTCCTCAGCCTCCATAAAGCATTATTGACCCACACCTTTTTTTTATGTTAATTATTTAATTCTTTATTTGAAAAAATCCAGAAGTCAGCATCAAAACTTGAATTGAAAAAAAGTTATTGGTATAGCCTCCAAATTATTTTTTTTATTTTACCGTGTAATGTTGTAGGGTTTTATGAAAATCAAAATTAGATGCAAGCGACATCTATTTTTTTTATACACTCGTAAAGTTTTTGGAAAAAGTAAAAATAAATTTAAAGCTCAATTTTGAATTGCATATTAAAACAAAACTAAAAGCGATCAAGGTCTTCGAATTTTTTGAAAAAAATCTCTGGTTTATCCTCTTTCTAACGGTATGCTATGCATTCATACCATAAAAACGTTTCACTAACTTCACTAATTTGCTAACTTTCTGTATCGGGACGTATTAGGCTGATATTCGATATTACTTATTTGCGTAAATAACATACGCTAAGCAGGTAGAAAATGTTATTTTCTCACTCTTGCGCAGTAAGATACCATATTCTTCCTTGAATAGCGCCAAAATCTGCTCATAGATTTCAGCAGTGTCGCGTCACAATCTCTCTTGGTGCATTAATGTTTAAATTCCCAGTATCGCGTAAGCGTCAGTGAGTATTTTGGAACGTGTGGAGGAAAAGTAAGCCTCTGTAAGGTTTGGTTGGTTGGTTGGTATATATATATATATATATATATATATATATATATATATATATATATATATATATATATATATATATATATATATATATATACCATATATATGTGTAATGTTGTAGGGTTCTATGAAAATCAAAATTACATGCAAGCGACGCATTAGGCTGATATTCAAAATGCAGGATAAAAACTTGTTTACGTAAACAACACGCGCAAAGCAGGTAAAAACTGGTATCTCCCTCATACACAGTAGAATTGTATTACAACATTACACATTAAAATAAAAAAATTATTTGGAGGATATACCAATAACTTTTTTTTTAATTAAGTTTCAATGCTGACTTTTGGAATTATTCAAAAAAAAAAGTAACATAAAAAACCTGTGGGCCCAATAATACTTTATGGAGGCTGAAGAGATAGCAAAAGACCCCTCCTACCGGCCATTTTAATTTGTTTGGCAAACGATGCACTAAACATCATATATACTGGACTAACTAACATATTTCGAAGAATGTCGCCTTTATTTTAATCCAAGATTAAGCTTCAAAACTAAGAGAAATATTTATTGTATCAATATTCTCTGCTATTTCACCATTTGCTTTAATGTAAATGTTAATACTTTTGCAAACATGGATTTTCTAAAAAGGTACAACAAAAAGATTGTCTCATCTACTTTAATTTTTTAAATAATACATATCATAATTTATGTTTTGCAATTCAGTGATTATAAAAAATATCATGTCTCTTGTCGATCCAGCACCATATTCTTTAGTAATAAACGGTTGTTCAATAAGAGTGCCAGAACTTTAAAATGGGACGCAATGATAACTACATGTGATAATAGAGTAATTTCAATTTTAGCTTGAAGAAAAAATAATGGTATAATTTTTTGAAAATAAAGTCGTTCAAATGCCTCCCTCTGTTTCGTCTAGTGGAACGCATTCTAGAGACCCAATTTTCTATTACTCTTTCACACATATCACGTCGTATATTTTCAATGATGGCCTGAACCAGAGATTATATATAACGACATAAAAAATAACACGAGGGAGTGGGCATGATCTCGGAGGCCAGTTGACATTACCATTTCTAGAAATAACGCGTTCAGGATTTTTTGACAGAGAACCCTGTCTTCCACGCTCGGTCTCTGACGGGGTCGCGCTGACGAAGCCGACACCAAATATGGAAGCACGCGTGACCGCGTCCCTTTCAGTCGCCCGCAGGCCGAGCACCGCGCCACACGTGTCTATCGCTAGAGGAGAGTTGAGCAATCACACAAAGAACAATTGAATTCGTATCCGTGTCGATCGTTCATGTCGTATTCGTAGTGACGTCACAAATTATTAGTCATCGCATACAAATGACTTTTTCGAAAAAAATCGTTGTGAACAAAATTGCAAACGCGGCCAACTTTGTTAATTGTCGTGCTACAGTTATAAATGAGTTGAATGTTGTTGTTGTACAATGTTGTTGCTGTTGTACAGCATTAAATAGTTAATCTATATATATATATATATATATATATATATATATATATATATATATATATATATATATATATATATAACTATAAAACTATATAAAAATAAAAAATATATAATACATTTATAAACCGCCTCGTGAACTTTTGGAAACTATGAGCCGTTGAAGTTTTAAAAATAGCAATGGCGCGCCCAAAATTGAAGAATACTAAGAGGGATGCATCAAAAATCGAACAGGCTAAGAGGCATCGATTAAGTCAAAAATCATTGTAATCGGCCTACGAGAACCCAGCCAACCAGACCTCCAAAGTTGCTTTCTGTGACGAAAATTTAGAACCGCAACCCAGTACAAGTGGGGTGACGTCATCCTCGCCTCGAATAACAATTGTGAGTACTAAACGAGTGGTATCTTTGTGAGTACAAAATCAAAAAACATCTCCCTGTAGCCGACTTTAAACTGCTGTGGTCTTACCTCAGTGAAAGAGAATTCCGAACAAGAGTGAATGAATGTATGTCCAACAACTTTCCAATTAAATCAGGTGTACCACAAGGCAGCGTTCTTGGACCTCTACTGTATGTATGGGAACCTTCGCCGATGATACGGTTATACTCGTAAGCCATGAAAATCCAGTTACCACGTCTACGATCTTGCAAAGGTACTTGAATGATATCCAAACGTGGCTACTCAAGTGGAGAATTAAAACAAACGAAGCAAAATCAGTCCAAAGGACTTATACAATAAAAAAAGAACGATGTCCACCAGTCATTCTAAGCAATATTCAAATTGCGCAGGTCACATGTACGAACTACATAGGAATTCATCTAGATTCAAGACTCACGTGGAAAGAACATATGCTCAAAAAACGTAAACAAATTGACTTGCGAGTGAAAGAGTTATATTGGCTAATCGGCAGGAAATCCAAGCTGGCACTGGAAAATAAGCTTCTACTTTATAAAACAATCATAAAACCGATCTGGACGTATGGTATTGAGCTCTGGAGATGCGCAAGCAAATCAAATATAGCCCTAATTCAGAGAAGCCAATCCAAAATACTGCGTATGATAACAGATGCACCTTGGTATGTGTCAAACCGAACACTCCATGAAAACCTGAAAATCCCATATGTTCAGGATGTAATCTCGGAACAAAGCACGAAACATCAGAACATACTGGAAAACCACGTCAATGTTTTGCTCCAACCACTTCTGGAACCCCAAAATGTAAGAAGACTTAAAAGGAACTGGCCAGCCGACCTAATAAATGGTTGAAGAGGACTTGTCTTTGGAGAAGACCTCATCACACCAAACAAAGGCATAACCTGCTCTCAAGCCAACACATTAGCTTATAGAACTAAGTTTGTTTTGATTGAGAAATTGGCTCAACAAGAAGCGGATATTGAGACAAAGTTGTCACATCAAGAAGCAAATATCGAGGCTCAGAGAGATATTCGAGATGAGACGCCGACAGCGGCAAAATGTAACATGGGACCGTATATGTCTTTAGAAGTTCAACCAGACATAGCAAATTACAATTCGAGTTACAAAGCATCAGACATAGACTTTTCTCGTTGCATTCTCAACAATCAATTTGGATACGCGTGTGATACATGTGGTAGTCTGTGGTTCAAAGACACGCTAAAGAAATGCATCGCTAACCAAGAAAACGTCCTGAGAACAATGAAAAGTACAGAATTTACTACTGTGAGTGACTATGTGGCATGTTCAACTTGCTTCTCCGCAATGAAGAATAATAAAATACCACAACTGAGTACCTACAACGGGCTTCGTCTATCCACCCAAACCCACCAGCCTCCCACCACTCACGTCGGTAGAGAAGAGAATCATCTCGCCTCGTCTACCATTCACAGACATTAGACGTTAACGCCACAGAATTGGCCAATATAAGATATTGGGCCAGATAATCAATTTACCTGTAGACGTCGACAAGATAGTGCGATCATTGCCGCGCCCACTGGACAAAAATATGGCGATTAACGTGAACATAAAGAAAATAATCGTATACAAGTCGGTATACTTAGCAGGTACGGTGCGGAGGAGTGTAGTCGAGAAATGTCTTGAATACTTGGTCAAACAGCCACTCTACAAACACTACGGCATCAAGATAGACTTTGACTCATGGAGTAATAATACTCTGCAGCCGTCGACAGAGTCCGAGGTACAGTTGCTCATAGATGCCATCGAAGAGGCTCCGATTCTCGACTCGGACCACCTTGTAGCTCGCCAGCAAACATTGATGTGGGATGAGGTAAAAATGGTAGAACTCTTTATGAGTAAAGATCAAGATAAACGTCCAACTTACGATGGATCGTCTTGGGATTAGTCTAAAGCTTTGAATATGGCGCCAGGTCAGAACGTAACACCGCAGAACATTATATATGACTTACGCGGAGAGGAACTGTTGTTTCCCGCGATTTACTATGGCTGCCAATGCATCTTCAAACCAGACATTCGAGCCACTCTCTTCATGATGACCACCAGCGAGATTAGACACAGAGGTCGCCGTGGAGTAACACCGCGCCACGTGCTATATATAACCGTGAAGTTGATGCGTCCAAGGGCAATAACTGTAAGCTATTCAAAAAAAGTAGAAGGGTTCCTTATTTAAAATTGAGGTACGAACCAATCGCGCTTCCGTCCGTTTTTTTGCAATAAATTCATTATCTGGCGAGATGTGTGACAAGTCGCACCGTCTTATTGAAAGAAAACATTATTTATATGTACATTTATCAGTTCAGGCCAAACATATTCTGTTACCATATTCCTATAGCATCCACCATTAACAGTATCACGATTTCCATCATTGTCTTCAAAAAAATAATATCATATTACTGATTCAGCCCAAAAACCGCACATAACAGTGACTTTCTGACGATGAAGAGGTAACTGCTGAATTACTAGAAGATTTTCATCGGTCCAAATCCTACAATTATGTTTGTTCACAAACCCATTAAAACAGAAGAGCGTTTCGTCGTAAATTTTTTTTTTTCCCAAAGTGGAGGTCGCCTTCCAACTACTCTAGAGTGTAATTGGGCTTTTGAACAATTTTTTTTGTCATGAGTGGAAAGTTTTATAACAAAACTATTTTTATTTTTTTCCTTATAATTAAAAAGTTATATTAAATTGAAAATAAATTTTTAAACCTAGTACCGATGACATGCCGACAATTTCCGGAAAAAAACCGGAACCATTGTGATCTCACAATTGTACCAAAGGCCAATATCGCCATTATCAGTTCGGCTTGGAGCAACTCGGAATTTTCTTTCACGCTCTTTCTAAAAAGACATTCGCAAAGAATCGGAGTCTCGGGTAAATAAAACAATTTATCGATCTTAGTCGTTGTTCTACAGGTTTAACCTATATCTTTGACCACATTTGCCGGTTTGAAAATATACTTGCTTTTATTTGTTATTTAGGTTTTCGGTGCTGTTTTCAACGTTATACTCATAGATCTTTACATAAGATATGGACGCTCGAAGGTAAGTTCAGAATTAAATCAGATTAGGGTTCCTTTTATTTTTTGCATTCGTTTTTATAACTTTTATTTATGTTATTTAATTCATAGAGGAAAAACAAATTAAAATGCCAAATTTATAAGAAGGAATATTCCTGCGTGTCCGCAAAGAATCTACATAGCAACACAACCAAGGGTAGTAACAATGAGAAAGCCCTATAGTATCGCCTATTTTGTAGGATACAAATAATAATATTCAAGAATTAGACAAGAATAGACAAGAACAAAATTCGACCACCAATTTGGAAGGTAATCGTATATGAAAAGTCTTATACTTATGAAAGTTTTACAGGATAATCTAATTTGTAGATGGGAGAAGAGTACAGAAATGTGTGTCATCAGTTGGATGAACATCAACTAGTTAAATTAAGGACTGGCAAAGTAGTTTTCCATGGAATCAAAACAAATATCTGAAGGAGATGCAAAAAAAAAGAAAAATATAAAAGCAAACCTACTATCCAAACAAAAAGTAAAGAAAATAGTATATTTCTATTCTAAATAAAACAAAACAGTTAAACTATTTAGGGTTTTTCAGGATTTTGGTACATTTCAACTATTAATTGAACATATTTATTTGATAAGGTATGTTTAAATATAGGTTAGAATTTTATTATAGGCACTGAAGACTGATGGTAGACTGACAGAGGTTCCAGGATATGTTGTGGTACATAGTGGTTTTCTAGTGGGTAGACCTTAACAGGAGAGTCCTACACTTCGATTATAAAAGTTTTCCACTCAAAAAGGTGCCTTCTTGGAAAATCTCTGGCTAGTCATGCATTAGAGTTAGTTGGCAGCCAGATTTATTTATATTTAGAAATATTATTAAGAATCTGAAAACTTTAAAGCAATAATGTAGTATGGGTGGTTTTTTTTTGAAAATATTGTTAATAGAGTTTAGTGTGGTGGTTTGAAGAATCAGATGGTTTTAAAAGTATTGCACCCTTCAATGAAAGCAATTAAACAAATATGTACCTGTATAATTTTGGGTAGTGATTGTTTTAATTCTGAATTGATTATCAATGTAGTTTACATATTATAATCTACTGTAATATGTTATCCATATTATTCTAGCTGAGTTGGGGTGGGGTTAACAGTGTTTTTTTATTGAAATAAAATTAGAGATTTTAACCATATATACGTGCTTTTTAATTATGATTTATATTGCTTTTTTACTCAAAAAATAATTACAAAACTATAAAATATCTTTTGGTTATTCAATATTTAATATTTTTCATTATTTTTGAAAACCAATATTACCAATATATACAAAAGATTACTATTTATAACAATATATTTTTTGCTTGCGTATTTATTATCTGCTGAAGCTGCACAATCGTGACATTGAGTGTCTTGAACTTTTCTTAATTTTTCATTAATAATCAAGGTAACTGTATAAGCTTTACTCCGAACTTTATGTTCTGGATATACACGCAATACACAGTGCAAATACCATTTTTACAGTTAAGTTGAACAAAACCTATAGCCTTGTCACCGTAACTTTCTACAAATAGTTTAATTATATTTAATAGAAATATAATGTTTCTTATTTACATTAACATTATTATTATTTAAAAAAAAAACTTATATCGATGCTTTAGCACCTCGAACTTCTGTTGAATTGAACTGAATGTTATTTTTCAGAAAATCTGTGACCATAAAAATATGCACAGCAGGTGAATTATCAGAAATAGCCTTTATCAGCTTTTGTCACACATTACTGAACTAAATTAGTAATCAACAATATTTTATTTTGCACTTTACCAACAATAATTTTGACAGTATATATACGAATAGAAGTTGTTGACTGTACTAACGTGAAAACACTTTAGAATTCTGACATCACAAACATAGCAGCCAATCGCGGCGCGTTCTTACTTACGTGATTTTTATTTAAATTCTATATTTTAATTCATTTATAATTAATTGTAACAAGTCTTATAAAGTTTTAAAATAAAGTAAATGAATCTTACCATGGTGGATCAACACAATATACTGAACACAGCAATCTATGAATGACAATTACACTTCAAATAGTGTTGCCTCGATTATGTTTGAAAGTTCTGACACTCTTATTAAAAAACTCTATTACTTTTGGATTGTGTTGGCTTCTACTTGAATGAACGACTCTCCTTGTCTAATTTCCACATTATTATACCAGGTGTCGCGGTTAATAATTCTTTTTTTTATGGCGCAGTTCACCGTCGAATCTCTTGTGTAATTTTGTTGCTACGACAGTACCTTTCAAAAAGTCAATGATATTGCCATTGACAATATCGAGTGAGAGTCATATTTTTTTCGTGTGGTAATATGTGTCGAGTTTCGAGCCAAATAAAAAGCATTTGTATTGCAAAAGTATTGCTTTACTTGTCCAATCAATAGAAAAACACGAGTGAAAGCTGTCGTACGCTTTTGAAAACTTACGGTGACAATGTCCCAACGCAAAACGCTTGTTGGGTTGGTTTATACGATTCAAAAGTGGTGATATCGACTTGAAAGATAAAGAAAGCCCAGATCAACCGAAAAAAATTGAAGATGCCGAATTGCAAACATTGTTGGAAAAGACTATATGTAAACTCAACTACAAATGTCAGAGAGATTAAATGTTGGTCGCAGAACTATTTGTGATCATCTACATGCCCTGGAAAAGATTCAGAAGGCAGAAAAATGAGTACCACATCAGCTGAACGACAGATAGATGGAAAAGCGAAAAATTGTGTGCAAAGTTTTGCTTTCTTGAGAATCCAAAACGCAGAAAATCATTGGTTGGCCTAGGACAACCATCAACATCGACCGCAAGACCGAATCGCATTGGAAAGAAGACAATGCTATGCATTTGGTGGGATCAAATCAGACAGTTAATACCGTTCGCTACCGTCAACGAATGATCAATTTGAACCATACATTGATCAAAGAGCAACCAAACATTTCTGCACTTGGCTGGAATCTCGGCTGCTTCCAACTACCACGTGTTTTAATCGAAGTCTCACTCACTTTCCATGAAACACGTCAACAGTTACGGAGATGTCAAAAAATGGATTGATGACTGGACCACCTCAAAAGATGTACGGTTTTTCTAGGGGGGCATCCACAAATTGCCAGAGAGATCAGGAAAATGTCCAGATAGCGATGGCTCATACTTTGAATAAACCATTTTTTATCTTTCTCTCAAATTAAACGTGTTTTTAAGAAGAAATTAAGAATTATTAACCGACACACTTGGTATTTATATTTAATGAAAATTGGCTCGATTCGCTTCACTACAGCTCTTATTTCATTATTTTTGTCAACAATATTCCAATAAAGCTACATTGTTAGAGAAACGCGTCAATTTGTATTAAATATAAATATATTAAAGTGGAAATTAGGCAAGGAAAGTATTTCATTATACATTAAATCATATAATTAATTTCGATAGTTCTGTTCATTTTTAAAGAGATCTGAATTTAAAAAATTCATCGATATTCTAAAAATCGACCGACTCGAATCGAATATGAAAGCTGTTCGAAAACCTCTCAGCCGGACAAAGAAAACCGAAGATTATTGAGAATTTTTTCAATTTAATCATCTTACAATTTTTCTCGAGCATAAGCTATATTATAGATAATGTGCATCAAGTAGCATGTGAATAGATTCAAAACAACCTTTTGGAGGGTCGAGACTTTTAGAACGATTTTTTGTAACTCCCACTAGAAAACTACGATGGAGTGAAATAAAAAGAGGGAAAATATCTAAAAGTCAAGGAAAACTTTACCAAAAGTGCAAACCGATCTAATATGATCAGAATATTACTCAGAAATATTAGCAGAAACATCTTTAGAGGAAAAGAAAGGTTATAAACTCCACACACAGTAATTTATAAAATGTTGGCTAGAAATGGCATTGCTTGCAATCGTTGATTCTTACGGTACTGCTTCACGTCTTATCCCTCTAAAGTAGAGATTGCATAGTGTCCCATAGTGAATTTAATAAAAACATGGGTAAAAAAAGGAGAAACCTGATTCCACCCTAAACAAGAAAGCAATTTGCTTGCTGGGGGGCTCCAAAATCGAAGAACATCTGAAAAAAAATTGGGATATCTGTACCATAGCGAAAAGAATGTTTCAAAATTAAATTTGAGTGCCAGTGACGCGACTTAAAAAAAAGTCCCGTCATTTTTTTTTACTTTTAATTCAGAATGTAACTCGGGGACATGGGTTGGGTATTTTGAAACGTCGTTAGAGGAAAAGAAACGATATATACTCTTCATCCAGTAATTCGTAAAATGTTAGCTCGAAATGGTATATTTAACTATAAAAATAACTATAAATATAAAATTAATTTCCATTATGATATTTAACTCTCCACACTATTTGCCAGATCTGGGTAGTCTAGGATCTGTGTTTTCTTCTCATAATATAAAATTATAATTAAACAGATTTGTTATGGAGACAGGAGTGAATGAAAGAATCAAGCCAATATTCCAAAAGATAAAGTAAACATTATTAGAGTTGGAGAGGAGACTTTAATACGAGAGAACGCGCGGGTTCGCCATCTCCGACATCGCTTCTCGGAGATAATGCGCGGGAACGCTTTAGGATCTCCAGGACCGCAGCGAGTGTAAAGCAATTTTACTAAAATAATGATTCACACGCTATCGCTACATGCCTTTTTCGTATATTGCACGACAAACCCTAGTGCGAATTTAATCAAGATGTGGGTCAAAAAATAGGAGAAAAGTGCTTCCACCTTAAACAAGAAAATAATTAGCTTGCTTGCGGAGTACGAGATACGAATAACATGTAAAACAAATTGAGCTATCTGTACTAGACCCGAGAGAAACATTTTTGAAAACTTAGCTATTAGTTCTCGGGTTGTCAAAGAAAACACAAAGCCTTTGAGATTATTTTTATGGATTAGAACACCGATGACGCAATAAAAAAAACTTTTAATTTATGTTGGTATAGCAAGCAGTTCTTCTTTTTCCTACAGTGTGTCAGTGAGCCTTTATCTCCTTCAACTTTCGCCTCCATCTGGGTCCATCTGCAGCAGCCCTTGGCCAGTTTTTGATTATCGTGTGACTGTCAGAAATCCTGGGTCTACCTCTCTTTCTGCTTCCCCCTTGGTATTCGGCTTTTTGACATTTTCGCCACATATCCCATCCACCTGAGTCAATGAACCCTCACATAGTCGTGCAATTATATAAAGCTCTGGATATTATTTTTGTATAATTGCTCGAATTCGAATGAATATTCTGACACTCATATATCTAAACTATTATATATACACTATTATCTATCTATTATATATCTGAACACTATTATATATCTAAACTTTCGTGTTCCTTTATACAAGTTTAGATTTTATAGCATAATGCTGGGACTAAATAGATTTGTTACCCTTTAAATAAGATTTCTGATGTCTTTTGTAATGTTGTTTTTGCTAGTTTGCTTCACAGATCAGTACATTTCTTCACAGCTTCAAGGTTCTGTTCTCTTTTTGGATTAATTTTCCCTTTATATTCCTAGAGAGGCTCATTTGGTACGCACCTTTTTTTATCATAGATCTCTCGAAATGATCTTTTCGATAAGGTCATATGCATATCTTACTATCTGTATTTAGTTATCTGGGTTAACCTAATTAGCTGAGCTAGTATTTCGTCCTTCATGGCCTTGTATACTACTATTCTTTGTAAGCAGTCCTACACCTATGAATATCTGCATTAAACAGGCATCAAATGTTGTTTTCTAGTTATTTGACGGACTATGAGAAACAGATTCCCTTTCTAAGCCATGTCCAATATTCTCCCATTCATTCTTCTATATATGGTGCTATTCTCTGTCTTACTATGTTTCTTAGAACTTTATAAATTGAGCAAAGCAATGATAAGCCACATTTTCGCATTTCAGTGTATCTCCTTTCTTATGAACCTTACTCTGCAGGGATCAGCTCACTCATTAAAACTGTTGACTATTAATTGACGAATGACTTGAGTTAAGTCATTGCCTCCAAGGGAAGCTAGTAGTTCAAATTAATCGATTTTGGGAAAGTGTAGGCATTAATGTCCCGTCCAATATTAAAAGCATGTTCTCTATAGCCCAATTTAAAAAAGGTATACATCCAAAAATAAATTATGCTCATATTATACCGAAATTCTGAAATTTGTTCTGTTTCAGTACAGACAAATTTTATTTTAACATGTAAAATGCAGAAGTTTTGTATAATAAAACCGAGGCCATATCTGGTTTTATATTTTCTGCAACGCGGTGTTGCTATAAACTAGGAAAATGATACAGAAAGTTTAAAATAGAGGTCAAACTATGATTGTCATTCGAAAAGTTCTCGGCTTGACAGATGTAATGATACTGAAATAGATGCGTCGCTCAAAAACTGTTATGACCGACAAAGCCGTTGAAAAAATCCACATTGTAAATATCTCGATAGACCTTACACGGTGTTTTGGACATGAAAAAGCTTTCCGCTAGATGCATGTCGCATTTATTCAATCTATCAAAGTCGCCGACACTTTTAAAAAGTGTTTAGACTTATTTAAACACGCTCTGCTGATTTTTTTTGGTTATATTTTATAATAGTTTATGAAACATGGATTCACTATTACAGACAGGATATAAAGAGGCAGTCCAAACAGTTAACAGAGGCAAGTAAAGGTGTACTAAAGAAAGCGAAAACTGTTCCAACTGCGGGAAGTCATGGCTGCGGTTTCCAGGAATTCTCGTTATGTGGTGCTCATAGACTAATTGGAAAAAGGCGGGGCCATTACCGAGGAGTATTGCGTTGCACTACTGGACCAACTGGATGGTACTATTGAGGCTAAACATCCACATCTAGCGAAGAAATGTTCTTTCCACAACGTGCTTGTTGTTGCAAAATTTCATGACCTCCACTTCGCAGTGCTTCTACTTTTTCTTGGATGGTACTACTGAGGCTAGACGTCCACTTCTGGCGAAGAAGTGCTCTTTCCACAAAGTGCTTGTAAAATTTCATGACCTCCACTTCGCAGTGCTTCTACTTTTTATTTCTTAATCTGGAAGGACGATGAGTCACTTCAAATGATGAGGTAAAGACCGCTTATTTTGCAGGGTTGGACAAATCTCATTATACCGAGGGTATTATAAAAGTGGGACATTTTTAAACTAAACATAATGAATTGCAAGGTGACTAAGTTGGTTTTTATTTTTTTTTTTTAGTTTCCTTTGCCATGTCGAGAACTTTTCAAACGACCCTCGTACATGCTTCCTAAGTACCTAATGTACCTAATTAAACATTTTTTTATTCGAATTACTTTTTACATTCCTAAATAATTAGTTCAAATATACTAACTGGCATAGGTTAGGTTCATCTGAATCTTTTCAATGCTCGTGGCGTTATTTTGTGTTTATCAACTCTAGGTTTGTGTTTGACCTTAACTCAAGAAGCTTTTCCAGGAAAACAAATAATAAAAACTCGAGTAAAATTTTCACCCCAAGGACATTAATACCGAAGACTGAACCACTAATAATTATATTCAATTAATCAGTTTACGATTTTATTCTTGTCTCACCTATAATGATATACTCTCCCTTCGTAGCGTAAGGATATGCTTCGTTGACCAGGACTACTCTCCGATTCCCGAACTAGAAAACTACCGTTGATGCCCGAACTCAACAGGTACTCTGCCGCGTTCCTCGATATCGGGCCGTGGTACCACGAGTGCTTCTCCAACGAATTAACTGGCGTCACATAGTTGGATGGCACCCAGCCTACCAGGTTGGAGGAAGAATGAGCCTCGCACCATTCCCCGCTCTTGTTATAGCTCAGAATCCGAACTTGTTCGCCTGAAAATAAAAAAAAAGTGTCATCACTATTGTAATTGTATCATAAAATATAGATGTGATTAAAGTTATTATCATCATATCCACAGAAACAGGTAGCAGTAAATACCAATTGTGTTCTAATTTAAAGCCAGCAAAAAAGTCAGTATACAATGCTTGCACAAGGTAGATGTTCGAATATTTTTCAATATTCTCAATGTGATATAAAGAAGTCACCATCCCATAAATGTTCACAGTGAAGTAATGTAATGCTGACCACATGAATTCTGGGGAATGGTTTCTTTTATACGATAATAAGTCAACTGTTACATATTTATTAAGAAAACAAAATTAAATTATGTTCCATTACTTTCCGTATTCGCCAGATTTAGCATGACTGGTGGATGCATGTAGATCCTAAATAGTATTCGATGCGTCAAAAGAAAAATTATGGTAATCAAAAATATTTTCACAAATTTAAAATATAAAGTATATAATTTGGTCGACCATGGGAAAGCCCGTACCAAACCCCTTCAATCCCCTTGAGACTTTTGGGATTTAATACCTATATATAAGAATCCAGGAACCAACTTAAAAATAACATGAATAAAGAAAATAGAGTCTTCATTGTGCAAAAACGTGGTTTAATATATATATATATATATATATATATATATATATATATATATATATATATATATATATATATATATATATATATATATATGGACTTTTTTTATTTCTTTGGACTGCGTTCAACGAGACAACAGTAGTGAGGAGTTATACACCCCTGATCGTTGGGTTCCACAATCTCATGTGGAACGCACATCAACCTGCGTCTCCGCCATAATTAGCAATGGTTAGTTGCTTGACCGAGAGGAAGCACCCATCCCTTACATTGGAGGGCACATGTTTCGTCTGTTGGTGGTTAGACTCATCAGGGTATCGACATATTCTCTCTCGCTAAGAATAGGGAGTCCCTCTCAACAATCAAACAACCCATATTTTCGCCGACTTCTCGTCGGATGGCTTATAAATGGAGTTTTTGACTTCTTTGGACTGCGTCCAACGTGACAACAGTAGTCACTAGTTATACATCCCCGACCGTTGGGTTCCACAATCTCATGTGGAGAGAGCAAACTGTTTCAAAAAAATCGACTATGTTTTTCTTAAAGGTATCGAAAATATTGTTAGAAATAACCAAAAAAATACTGTGAAAGTTAGAGCTCTTAGTATTAATATTAAGAGATATCGCATCGCAAATTTCAATTTTCCATTTAAATAACAGGATTTTTTAGCTCTTTAGCTAAACATCACTGTGGAAATATTACCTATCTTTGTAGGAAATTGAACCTTCTTCAAAATAGGTCTCTTATAAATTTTCGATAAATTTACTTTTTCAAAAGGTATTCGAGGCTAAAGTTGAATGCATAATAAATTTATAATTTTTTTCAATTTTTCAACGAAACTATAAATTTTATCGTAAAATGCTATTCGACCTTTTTTATAGATCATTCATTTTCCTATAATTTTTTATTAATACATTTTTCGAAACTACGTAAGTACCGTGAGTTATTTAAATTGAAATGTGAATTGAATATTTTTTCAACTGTTAATGAATTTTGATTTGATAATACGTTTCAATTTAAATAACTCATGATCTTTACGGAGTTTCGAAAAATTAATTAATGAAAATAAGAGCTATAAAATTCCAAAGTTTAAAGAAAAAATTGCCCATGTTATTTAAACGGGAAATTGAAATTTGAGATGCGATACCTCTTGATATTAATATTAAGAGCTCTAACTTTTACAGTTTTTTTTTCATCATTTTCAACAATATTTTCGATTCCTTTAAGAAAAAAAATAGTCGATTATTTATATATATATATACAGGGGAGTACAAAAGTAGGTATACCGTTATAGGAGTTATACAGACTTCTTTATTATTTACTAGACTATATCACTTGCCATACGGGGATACTGTTATTCCACAATTATGGCTACAGCATGATAATGAAACTTCTACATGCTGTAACAGTGCATGAATTTCTTGACAAAGAATGACCTAAGGGTCGACGAGGGCCGGTTGAATGGCCACTACGATAACCAAACCTCACCCCAATAGGCTTTTTCTGTTGGGGTGTTATCCAAGATATCGATCCAGATCCAAAGATGTTATCCAAGATATTTTCAAGAAAACCCCGCACTGTTGATGACTAGTCAATTTACAAGGGAAGTATGCTAAGGAATTGATAACAATAAAACCTTTGTGCCAAACTATTCTTAAATATAAACATCTGAAAATGCCGAAGGCCTGCAATTGGAGCATTTATCAGGTTGTACTTAATTGCAATTTGTATATTGTATTGTGACTTAATAAAGCTATTGTTTCTCCATAATAAAAACAGTATACCTACGTTTCCACCCCTCTATATTTATTACTTCTTTGGTTGGTTCCTACAGTTGGAGTGTACACAGGTTAAAAATGAAGCAATAATAAGTTTATTTGTTTGATGACAAACACTCTTGCTAAATCATAAAATTATTAGTATAAACCCACTGTATAAAAGCCACTTACCTTTTTTCAAACTGAGCTGATTCTCTCCGCCAGCTTGGAAGTCGTATAGGGCCACAAACAACTGGGGATCGTCCTCCTCCTGGGCCAGCAGGTTCTCCTTGGACGTCCATCGATTGGCGGTCTCGAGGGAAAGCGGCGTGGATGGTCCGCCACCAGTCCCTCCGCTTGCCCCACTTGAAGACAGCGTGGACGTAGCTCCGCCTGCTGCACCTCCAGATCCGCTGGAGGGTGGGTCGGATTCCGGTAAACTGGGGATGTGGGGCAAGGGTCGGCTTTGTAAGAGGGCTTCTAGAAAAAAACGATATTTCATTGTTATTTATGTATGTACTAAATGAAAATCTGATATTAATAAAACTTCAATATATATTTTATGTAGAAAATCGATATGAGCTGTAAAAGATATATGATATATGAGAAATGCACTGAAAAAAGGTCGCCAAACCGCATAACTCCTGTCTTATGAAGGGAAAAAAAATCAAAAACTAGAAGCAACTACACTTCTACACCATCCAGCATACAGTTCAAACCTTGCACCGTTCTATTTTCACCTAATATTATCTGGCTTTCACAACACACAATCACCCCAGTAATCCTACAGGTAACTTACGGCATTTAGTAAATCAAAAAGTAAGAAAAACCAAGCATACAAATATAAATTCTTAAATAAAAATTGTATTATTCTCAACATAGACAAATATATCAAGTGATAAAACAAAAAAAATCTTAGAATTCCGAGAACTTGCAGACTGTCTTAGGTAACAAAAGATACACTACAAAATAAATGTCAGGAGAATGAATACTAAGGTAAATCATGGAGAGGTGAATAGAGGGTAAGAGAAAACGTGGTAGAGTAAAAAACGATGGCTGGACAATGTAAAAAGAAATGCTAAAGAGACTACTGCACATCAAAAGCTAGCAAGGGGTTGCTGGAGATCGATCCAGTTGGAGGCGAAGATTGAAGGAGATCAAGACTAACCAAAAGGCTGTAGCAGTACAGGAAGGAGAAGAAGAAATGGTTAATTGCGAACTATAAAATCAAATAATTAAATTTTAATTTTTAAATGTTACCTTTTTAGTTATACACCTTAATAAAACAAAACAATTCATGCAACAAAACCATATTAATACGGTCGAATCAAATATGCCTACTTATCGAATTCTGCGCCCACAACAAATTATATCACAAAAACTCAATTGCACAATGTTTCATAGACCGAAAAAAATAAAAATGGAATATTTACTAAAGAGCGAATAATACATATGAGTGATTATTAGATGTGAGATTATTCTATCAACCACAGTACAATATATAAAAATACAATACGCATGACCAACGATAACAATGATACAATGAACCGAGATTTTTCTTTCTTTGGCGTTCATCATTGTACTGAAATAAAAATAATTTTATTATAGTTCATTATACACAGGATGGCCTATAAAAAACACAAACGAGAAACTATCGTAGATATACCAAGGATAAATTAAAGTTATATAAAATTATGACTTTGGAAGAATTTCGCATCAGTAAACTACAGGATGGTTCTAAAGTAGGTTCCCCATTTTTAGAATGTATCGGAGGTACAATAGGAAGCAAAAGTACTGAAAGTCCTAAATTCGTAAATATCTTTACTTTACAGAACATAGAAAAGGAAAACTTCATTGTTACAATTTACTCTGAAATTGGAAGAAGTAGCATTTCAACTTAGCATCAATTTCGACACATTTAAAACCTTAGAGATGCAATCCGGGCGCACAATATGCAAATTAGTAGCCATATTATTAGAAACTGGGTCTATGGCTGACGCTAGAAGTCAATCCTGAGTACGAACAGTAAAATCAACAGAAAACATTCAACGGTGTTTTAAGGGGGAGTGTTCGAGAAGCTTCAGGAACATCAACCCGGCGATACACTGCTCAAATAAGAATTAAACAACGGCCCATACAGCGTATTTTTAAACAAAAGCAACATGTCACCATATAAAATACAGCTGGTGCAAGAGCTTAACCCTCATAGTTTCCAGCTGTGAATATAATTCAGTTATACATTCTTAAATGTGCTGTAAGATGCGCAAGAAAACTTTGTAAAAAAATTGTGGAAGGCTGATGAGGCCCATTTTCGCATAAATGGATTTGTTTCTAACAAAATGTCCGTTACTGGGGAATAGAAAATCTACAATTGATTTATGGAAAACCTTTCCATAGTGAGAAAGTCACAGCGTGATGTGCAGTTTCCGAACAAAGAATGATTGGCTCTTTTTTTTGAAACTGAAGAAGGATGAGAAAAAAACCGTTCGCGTTGTATACATATATAGTGGTGAAGAAAAAAAAACCTTTAAAAATCAAGTTTTCTTTTCTGAATTATTTGCCATAATAAATATGCTAATATTAACTGACCTTTCAACATTATGTATACAATCTAACCACCGCATTTTGTTTCTATTTATCTTCTTAAAGAATTTATTTCCACCTAATGGTTCGTGCACAAGTGGTCAAACAAATAAGAGTGTACTAAATATTGTCTAAATGACTTGTGCGTGTTCATATATTTTGTGAATTTTTTTTTGGGGTTTTCACCACGATCTAAAACTCAAAAAATATCAGTTTTTATGCAAATAAAGAATCACTGGGTAAAAAAATAAAAACAAAACGGGGACAAATTTATCAGTGATTTTTTTTCTGTAATAAACTTTCCTAACGAACAAAAATTTGAAAAATATTTTTTTTTAAATAAATACAAACTTTTGAACGTTAACGTTTTTCTGGAGGTCTTCTCCTCCCTTTTTCAAATCTAAAAAATAATTTTTATTAATATCTATATAATATTGTAAAGATAGTAAGTAAATAAATATATATATATACACATATATACCAATTTCCGCATGAACCGACGTTTTTGCAACTTCATCTTGTGAACCAACTCCTTGAAAAAAGCTTTAGGGCCTTCATCTTGCTATTATTATATTATTAATATTATTTTAATAGCTGATTTTTTAATGGAGCAACTCATTACCGATTTTTGGTTCCCATTAGAAAAATGCGTTCTAGATTTTCTTCCATCTTCAGCCGGACATATTGAAGAATGGCTTGCTGATAACGAATGGTCAGCTGATATCATTGTGGATACATTAAAAAGTGAAAAATTTGGATATTACGTGGCTATTCGATGGCTATTTTATTTTTGTTAGGAACTACTCATGCAAGTCGCACCATAGATCTACGGAAGATGAAGGCCCTAAAGCTTTTTTCAAGGAGTTGGTTCACAAGATGAAGTTGCAAAAACGTCGGTTTATATGGAAATTGGGTTTTGGAAAGAAGAAAGTGAAAATAAATGATACTTATATTGACAATATTGAGATATTTTTGAGTTTAGATCGTGGCGAAAAACCCCAACAAAAATCAAACGGTAGTCCGTTTCTCACTATATTAAAGTAAACATGGGCCGCTCTAGACACTGTACTGCTGAAGAAAGGCGTTTAATTGCATTTGAGAAGGCAAAACAGATTTTATACATTTGTTACGAAAGCAATCAAAAGGCCACCATGTGCAATTGCTACAGTTTTGAAAGAACTATTATGGACCCAGAAACAACCAGAAAAGAGACATCATAGTTTCTTCCAACAAGATGATGCCACTTATCACACATTTCGCCAGACAATCGATTTATCATTAGAAAATTTTCTTGAGCACGTTATTTCGCGAAATGGTAATATGAACTGACCACCAAAATCATGTGACTTCATGCCCTTGAATTATTTTTTGTGGGGTTTGAATAAGCTCAAATATAAGCTCCAAAAAATTCTTGAGCTTAAACGAAACATTCGGACCACCATTGAAAATAGACCACGCGTGTATAGACCATGTGTGAAAGCGTAACCGAAAATTGAGTCTCCAGAATGCATTTCACTCGACGAAGTCGAGAGGGACATTTGGACGACATTATTTTCAAAATATAATGCAATTAATTAATCTTCAAGATAAAATAAAAATTGCTGGATTATCACTTGTAGTTTTCATTGTGTCTCATTTTAAAGTTCTGATACTCTTATTGACTTTTGAAAATTCAACAACATCAATGACAATTTGTTAGTAACAATAAATTCAGTATCACGATGTACTTACAATTTTGACACGAAAAAAATTGTTTTAAAAAACCAAATGGACGGTCATCCTGAAGAAATTCAAAGTGTTCCGCACTAAAGACGGTTAATAATGAATAGGCCGCGTTTAATTACCGATACAAAGGCCGGCTTGTTGGGTAAAGTCGAATCTTAAGTCTTTCTTTGCCGTTATCTGCCCGTTTTACTTTTTTTTATCTTTCTTTTCGATTCGAAACGGCTTATATGGGCTAGAATTTCCGTTCTAGATACGTCCGAAAACAACTTTCATAGCCGAGATATAATTTTCCTGATAACGAATTCTTCGAGTCGAATATTACAAAAGGCCACGATTTTGTTCCGAACGTTAATGTTTCAGTAAAAATATTAGATTAATGCCCCGATTTCCTTCTGATTATTTCGGCGCTATTACATAATTCGGATGTCTATCTAAAAGGCTAGGTTTCATGTAACTTTTCTGTTAATGTAAGTCGGGTTAACATTAGTTTATTGTGTAATGTAAAAAAGGTAGTAAATAACCTGCGTTATTCTTACCTATTTGCGTAGCTCATTTTCAGGCATCGTAGTCATATCTACACCCTATTATTGGTGAACGACTTAAGATCATATATGAATTTTAGGCCCTCTTTTTCGTATATTACTATGATCAATAAATAAGATAATAAATATCAATTAATAAATATTAATAAAACTGTAGTATACCTCACCTAAAGTACTGGATGGGTCACGGGTGGTGGATAGTGAAAGATCCATTAGATATTAAGGGACACCTGCGAATATCTCACAATAAGCAGCCCCGAACCAAGGCAAAAAACTAAATCCATTTAGCGTCTGACTTGTATCAAGCGGTTGAGTGGTCAGCGTCTGTTTACCAATGGTGCGGCTGAGATTTTTATTCTGGAACTAACCCCTCTAGTTTTAACCTCTGAACCATCATGGTTCAAACCTTTAATTCAAAGTATAAGATGAAGTGTTCTAGTAATTACAAAATTATCCCAGGAGGTAAACAATCCTCTTCCAGCTTTCCTGGTACAACCGGACTTTCGGATTCTGGAGCGTCCGGGCATAAAAGCAAAATCTTTCAGAGGGAGTCGGAGACCTTTGGCCAACGTCTGAAACCGAAAACAAAAACTTTCTTTGGAACGGCAAATATCAACTCTCTCCTGTGCCTAGGAAAACTACACGAATTGGGGCGAACATTGAATCAGCAAAAAAAAACCAAATTTTAGATCTGCAAAAAACCAGGTTGACAGATGATAACACCTTGGACTTCGATAACTACAGACTTTTTAAAAGTAAAACGGACAAAAGAATACTCAAAAATACACATCTCGGTGTTGCCTTCGCTATCTCAAAAATCATTCTTGGTTCTATAACTTATGCCCAGCCAGTAAATAAGCGACTTATGGCACTATCCCTAAAGTGTGCTAGCAAAAACTATACATTAATCAATGCACGCATCCCGGTTAACGAAGAAAATAAATCTAATCCTGAAAAAGTAAATAAGTCCTGGGAAATTCTGGAAAAGACTATTTCTAAAATTCCCTCTAACCATGTAAAAATCCTATTGGGTGATTTCAACGCCCAACTAGGGAAAGAAAGAAAGTACAGAAAAACAGTCGGTAGTTTTCCCGCTCATAAATGGACTGACTATAATGGCAGAAGATTGGTTGAATTATGTTCAGTTTAATTTGAAAATAATGTCAACCCATTTTAAGAAGAAAATAACAAAACAAAAGACCTGGAGGTGCCCAAACTCGTACATGGATGAATTCCAAATTGACCATGTTGCCATTTCGTACCCCAAATATAAAGAGATTTTGTGTGTTCAAATCAGGAAAGGAGGTTACATAGACGCGGATCACTACTTGACTAGAATCAAACTTAGCTTAAAACCTCGAAAACTTATTCAAAAGATACTGCTAATACCAAAGTTTGACGCTACAAAAATAAAACCAACCCTAACAGAAGAGCTTGATAAACAACCAGCACAGAACTGGCAAGAATTGAAACAAAAAATTATTAAAACAGCCTTAAAGTTGGTCCCTTTACAAAAACGTAGAAAACATTGGTGGTGGAATGAAGTTTGCGAGCAAGCAGTATTAAGCTGAAGTAAAGCATTCAAAGATTGGAACAGTCAAAAAACAGCTATAAATTATAACATATTTTTGGATGTAAGAAAAGAAACATCGAAGTTAATTAGACAAACTAAAAGAAAATATGAAAACAATCAACTTAATATAATAGAAAGATTTCCAAAAAAATAACACCCGAAATGTTTACAAAACATTTAAAACTAAATTAACAGGCTATCAACCCCAAAGTCTTTGCTTCCAAAAAGAAAACGAACAATTAGCTCTAAAAAATATTTCGAACAACTGTCCAGAGCCCTTAAACAGATTACAACACTAAACCTTGGACAAATAAACCCAGATTCATTATCACCCACCAGATTCATTATCACCCAATGAAGATGAAATAATTAGTCAAATCAAGCGACTTAAAAATAGCAAAGCTTCTGGTGAAGACGGAATCACTGCTGAACTTTTGAAATCCGCTGGTCCAGGTACAATCAAGGAAGTAACCAAAAATTCTACAAGAAATTTGGCGAACCGAACGGATTCCGGAAGATTGGAAAGATGCTCTAATCCATCCACTACATAAGAAAGGAGATATCTCTTCTGCCAGTTTGTTACAAGATTCTATCTCAATGTCTACTAGACACAGCACAGGGCCAGTTAGAACCTAAAATTGGTGAATATCAAGCAGGTTTTCGACCGGGCGGATCCTGCCCTGAACAGATCCTGAATCTAAAGTTTATTCCAAGACATCAAAAACTGTACAATAAAAAATCTCGTCTGTACATTTGTGGATTTTAAAAAAGCATATGATTCATTGACCGCAAATCTTTATTCTAAATCTTGAAAGAACAAGGACTAGATCTGAAAACGTTGGCAATTATTAAAGCAACATTAACTAGCACAAGGTCAAAAGTTAAATTCATGGGTGACATCTCAGAGTCCTTCGAAATTAAAACTGGAGTGAGACAAGGGGATGGACTCTCGCCACTCTTATTTAAGTGTGTTCTAGACAAAGTAATACAAGAGTGGCGTGAAAAAAAGTCGGCCCTGAATATTGACCATCCCATTAAACCGGGGAGAACCAACAACAAAATTGATTGTCTGGTGTTTGCTGATGATCTAGCAATTTTGGCTCACGATATATTAACGGCACAAAAACAGATTGAAATCCTAAAAGAAACAGCAGAAAAGGTAGAACTCCAAATTTCCTTTGAAAATACACAATACATGACCTGCAACAGACTAAGAACACCATTTCTAAAAACAAAATATGGTATAAGACGAGTCGCTTAATTTAAATATTTGGGTGAAATAATCATGGAAAACGGGTTGGAAAAAGCGGTCAATATGGGTAGATGTCAAAAAATGGAAACTGTATTGAGACTTACACAAAATATTTACAACAAAAAATTCATATCTAAAAACGCAAAACTGAGACATAACAACACAGTTATTAAGCCAGAATGTCTATATAGGGCAGAAACGCGCATTTTGAATACAAAGAGAGACATCGAGAAGATTGAAAAGAGGAAAAGAAAAATCATAAGAAAAATCTTAGGCCTCAAACAAATAAATAGCATAACACACCGACTTCGAGAAAAACAAAGAAATCAAACAATACACAGATATACATAGCGATATGATAAAAAGAAGACTAAAGTTTACGGACACATAAAATGGATGAATCCGAGTAGGCTAACTAGACAAATAGTCGAATTTTATGCAAATAGGAGTAGAGCTAAAATAGAAATAATTAAATGGATTGCTGCAATTAAAGAGGACCTAAGATCAGCAAATATTACACAAAGTGAAATTCAAGATAGAGGCTGTTTCAGACACAAGGTTAACGTTTGGGAGGTTGGCCAGGGGGAAAAATGTAGGAAGACTGGAACAACTTGGTCAGACGAAAGGAAAAAAGCTCATACTACAGAATGAAATTAATATGGGTGCAAAGGAAGGCTAACAACAACAAACGCCTTTAACTGTACTTCGCGTGGTCCACCAGGGCCCATACGTGAATAATAATAAATAATAAATACTTTGTCTCTAACTTTGAATCAAGCAATCCATCAACTAATACTCTAAATTTTTATAATGCTCATAAAAAAATGATGCCTTCAATTTCACTTTTAAGAGGTAACACAAGTGTAATAAGCTAAAAAAGTGCTTTTTTTATGGAAGAAAAGGTAATAAGATAATATTTAAGGAAGTTATTAGGCATATATTTAACTATAATACAAAAAATATTCATCTTTTGTATCCCCTCTAAAAAATACGATTGCTTCAACCCTTCAAAATAAGTGTTCGTTTCAGCAATGACCTCATCGTTAGAACCCAATTTTTTTCCGCCGAGCCATTTTTAAATATTTGGAAATAGGAAATAATCGCTGGGTGCTAAATCTGGCGAATATGGTGGATACGGACGCAATTCGTATCCTAACTCATGGAATTTTGCCATGGAGACGACGCAAGGGTGCACGTGTACATTTTCTTGGTGGAAGAGGACGTACGTCTGTACGTATTTCACTTGAAAATGTTATTTTAAAGGTATTGTAAAAAATTCGCATGAAAAGAATGAAAATTGTTGGAGTTATGCTGCGTACCGTTTTGAAAAATCACGTTTCGAGAAAATCGTATTTAAATTTTTGATGTGTTATAGGCATGAAAAAATAAAAACTCCGACTGTTTACAAATTTTTACCATTAATCTGCTATCCCAGAACTATAAATCTTACATCACTTCTAATTTAAACATTGTTCCTCATTCTCTTTCCTCGAACATTTTATGTTAGAGCGTGCCTCTTTCGCTGATCCGCTTAGCATCGGTTTCCAGACAAAAATTGAATGATTGGACACCAATACCCATCTCCAAAATTTTCATAATTCGAAAAATGTTAGTCAGACCATCATTAAAGTGCATACAGCAATATCAGTAGCTATATTCAAGACTTTGTCACTAGAATAAGATTTTGGAGCTAATTTCCAAACAGTAGCATTGAAACTTTCACTGCTATTTTACATCTAGCCCTCCAAGCAACAGTTTAGCAACTCGCCTCGGCTCAGGTCCCCATAAATCGATTTGACTCCTTTGACTCCTCAGACACCGCATTGGATACGATTTTTTTGTACCTTTCCTGCCCTGGCACACTTTTGCTTATAAGCACTCTGAGATTACAAATAGACTTAAAAATCAGCACTACACACAAAAGCTGCGATTTCAAGAAAGAAAATTGTCTTTTTTTGTACATGTACTGACGCTATACTAACGTACTTTTGTTTGTAAACGATTCTGACTAAACATAAATACATTTTAACATCTGTTGTGTATTAGTGAAGTTAGATATCATAAGGTAAAACATTAGGCCCATATTCTAGAAGGTTCAAAAAAATGTTTAAGCTAATAAAAAATCGATTTTTTGAAAAATTTACAGTGGTGTTACCCCTTAAACCAATCGAAATATCTGATTTATTAAATATTATACCTGTAATGAAATCTAACTCCAAAGCATCTGATGGTTTGATTCTGCAGGTGATAAAATTATCCACACCTGCTATTGGCACGTATTTATATCATATGTTGTTTGATGTATGACTTTTTACCTTTAATGTGGAAAGAGGCTCTTGTAATTATTCTTCCTAAAAAATCTAATCCGTCTGAGCTTGTCGATCTACGGCAAATAAACTTGTCGCCGACTTTGTCACAGATTCTGGAGAAGGTCGTGCATTACCAAATTAATGAGTATTTAACTAATATTAATATACTTTCTGTTATGCAATTTGGTTTTAGAAAGTGCGGAAACTTCTTTGTTTTCTCTATATGAGGATGTTTGTCATTCTATGGATGATGGAAAAGCGACCGCTCTTGTATACAAATGTACAAATTCTGGTGTACTTGAAGAATGCGTATTGAGTCCATTGCTTTTCTTAATTTACACTGAATGATTTGATTGATTGAAATTACTTGTACTTTGACTTTGGACTGGGCAATGTAGGAATGACTACAAGACCATAGCAGTAGAATACTGTGGAAATACCCCCTTTTCCACAGTATTCTACGCACCTTTAAGGACAGTTTTATTGTTTGCTATAGTTTAGTTCGTTTGTGTATCGTTACAGTCAAGTGTTTAAGTCGATTTTACATAGAAAGGCAAGTTCTAGTCGTCGATAGCGAATAAGTTTTGTTATATATGCGGATGATTTATTTTAAAGTCACAAGCTAGATCTATATCCGAGGAAGTCAAAAAAGCCTATTTTTTATATTTTAAGTGCCAAGTTGGAGATCGAGATAAAAGTTCCTCATGTTTACTGTCAGTTTTGGCACGCGTTTTTTGTATGTTTGCTGTCACGTAAACTTAGTGCAGTGGACGCAAGAAAAATTATATGCCGTTTGCTGTTTCTATGATGTAGAGAGAGCCTACTGACCATCTAAGTGATTGCTACTTTTGTATCACTAAAACACAAGGGAATTCAAAAATGCAAAGGGACAAAATTCAGTATCCAAATTCAGTAACCCAAAAAAGGTGCTTCTTCCGCCTCTCCATATTAAGCTTGGACTAATGAAAAACTCTCGTCAAAACAATGGACAAAGAAGGTAATGGTTTCTAAAAAAAATATCCTAAAGAAAATATGTTCTCAATTATGTGATGCAAAACTAAAAGAAAGCATATTTATTGAACTTCAAATAAGGAAACTTCTAGGGGATTTTCGTTTTCACGAAAAATTAAATAAAAAGAAATTGACAGCTTGGAAGTGTTTTGTAAGTGTAGTGGAAGGATTTCTGTTCAACAAGAAAGATAAAAATTATAAAAACATCATAGATCAACTCTTGAAAGCCTAGAACTCTAAGAAATACTAGGGTATAGCATGTCATTGAAAATGCATTTTTACACTCCCATACAGATTTTTTTCCGGAAAATTTGGGTGCGGTAAGGGATGAACAAGGAGAGAGATTTCACCAGAACATCTATGTTGGGCGACTATTGCTGGTTTTAAAAAAAGATAATGCTACAGTAACAGTAACATCTTTGCATACATTTAATACGTTTTAGATGTTTATATTAAATAAACCTTTTTTTTCCCACCACCGACCCCCTGTAACAAAAAAAACTGTACGTTTTACAGTAATTAGCTTATCAGTTTCGGGTTTTGGATTACAAAGTACTTCATATACGCCTATTTTCATCAATGTTACCTCAAAAAAGTTTTAATTTGTTGACCTGTGTTATTATTATTTCCTGTCATTGCACAATTATCTGAACGATAAACATTGACTAATGTAGATTTATTATATGTAAAACAATTACTAAACATTATATGGTCAACAGGAGCAGAACAAATTAAGTAACACCAAAGTCAAGATATTCAATACTATTTACACATATATTAACATATTGCGGTTACACATGGACACTGGACGAAAAATCTTAAAGCTGTCTAAAGACATATGAAATGAGATAGGTAAGAGCTGCAGCAGAAATTATCAGAGGGAATAGAATTAATAATATAAACAGAAGAGTGGTTTAAAGTAAACACGTTATAAAGTTTGTAAAGTAAAAGAGAGGTAAGTAAAGCTCGGTCCACATCAATAACAATTTGCGTTGTGTGGACTGTATATGTGGTATGTGGAGTGCGTGCGCGACAATGTAGATGCTCTGACACAAATATTGTCGCCGCACAGCACGCACACGAACCATCTGTTGTCCACCAGATAATTCAAATTGTTCCAGTGAATTCAACACACACTCAAAATTGTATTGCTGTAGACCCAGCTTTATAAAAATGCTACGTAAACGCGTAAACAAAAAGGTTATACGTATGGAAAGTGGGAAAAAGAATAAAGGGAAGGTCTAGAAAAACTCTGAATGAAGAAATGACCGAAATACTTCAGGAAAGAGGTATAGATAGATCACAACTTATACAATGAACTTAAAGGTATATATTTAACTGAGGTAACCAATACTTGATGGAAATTCATTTTAAATAAATAAGATAAAATTAATATCTAAAATTTCCACTATATTGAAAATTATATGTATAACAATTATTTCGACACCCAGAGTATTTTTCAAATACAAACTATGTTAAAACTAACAGTAAAAAAAGCTATTAGAACCCAAACGTCTATCCACCTAATAATACCATAAAAGACGATAATGGGGAAACCCATTTTTTCAACGTCTAAGAGTACAATATAAGTTTAATAACGGTGAACCATTCAAGACCATCTGGACATTTACCAAAATATCCAAATTTTTCCTTTTATTAATATCTAGAGCCTCTAAAGGATTTAATTTTTTAGATGTATTTTAAATTATCGTTGAAAATATGACTTTCTAACATTAAGTGATTAGCATAATGATAACTATTTTATTGTTTAGTATAACTTCTATGTTCATTGAGCCTAGCAGAGAAAGACCTTTCTGTTTGTCCAACAGACTTTTGGATACGACACGAGGTGTTCGAGACTATTATTTGTTACATACGTCCACTAGTCTCCAAAAAATTAAATCTTTTAGAGAGTCTAAAAATTAATCAAAGGAAAAATTTGGATATTTTGCTAAATGACCAGCTGAACTTGAACGGTTCATAGTTATTGAACTTATATTGCCCTCCTAGACGTTGAAAAAATTAGTTTCCCCACTATCATCTTTTATGGTATTATTAGGTCCATGAACAGTTCAGGTTGTAATTACTTTTCATACTATTATTATACATACAATTTTAAAAATAGTTGAAATTTTAGATATTAATCTTTGCTCATTTTAACATAAAAGTAAATGAGAACCGATTATATATGTACGTATGTGTGTATAAACTATAATTCTAATTTTTTACAAATTCTCCACGAGGAACATTGATCGTTATGAAATCTGAAACAGTGCATAGGCGTACCTCATAAATAATTAATCAATCTGAAACAAGTACAATGTACGAATCCCGTTGTGTACAGGTGCATAACTGTGAGCTATGAGATGAATATAGATCGACAGAAATATCAATACAGCGCACAAATGATGAATTCAGATCACGTCTTAGACACTGATAAAAGGTAGAAGAAAGCACAATATACTTCACTATATTTCTTAATGAATTTCTTATTATGACTTCGAGTGGCAAAGAGTTCGTTCAATTTTTTGGAATGTTAAAAACATTCTAATTACTTAATGACAATCCTGATCGAACGTTTGTAAAATGTTTAATGCTTATCAACAAAAAACCGACCCCAGAGTCTTGTACCAAGACCAGAACAAGCTATAATAGAATGATAATAAATGTAATGAATATTAGAATTCAAGCAAAACATTTTTACTAAAAATGATTGAATAGAACATGTTATATAACGTTAAGATGTTTTAATAAAGAGTTCTTCTGCTTCATGTGGTCCTACAACCCGTTAGTGAGCTAACTTGAATTTAGATAAAGGTGTATTAGAGTCGCGTGGCGGCTTCAAGAAGAAAATTGAGGCAGTAATTCGGACTGGAAATATTTCTCCAAAAAGACATTCAAAGGGATTTATTTTTATAAATGTGGACAAGTTCAAGAATCTGGGTGTAACATTCATCGTCATTTAAAGAAAGAATACCCCCAGGAAATAAAGATCCTCCCAGATCCACATATTTCAAGTCCGACCACAAAATCTTGATTATCACCTAGCAATGTTAAATCTACAAAAAGGTAGATCAATTTTTATATTGGAGCCTTTAGTATGAACCGGTAAACTCAAAGAAATTTACCACAAAACAGCAAGTCAGTTGTTATTAATTTCTTGACACGTATTTCGCTAACCATCTTAACATCATCAGGATCATAATTCAAACTACAGATTGAATATGTATGTACCAGGTATAACGGTTGATAATTCGTAATTTTTCTTAAAAAAAAAACACGTTTCATTTGGGGGAAAGGTAAAAATGGTTTATTCAAAGTATGCGCCATCGCTAACTGCACATATTTCTGATCTTTCTGGCAATTTGTGGATTCCTTCCCAGAAAAACCATACATCCTTTGAGATCGTCCAGTTATTCACCCATTTTGCGACATCTACCAAATTATTGAAGTGTTTCATAGAAAGTGCGTGAAACATCGATGGAAACAAGCAGTAATCAGAACGGACCAAGTCTGGTGAATACGACAGGTGGGGCAAGAGTTTCCAGCCAAGTGTAGAAATGGTGTCTCTAGCGGCTTTCGCTATGTGTGATATATTAACGCCCCATCATGCAGCACACCGCATGGATGCAGCACAAAATCAGTTTTTAATGTCTTGTAGCCCATTCTGATCGGTTTTCGATCAATGCATGGTTCAAATTGATCATTTGTTGACGGTAGCGAACGGTATTAACTGTTTCACCTAGTTTCAGAAGATCATGGTATACGAGACCGTACTGATCCCAACAAATGCACAGCATTGTCTTCTTTCCAAAACAATTCAATTTTGCGGTCGATGTTGATACTTGTCCTGGGTCAACCCATTGTTTTCCGCGTTCTGGGTTCTCGAAATGTATTTATTTTTCGTCTCCAGTCACGATCCGTTCAACAAAGCCTTTCTTTCATGCTTTCCTGCCTTCTGGTTCTTTCCCATGGCATGCATACGATCACAAATGGTTCGGCGACCAAAGTATCTGCCATTTGTTGTTGAGTTTGCATATCGTCTTCTTCCCACAATGCTTGCAATTCGGCATCTTCAAATATTTTCGGTTGACCTGGGCGTTCTTTGTCTTTCAAGTCGAAATCACCACTTTTGAATCGCTTAAACCAACGCCCACAAGCGTCTTGCATTGGAACATTGTCACCATAAGTTTCCACACTCGAAACTCGACATGTTTACCACACGAAATAATATGACGCTAATTAGTCATAAATCTGACGTGATGACTAAAAGTGATGTGACGCTAAATTCATTTAAACATCAATGGTGTCTTGAAAGATACTGTCATAGCAACAAAATTACATAAGAGATTAGATTGTGAACAGACACTTGTTTCCAGAGCCACCTCTTAAAAAAATTCAACATTATTAACCGCACACCTGGTATCTAGGAAAAGAAAGTTTTCAAGTTTCTGAAAAAAAAAACACATAGAGTCATTTTGAAGATTATGTTGGTTATTTTTATAAAGGAGTACTAATCAGTATCTGACTATCAAATGCCAAATACTATCAATTATTTGCTGATTAGCCGTAAAAATTTCGTGTTAAAAAACGCTTTAGAAACTCTTCAAAAAAGGCAAAGAACTCAATGAAAACGATGATGCATACTAAAAGACCAGATAAACATGTTAATACAGTTCTGAACAAGTAGATATATAAGAAGACCATTTCATTCATGCCAATGGATTGTGTGACCTGATAATCAATTATAAGTTTTGCTTTAAAATGATATGACACCATGTGAATTTATCCATGTTTCCATGTACTGAAATCACCACTTTTAGGATACAAATAATAATAATTCACTGTGAGCTATGAAGAATTTACAAGTTAATTTTTACAAAAAAACATAAAAAAATGTTATCAAGATTAGAAACTGGTTGGGAATTTACCCAAATTTTACATTCTTGCCAAGAAACACTCAGCATTTAGAAAATTACAAAGAGTACGGGAATCGAATTCACTACCGTTTGATCGGCTGTCAAGCCATGGAGACGTGCGTGCTTCATATCGGGTGTACAAATAAGTTTTGTGTTTTTTTTGTAACTTTAAAACTTTATTCAGAGAAGTTGGTACAATGTATTTTATTCAAAGCATTGTACACCATTAGCTACGACTTTTTCCCATCTTTCAAGAAGCATACGGATTCCGCGTTGAAAAAATTCCTCGTCTATTGAGGCGATCCAAGAATCTTTCCAAATGTTTGGCTTTTTCGTAAGAAGTGAAGTGCTGCTATGAAGTGAGCCATCGATCGGAACAAGTGGTAGTTGGAGGAGCAATGTGTGGTGAATACGGCAGATGGGGTAGGGCATCCCATTGAAGCATCTCCAAAGTTTCCTTGACGACTTTTGCAACATGTGGCCGAGCGTTGCCGTGCTGAAAGATTACTTTGTCATGTCTTTTGGCATATTGAGGGCGTTTGGGCTTAATGCTCGGCTCAATTGCATCAATTGTTGTTGGCAACGTTCCCCAGTGATGGTTTCGTTAGGCTGGAGTAGCTAGTAGATCACTCCGAGCTGATCCTACCAGATGCACAGCATTAGTTTCTTGCCATGAATATTCGGTTTGGCCATTGAAGTTGATGCATGGCCGGGCTTACCCCACAATTTTCTGCGCTTTGGATTATCGTAGTGAATCCACTTTTCGTCCCCCGTCACGATTCGATGCAAAAAAACCCTTCCGATTTTGCCTTTGGAGCAGTTGTTCGCACGTGAAAAAACGGCGTTAGATGTCTCTTGGCTTGAGTTCATACGGAACTCAATTTCCTTGTTTTTGCACCATACCCATGGCTTTGAGACGGTTTGAAATCGCTTGTTGAATCACTCCCAAGGTTTCAGCGAGCTCCTCTTGAGTTTGGCATGAATCTTGATCCAATAACGCCTCCAACTCAGCGTCTTCCAACTTTAGTGGCCTCCAATCGCATTCTTTGTCACTGGTGCCAAAATCGCCACTTTTAAAACACCGGAACCAGTACTCATGTTTTTATCGATTGAGCATATTCCCCATATGCTTCACACAGCAATCGCAAGCACAGCTTCCCGTAAATTATGTTTTGTTGACACACAGTTTGACATGGTTAGAGCACAAAGAAAGTATGTTGTTTACACTTCAGTAAAAAGACACATAGTGATTTTTAGAAGGTTACAAGATGGCCCGATGCGATTTAATACTAGGTGCGCCATGTTTTGTAAATATCTCAAAAAACTTATTTGTACACCCGATAATTACCCGATTTAATCCATGTTTAGTTCTAGTGGGATTAATCCGACAGAAAACTTCCTGCACTGTATCTAAAATGATCAAAATATACTATCTAGAACAGCCCAGGAAATAATCAAGTAGAAGGTTAACAATAGTGAGAATTTTTTAATTGTTTATTAATTCAAAAAATATTGTTAATTAATTTCTATACTATATAATTTTGTTTAATATATTTAGTGAATATAAAAAATAATGCAAATTGTATTAATAATGTAAATATCCACTTTGCAAAAAAAAACATTTACATTTGTGTTAAGCTCAAAATTAAAATATAACAAACTAAACTGTAAATATAAAGGTGTGTCTCAAGGTAAAGTGAAAATAAAATTCTCAGTGCAAGATTGAAAACAACTGTGTTAATATAATGTTATGTCAACGACACAAAATGCAAAACGATCCTCGAGATCGAGGCACACACAAACCGAAAACGAAAAAATGTAGGCGGAATGGATGGGTGAAGAAAATATGAAAAAAATAAAAGAAATCGCACACGTTTCTACTCACCATTTCTAGCTAGAAGTTTTTTAATTAGATATAGCGGATCTACAAACAAACAAAGAAAGAAAAATCGTAAATTAAATTGATTTAAACGTACCAAAAAATATATAACTAATTTAGTGTTTTCTTAAATAATGTGTAAGGAATGTAGATATCAGGTTGTAAAATTATTAGGTTGTAAAAGTATTTCCACATCCTGATTTTTATGGATTTATTACAAATTATGACGATATTAGCTATTTTTCTTATTTGTAAATATAACAGGAAGGTACATGACATGAAACCAAAGTTGTTTTAATCAAAATCAATTACAAATAATAGGTGTTTCGATTAATGTCGATTTTTTCGCAAAATTTGAGCGTTTTTTTTAATAACAAAATAAATTACCTTAATAATCAGAGTATTGGCCCTCGTCAGCTATTACTTTTTCCCATCTTTCTGTCAAAGAATGAATTCCGCGCCAAAAGAACTTTTGGCTTTTTGAGGCCAATGTTTTTAAAGGGGCTAAGTCAGGTGAATATAGCAGGTGGGGTAGGACGTCCCATTTAATATTTTCCAAATATTTTTTCTAGACATTTTGTAACATGGGGCAGAGCATTGTAAAGTTGAAAAATTACTTTATCGTGTCTTTCGGCATATTATGATCGTTTTTCCTTTAATTGTTGTCGGTATCGATCACCAGTAATTGTTTCACCAAGTTTCAGGAGTTCGTAATACCAAATACCCAGCGAAGCCTTCTTCCATGTATATTGCGCCCTGGTTGTGATGTTGAAGGCTGGCCTGGATCTACCCATGATTTTTTGCGTTTTGGCTTATCAAAATAGACCGACATTACACCTATTACAACTGGATGCAAAAAACCCTTTCTGTTTGGCAAGCAAAATTTCAAAAGTGGTTTTGCGCATTTCAATGTCTCTTTCCTTTAATTCATATGGAACCCATTTTCCTTCCTTCTGGATTTTTCCCAATGCGTGTAGACGTTTGGAAATGATGGATTGAGCAACATTCAATGCTTCTGTCAATTATTTCAACGTACGAATTGAGTCTTCATTCAATAATGCTTGCAAATCTGCATCTTCAAACGTTTTCGGCTGCCTTGACGTTCCTTATCTTTTATATCAAAATCATCAGTTTTGAAGCGTTTAAACCATCGTTCACCAACTTTTTAGGTTAGAGCATGTTCACCATAAGCTTCAACCAACAATCGATAACTTTCAGCAGCCGTTTTCTTAAAACGAAAGAAAGTTATTAAACTTCTCCGCAAAACGTAATTTTCTGGTACCTAATTCAACACATTCAAAGCTATGAAAAACTATGATTTTTGCACAATGACAATTAATAACGAACTGGCTTTTGATGGCGTATGTTTACTATCATTAGTCTATACCAACAAATGTATTAGTAACGCCATCTCTTGGCATAATCGACATTATTAACCGAAACACCAACTAATATGCCAACCAATGTTATTTTGGAATGCAAAGTATTCGTACCCTTGGCATAGAGACTGCTTCAATTTGAACATAGCCACTGTGAAGATTAATGTGGCCTAATTAACTTACTAATCCTGTCAATCATTTCAATTTACAGTCAGTTTTCAGTTAGCAAGTGATTTTAATTTGTGTGTTGGAAATGGCTCCAAAGCGATAAGAGATTCCTGTGGGCAAGCGGGGAGAAAATAGTGGCATTGTACCGTAGGGAAAAGAGTTATAGAGAAATTGGAAGACAACTTTATTTGTTACTTTCTACAGTGCGATATACTAAAAAAATAAAGAAAAGAAACCCCAATCAGGTCGTCCTCGTATCCTCACTATAAGGGAGCGACGGAAAATTGTCAAAGACGCCCTAAAAAACCAACACAGAACGCCCAACAGCTTACTAATGACTTTGAGCCATGCTCAGGAAAAAAGGTCGAATCTCAGAAAATCAGAAATATCTTTCATGATAAAGGTGTTCGAGGTAGGCGACCTCTAAACAAGTCCTTTCTCAATGAAATTAATAAACGAAAAGGATCATCGTGTGCAAAAAAATATACACAAACCTCTAGATTTTTGGAAGCAAATTATTTTTTTTCGACGAGAGCAAATTTGAAGTTTTTAAGCCAGCCAACATGTTAACATTATGACGGAAAAATAATACTAAGCATAATAGATAGAACATACTAAATATAGTTAAGCACACTGGTGATAATGTTATGATTTGGAAGTGCATGTCTTACAATGGAGTAGGAAATATTTATGTTATGAACAGTAACATGACAACCCGGTCCTATGTATGTGTTGCAAGGTAACATGTGAGACAGTGAGACCTTAAACATACAACGAACATGACTAAAGAGTATATTTTTTTGAACACGCCACAATCATACAAACATTACTTATGACTAAAGAGTGGCTCCTTTATAATGCTCCTAAAAGGTTACTCACACGACTCAGTCACCGAACCATGATCCCATAGAAAATTTATGGAACATCCTAGATAAAAAATCCCGTGAAGCAATTAAGTCGTCGCAATTAAGAACAAGAATCATCAGGTTACCAATGCTTCAGAGGGCCAAAAATAGTAGAATAGTGACTTATCTTCCACATAAATAGTGACACAATAGTAACTTTTTCGTCTCACTAGTGGCAAAATAGTGCCATTTTCCCAACCAATTTAGGAACTTTTGTGATAGCTAGTCGTATTTTTTTCACTATTTCAGAGCTCATTTGCAGTATTTCCATCAGAAGTTTGTAGGATATGGGAAGTAAATGAAAGACAAGACAAATGCTACAATTAAAGGATAAGAATATTTATTAAGATTAAAATAATTGATACTATTATTATTATATGTGTAATAATAATGATAATTAGGACAATTATTATTATTATATTATATTATAAAATTAAGGCAGAAGGGTCGGGTCAGGGTCCTTAGGATTTTCATGGTCTTCGGGGGCCTTTCATCTCGTGCCGATGTGATTTTGAAATAACTTCTGAAGTAAAGTTGTTGATTTCCTTTTGACTTTTTTTCTGTAGTGACGCACTTTCTTTGTAGTACTTCTCAGCCTTCTCTCTCATGGCCTTCGCCCCTGCTAGCATTCCTTGAGCCACCTTCGCCGCTGTCATATCGTTCTTCTTCAATGCATTTTCAAGCTTTTTGGTTGCGTCTTCCAATAGTTGGTCGCGGCTTTCATCCGTTCTCTCTCTGCCTCCTGCTTCTCTTTGAGTTTCTTTTCGAGATTCGCGATTGTTTATCTGCCTGCTCGTTGTTGCTGCTCATTAAAAGTGACTTTTTTTCTTTTTCTTTCAAGTTCGTCATTTTAGTTATACCATATAAAAGAAAATTTATTATATATATTTACCATAGATTTATAACAATCTAAGGCTAAACTAGTTCTAGCACACCGTATATTGAAAGTGATTCCGCGCGGTACAAATTTGTCTCCTATTCTAACCACTTCTGAGCTCTAAAATAGTGACACGATTTTAAAATAATGACAATAGTAACTCACTGACTTCATTGACGAGCATCTAAAAAGAAGTAACTGTTAATGCATTGAACGGTTTACTCTTAGATACCAGGTATGTAAATATGAAACCGGAATTTTTATATAGAAAACACTCATTTATTGTATGAAAATGATAAAAAATATTTTATTCGAAATATTGCTCATCGCTAGTTATACATTTTTCTCACCTGTTTGAAAGTTTTGTGGATGTCACACCAAATAAACTGTTACTCTTTTGAGGCAAACCAGGCATCGAGATATTTTCGTAAGAAGTGAAGCACTGATCAGCAAATGCTTGTCCCATTGATGCAAATAAGTATTACCCAACTAAACGCCTCAATCGTTTCCTGGGCCAGTTTTGCTGTGTGTGATGGTGCATTATCATGAAGCAAACTCACTTTTTGTTGCCTTTTTTGATATTTCGGTCGTTTTTTCACGCAAAGCTTGATTCAAATCGATCATTTATTGTCGGTAGCGTTCAGTATTAACGGTTTCGCCAGGTTTTAGTAGTTCATAATAGATTATACCCTTCTGATCCCACCAAACACAGAGCATTGTCTTCCGTCCATAGCGATTTGGTCTTTCAGTCGATGTCCATGGATTGCCTAGAGTTACCCTCTTTTACGCTTAAGGTTCTCAAAATATATCCACTTTTCATCGCCAGTTAGAATTCGATGGAGAAATTACTTTCTTTTGTACCTGGCGAGAAGCATTCCGCAAGTGGTTTTTCGACCATTCAGTTCAGGTGTAACCCATTTTCCCATCTTCTGGATCTTTCCCATGGCTTTCAAATGTATAGAGACGACTTGTCGTGTAACATTTAATTGATCCGCGAGTTGTTGTTGCGTTTGAGCGCCATCCTCATTCAATAATGCTTGCAATTCGGTGCCTTCAAAAATTTTCTTTTCTCAGGTTAAAATCGCCACTAAATTTAATTTTCTAAACCACTCAAGGCACGGTGATTTACCAAGAGTTTGCCCACCGTAAGCATTCGATGCGATTCTGCAGCAGTTTTCTACAAATGGCAACAGAAAATCTATGCTGTCCACAAATCGTAGTTTCCAGGCACAAAATTCGACATGTTCAACGCTATTACAAACTATGCTGTTGTATGAATCTTGTATTGTTGCGAGTTGAAAATGTTTGCCAGGTGTCAACAAGGAAATGGTGCCAATGACGCAGTTTGACGGTAACTACATTATCGCTTAGGGTTATCTATGGGCAAATTCCGGGTTCATATTTACAGACCTAGTATTACAAAAAAAATATTGAAATCAATGTCTAGACGTTTGGAAGCTGTCATTCATGCTAATGGGATGAACACAAAATACTAAACAAACTAAGTGCGAATGGAAATTGATTTTTATAAAAATAATTACTGTTTACTTTTTCAAACATTATTGTTAAATATATTACTTATTTGATTGATATGTTTATATATAATTGTTATAACTGTTATTTTATGTTAGGCCATTTCTTGTTATATTTACAAATAAAAAATGTTTTTTAACATTTCGCTATGATATGTGATAAACCTCTAAAAATGAGGGTAAAATAAAATACAAAATATATATAAAATACTTTTTTTGCCTACTGTATATTTGTGGGATGTTCTTCGCGACATAAAACAAATCTTAGTGTGTGATAAAACTGTCTTGGAAAAAAACAGTTAAGAAACTAGAACGTTCAAGTTTTATTATATTAGTCTCGTTTAGGCCTTTCAGTAAGAAAGTGTCATTGTGGATTGATTTTAAGTGAGTTTCGATGAACAGGGTGCGGCAGACAAACGGGCTGCTATAAAAACTCAGAACTAATCGAAATAATTTATTTACAAATTAGAAATATACAACGATACAGAAGAAAAATTACAGTTATAGAAAAATTTACAAAGTCTCTTTGTAAATCCCCTGCCGATCTCATATAACAATATATACAGTGGGTAAAAAAAGTACTTGAAAAAGAAGTTTTTTGTCAATAACTTATTATTAACAAAGAGAGATAGACCAGTCTTTTTTAAGGAAGTTCGAGTGATACTTATGAGTCAAAATAAGGATGAAATTTTTTTCTTTTCCTAAAACTTAAAATAGTTACAGAAATTCACAATTTTTATTTATAATACTAAAACAAACTTTATAATTATTAATAAATTGCTATTTATTTACATTGACTTCGTTATTATTAATCCCCGCGATTTCACAAAAAAGATGTGGCAACAACGCATTTGTGTTTTGCTTATATTTTCACATTGCCTTATTTTGATCATATCATTTGGTTTTTTTTAATAATTGATGTTAAATTCGTTATTTTTAAACAATAAATAACGAAAATGTTGAGTTAAATAACGCAATAACACAGAAATGATGTTCATATATCATATTGTGTAAATATGAATCATTTCGTTTTATAAATATAGAATTTGTTAATAACCTGAGAGTTCGCATCGAGAGTCAAGATGCAAGAAAATATTGAGCAGAGGTGTGCCATCAAATTTTGCGTCAAATTGAACTAATCCGCTACGGAGACTTTTCGCATGATCCGTGAGGCTTACAAGGATGAAGCCATGTTCAGAACATGCGTTTTTGAGTGACATAAAAGGTTTAAAGGAGGCCGGGAAAACGTTAAAGACGAACAACGCGCTGGACGTGGAATCTCGGCCCGAACCGGAGAAAAATGTGGCCAAAGTGCAAGAATTTCTGAACTCTGATCATTGGTTGTGTTCATTTGATGGCACAGGAGTTGAATTTACAGAAATCAACTGTGCATTCAATTGAAACCAATGATTTACAAATGTGAAAAGTGCGCGCGAAGTTGGTGCCGAAGGTTTTGTCAGACAAGCAGAAGGAACACCGTGTGACGATTTGCCATGCATTGTTGGAACGTTTGGAGACCGTTCCAAATATTCTGAACAGAGTGATAACTGGTGACGAAACTTGGATCTTTGAGTACAATCCAGAGACCACATGACAAAGTTCTGAGTGGCACATAAACGCATGTCCTCGACCAAGAGTGAAATCGATCCTCATTGCCTTCTTTGATGCAAAAGGTGTGGTACACAAGGAGTTTGTGCCTGCTGGCCAAACACAACGTGGCAACGCTACCTCAACCACCGTATAGTCCAGATGTGGCTCCCCCAGACTTTTTTTGTTGCCTCGGATTAAGAGGAGCTTGAAAAGACATCGTTTCGGGACGATTGAGGCAGTCCAAAAGACTTCGACGGAGTGCTTGAATAGCCTTGCGGTTGCGACTTCCAGGGGTCGTATAAAGACTGGAAAAACTGTTGGCAGCGGTGTTTTGATGCTGGAGGGTCATATTTTGAAAATTATTAAGTTACTTTACATATTTTTTTAATAAATGATTTTTATGACCTCAGTCCGGATTCTTATTGGACAACCCTGTATATATCAGTGTATATTTTGTATATGTATAAAAATTTTTACGAAAGATAGAAAATGTATATTAAAAAAAGGTAAATTCTGTAATAAAAATAACTTTTTAATCCTCAAATTCAGAAATGTCATAGTAATCTCCGTTTTTAGTTACAACTCTTTCTTTTTTTTTTCTCAGCTGGTTGCGCGACGTCAGTGTTTGGTTATTAGTAGTAGGTTAGTATTAGTAAAAAGTTTGACTTCAATTATTTAAATAATTATATAAGTAGCCCGATATTATTCATATATAATAACATTCTGCAAATATTAAACTTTATCATGTGATATTTTTTATTCTATAAAGTTGGAAGATAATAGTGAATAGACAAATCTTTTCATATCATTTTTTTTAAACTAGACGGTGAAAAATTTTCAAATTTTGAGCATAGTTCAATTACATATCCTTTGTCAATTCTTCTATTGGAACCTTTGGTGTGAAACACTAAACTTGAAGAGATTTACCACTAAACACCAAATCCTGATGATGCTAACATGGTTAGCGAAACGTGCGTCGAGCAGTTCAAAAAAAAGTAATTTGGTATTTAGTGGTAAATATTATACTTGGTTATACTTGGAAACTTGTTTTTCCCATAGATTCACTCGTACTTCCTTAACAAGTCCGGTCTCCGTTAATAACATACAAAAAGACATCACACGATAATTTTTAAACCGTTTACCTTGCCACATATTTACTAATCACACACAGAAACAAAAAAGTAAACAAGCAAAAAGTGCATCAGTTTGTTTGAATAATGTATATTAATGCTGTACTTTTTTTTTATTCCCGGTATATTATAAGATGACAGGCATTTATTATGACGGAAAGACAGGCGGCCAGAACGTCGCTTGATTGCGGAAATGAAGAGAAACGTCCACTTCACGCCTTTTATTTTAGACATTTTACCGGTCGCCTATTTTTAGAAGGCGGAAAATAGGTAGATGGTATCGTGGAATCTGAATGAAAATAGATATAACCAGGGATATGTCACAAAATCTTGAGATTTATGTATTTTATAGCCGTATAAAAAGGCCCTGAAAAAGGGAAATATTTTTGTAAAACGTCATAGCAGTTATGTTTATTACAAAAATAATAAATCTATTCGGGCTACGTTTCGCGCCTTACGTGAAATTTGTAGTCAGCATAATCCACCTACAGAGCTTACTATTCGTAATTTAATTCAAAAATTCATATCAAATGGTAGTGTTTGTGATGCTAATAATTCAACCCATCAAAAACTCAAACGTATTTCTGAGAACATCGATACTGTGAACTAAAGTGTGAATGAAAATCCAGAAGAATCAATTGCACCTTCTTCTCAAGGACTTGGGCTTTCTTATAGCACTACATGGGATATTTTTCATAGAGTTGCATTTCAAGGCGTATAAAATTCCATTAAACCAAGTACTCAAACCAAATGACCATTTGTGGCGTAGAAATTTTGCTTTAGAGCAATTTGAAACAGATCCATTATTTCATGAAAAAATCATCTCTGGTGTACACCAGTAAACTACAAACACTAAATGACTTTAAAACTAACATTATTCGTGACATTGGTGAAATAAATGCCGATTTATGTGGCAAAGTGATCAAAAATTGGTATTCCAGAACATATTTTTTTAATCCAGAGTTAATTTACATGAAATTATTTTTAAATAAAAATGCCACATATACTACCAATATTTAAAAAAAAACATCTTGATATCTTACACCATTTAGTTTTTATTCCAAATTCAAAATATATAGCGCTTACACTGGGGAACAGCAATTTTGTTGACTTGGATCTGTGACTGACAAAAATATTCACAGTTTTTCTCTATCACGTCAAGTTCTTAAGCTACAGTATACCCCTCATTTTACCTTAAAAGTGTACATACGAAAGGAAATAAGGTGAGATCTGACCAAATAGATTAGAATATTTTATTCAAACAGAGGTTAACATATTATTAAAAGTTAAATTGTGTTTATACAAAAAATAAATAAAAGATATTATGGTAAAACTTTCTTCTTATAGCTTTTCCAGGAGTGTTCAGTTTGTGGGCATTCTCGCTTGATGCTCCAACAGTAGTCAGCCATCATGCTGACATCCCATCTACGTTGATACCGCGCTTCCATAACCTTTAGATCCTGGTGGAATCGCTCGCCCTGTTCATCACTAACAGCACCAAGATTTTCTGGGAAGTTAGCAAGATGACTATGCAAGAAATGCAGTTTGATGCTCATGTTCTAACCAAGCTTTTTAAAGCTCTCCAAGAGTTGTTGAACAATTTCAATGTAATTCGGGGCTCGTGTATTTCCAAGAAAGTCTTTAACAATATTTTTAAAAGCCAACCAAGCATTCCTTTCAAGTTCGGTCATTATTTCAGTGACATTTTCATCTTTAACGAGTTGCCGAATCTGTGGACCATCAAACACACCAGCCTTTATCTTTTCATATGACCGGCTAGGGAATGGCGAAATGATATACTTAAAGAAGTCTCTTTCAATTGACAAAGCCTTAACAAATTGCTTCATGAGACCTAGTTTTATATGCAAAGGCGGAAATACAATGTTTTTTCTGTCGACAAGTGGCTGATTTAAAATGTTTGGATCACCAGGTCTTAGGTCAGATCTTGGCGGCCAGTTCGATTGTAGCCAATGCTTCTCACGAGCTCTGCTGTCCCAGATGCACAAAAAACAGGGGTACTTGGTATACCCACGTTGCTGGCCAAGAAGGAAACAGACCATTTTAAGGCCAACATAGATGTTGATCGCAAATCTCATGCGTAACTGACCGAACTAATTTTGGATGACGCAACGTCACTCACGCCCCCACTCCTAGGTCGAAGAAGGTTCGCCGGTAAGAGAGCAGTAGTGACTTCTGTGATTCGCCAAGCTTAGTCGGATGCGCAACAACTGTAGAGAAAAAACCTGACGTGATAGAAAAAAACTAAATAAAGTTTTGGAATTAGCATGTCAATTTACGTACAAAACAGCCTTAATATCGAACTCAGCAGAAATTAATTTTCAAATTGTTCCCCAGTGTTATTTGCTGCTAACCCTTTAGCTTCACGCAATTATTAATTATTGGAACATTTACCCTATTCAACATTTACATTTACTTTCATCCTTACAACATCACCATTTACAACATTTACCCTTCACGCAATTATTAATTATTGGAACATTTACCCTATTCATCAGATTCTTGATCCTTCATTACTCCCATAGGTAATTTCACATATATTTATTTTTATTATATTGAAATATTTTCGGAATACCCCTTGTATACATTTAATCGCCAAAAATCTATCGATAATTTCAATGATATAACATTGGAATATTTAGATTCGACCTTGCCAATCGTGAGAGGTTTGATAGCTTTACGGTCGGTTGCATGAAGATTTTTTTTAGGTACCAGATTAAATTAATTGGAAACTTATTATGAAAAAAATTCATTTGAATTTCGTGGAATGTTGAAAAGGAATTTCTGTATCGGAAATGGTTTATAGAATTTTCCTAAATTTGTGTTTAATGGTAATTATATGTGAAGAAAGAAATGATGAAAGAAACGGCCAAGAGATGGTATACAATTGATGGTGATTCATCTTTAATCTATGACATGCAAAGGTAGAGTAGAAAATCAGATACTTTTATGAAGCATGTGAAGGGGCAGAATCCCCACTATGTTTTTTCAAGTTTTCTCCGATTTTGGCGATAGTTTTCCACGCAAAATATAGTGTTTAAACAACACTCGAAATTCTTTTCGAAAGCTTTTTCCCATAATAGTAAAAATATCGAACTTATCTGTCAAAAAACAAAACAGAGCTCATATCGGTTTGAAATTAATAAAGCTTTTCTAATAAGAAAGTTACCTTTCAGAAATCCAATCAGCTTAACGATCGCACCGCCATCTACCGAAGATGTATTTGATTTTTCACTCTACTTTCGTTTTCACACCATATCAATCAAATGATACAGCTATTGTTTTTAATGTCGACTTTTGCAATATAACTATGTGATAATTTTTGAAAATCTGTATGCAAGATGCTAGAGTTATTTTCACCGAAAAAAAGGCGTTGGAATGCAAATTTCTCAACAATGTTTGGATCGTTTAAACAAAAATAAAATCTATTCTATGCATCGTTATGTAATTGTGGATGAGACATGACATCACTATACACCAGAATCGAAACAGTAGTCAGAACATCAGGTAAAAGCACCGAAAAATTTAAAAACGGTTCCAGAGTGGCCCCAAAGAAATGATTTTAAAATTCCCTTTACTGGTTTTCCACTAAAGTTTGTCATACATTTCTCTGATTTAGAAATGTTATTCGAATCATTAAAGTATTTAAAAATTTGATTATATTTTAATGATCAATAATTAAATCTGGAATAAAACTCACAAAAATTAAAAAAACATGTTCAACTATGTTTATTTCAATAATTTATTTTACATTTTATACATTTTTTAGTACACTGCTCTAGCTGGTATTTTATAACTAGTTAAATAATCTTATAAAAAAAATGATTTAAAGTGAGTAAAACAAAAATAAGCTAATGACTAGTATGAACTAGAACAAATTAAACTTGTAATATTCGGTAGATAACATTATTGAAGTATTTTAAATTGATCATGAATAACTTGAATCTCAGCTAAAAGTTTAGCTTTTTTTGATGCCAAGTGTCTTTTCATTTGCTACACGTTTTCGTTTCAAATCTTCTCGTTTCAGTTATTGTAGCTTCATTTTTTCGACGTTTAATTTTCTTCTGGTAATTTTGACCGCGAGTTCCAATAAGGATGAACTAAAGATTTTGGAACATCAACAGTTGCAACGTCCCCATTCGTTTCACTCAGGAGAGAGTCATATATTAATAGTTGAGCAATTAAAGTTTTGTTTTTCATATTCTCAACTTAACATTCAGAACTGACTGAAAAACCTTTCTCAACATTAGCGTTACCATGATATAACATCATGATTTTGACAGTTTTACTAATGATTGTGAATTGACCAAAAAAAAAGTTAATAATCAAAAAAATAAATCATTTATGCCCTACTATTCATTATTCTATGTTGAAAATATATAAGTTAAAATATTTAATGATAGGTTTCCTGATAGACTTATGGGTAGGCACATAACCAAGGGTTTATAGCCCGAGGGGGGTGCTGGCCTGGATTTGTCGGAAGCTGATGACCGTGGTTCGGAACCCACGTTAAGCTGTAGGTCCAGTCGCTAAATAGCCTAGTTGCTGATGCGCCTCTAACCCAAACACTTTACTTACTTTACTTATTTAATGAGAAGTTTCATTATTAAAATAATTTCAAGATATTAATAAAAATATAGTTGTCACAATTAAATTCCCTGATACTTTTTGATATTTTTACAATTAAAACTTGAAGAGATTTACCACTAAACACCAAATCATTTTTTTTAACTGCTCGACGTACGTTTCGCTTACCATGTTAGCATCATCAGTGATTTCCAGTGATTTAATTTAGATTTGGTGATTAGAGGTGTCGTGATTTGGTAAAAAAACTGATTTGGTGTTTAGGGGTAAATCTCTTCAAGTTTAGTGTTTCACACCAAAGGTTCCAATAGAAGAATTCATTTTTGCAATTCCCTGATTTTTCCCGGTTACATTAAATTCCCTGATAATTCCCAATATTCTCGGTTTGTGGCCACCCTGCAAAGGGAATCCCAAAGGAATTTTAATGCTTGCTTTTCTTGAGAAATCTACAACAAGTATCATATGCAAGCTTTCTGAATAAACTAGAATTACAAAACCCATGAAAAAACACACAGTTTACGAAAAAAATCATCACATTTTATTACGGCAGTGTAACTTCTTATATAGGTGTTTCGACGATATTCAAATTGAATGCACTGAAGTATGATATATTGGAACATCCACCTTATTCGCCAGATTTGGCCCCTTCTATCTTACGTTTGTTTCCAAACCTCAAATTGCCTAATAATGTCATTATTATGCAAACCATAATTGCATAATAATGGCATAAAGGAGTATTTTGTAAAACTTCCAGAAACCAACTTCAGGGAAGAGATAGAACTACTAGAGAAATATTGGACAAAGCGTATTGAAATTGTGAGTATCCCATATTGAAACGAAAAAGTATATTTGAAAATTGAAACGAAGCTTTTTGAAAGGAGAGAAACTTTTTCATCAGTTCGCGTAAATGGTTTATCAATCCCTTGACCATATATTTGCTTTACTTTATCTCCAGCTTATTTTTTACGTTTCTAAAGCTGGGTATCTGCATGCCAAGTGGCCCCAATGTGGCACCGAAGCTACGCCATTTGTTGATACCAAAAAGTACACCAAGATCAAGAATCTGAATATTGATTCGTGGCATACCGCCGCCAGTAGAGTTAACGCGTTTCGAAAAAAAAGTAGCGCCAGTCAACTGGCCGCACTAATCTTTGCATGCAAAACCCCATTTTAAATAAATTTTTGAATTTTTTCCATGTTATGTTTTTGTGTCTGTTGTTACTTATGGATGCAAGCCATGGACCTTATAAATAAATAAAAAAAATACTTGTAGTAGTTGAAAGAAAAGTACCCACAAGAATTTTTGCGACTGCGAATAATAATGGAAATTGCATTATCCGATATAACTTCGAACTCAAGCAGTTACACAAAGATCTAAGTAGTGTAGACAATGTGAGGTTCGGCGACTCAGATGGGCGGGACACAAGGCAAAAATGTCACAAAGCTAAATGCCAAGGTGAATCATGGAGGGACGAATAAAGGATAACCAAAGATAGGACTAAACCTAATCAAAGACAGGAGGACAGGGCAATATAAGAAGAGCTGCTGAAATACTGCACATCAAAAACTTGCCAGAGGCTGCTGTAAATCGATTTGGAGTGAAGTTTTTTTGAAGGGTATATTTGACTTTTTGTGGTGCTCCTATTCTTACATAGTTGTTACTTGTTCTTTTTGTTGGTAATCTTCCCTAATATTTTGTTTTTGTTTTTTTTTGTCTTTTTTTAATGTCAAAATATCCGCATAAGCAATGTTGAACAATATCTAAAATATACAGAGCCTTTAATCCTGTAATTCACGTGACAAGATTTTTTTAAACTGAGAAACTGTCTTTCAGTCGTTACCGAAAATATTACTAAAGCTGGGTCCACATCAATACAAATTTGAGTTGTGCGGGCTGTATGTGTTGTATGTGATGTGCCTGCGCGGCAATGTAGACGCTTTGACATAGAAAGTCACCCACAAATATTGTCGCCGCACAGCACGCACACAAACCATCTGTTGTCCACCAGATAATTCAAACAAATTGTTCCAATAAATTCAACACATATGCAAAATTTTATTAGTGTGGACCCAGCTTTAAACTTCCCCTAGATGTGTCATCGAGATTTATTCGCCGTGTATTTTCAATATTTCTACTTGCTAGGTAACAAAAAATATTTTAGAAGCACCTCTTAAACACATTTGATTATTTAAAACAAATAATTGTCGTTATTTGCATTTCATAAATAATATATTCTATAAAAAATCTACAACATGCTCTTCTCTTCTTCTTTTTTCTTTTTTTTACTTTCGGTTCAAAATAATGTAGGACTAGTCAAATGTCATGTTGACTTTCATTCTTAGTTCTTCATTCTTAGTTCATTTCTAGACTGTGCATGTAATTCAAAGAAAAGGATTGTTTATAGAAATTGAAAAAAAAAACAATAAACGTATGTTGGTAATTTAAGCAAATTAGTGATTTCGTGTTAATCATTACCAGCTTGTCATGTTGGGTGTCCACATTTATAAGTTTGTGTGTTTCGGGATTGAAAGAAAGTTTTGTATTTTAACATAAAATATTTTGTCATTTCTTCATGCGTCACCTGCGTTATGATTACTAGCTTCGATTGTATCCCGAAATTCTTTATTGCAGGCCATACTAGGTATCTTCTCCCTCTGCTTTTTTGGAATCCAAAAATAGCAGCGGGAGGGTCATTCGAAAAATTCTGTCTGATAAAAACAATGCAAGATTTTGGAACTTTCTAAATTATTTTTCAAAGTATTTGGTCCTTTCGCAGGTCAATATTTAAACCAACGACTTTCCGAACGAACGAACTTCTAATTATTTAATTTTAGATGTTTCGGTTAATAATGTCGATTTTTCTGCAAAATTTGAGCGTTTATTTCCATAATCTGTCAATGAATGGATTCCGCGCCAAAAGAAGTCTTGTTTTTTTTTATGCCAACTATTCATCAAGCAAAATTTTCACTTCTTCGTAAAAATGTAAGTTGTGTTCTGAAAGTCCGTGCTGCATCGATCGAAATAGATCCGAAATAGTCCGGTGAAAACGGCGGGTGGGGTAGGACGCCCCATTTAACGTTTTCAAAATACTTTTTTACACGCTTTTTAACAAATTTTACAGGGGGCCGAGCATTGTCCTGTTGAAAAATGACTTTATCGTGTCTTTGGGCGTATTCTGGTCATTTTTCAATACTAAGTTCAATATTATCAATTGTCACTATCGATCGGCAGTAATCACTTCACCAGGTTTTAGCAGACTGTAATACACAGCTCCCCTACTATCCCACCAAATACACAGCAAAGCCTTCTTTCCATGTATATTAGGCACTGGTTGTGATGTTGAAACCTGGCCTGAGTTTGCCCACGATGTTTTGTGCTTTGGGTTGTCAAAAAAGATCGAATTTTCATCACCTACCACAATACGATATAAAAAACCTTTTCCGTCTCGCAAGCAAAATTTCACAAGTGAGTTTTCACCTTTTGACGTCTCTTTCCTTCAATTTATATGGAACCCATTTTCCATCCTTCTGGATCTTTCCCAATATATGTAGGCGTTGGGAAATGGTGGATTGGGCAACATTCAATGCTTCTGCCAATTGTTTCAATGTATGAGTTGAGTCTTCATCATATAATGTTTGCAAATTTGCATCTTCAAACTTTTTCGACTCTCATGGACGCTCCTTGTATTTTATATCAAAATCACCACTTTAAAGAGTTTAAGTTCAGAAGTTTTTTGGGTTAGAGCATGTTCAACGTAAGTTTCAACCGATAACCAATAACTTTCAGCAGCCGATTTCTTCCAATGAAAGAAAGTTATTAAACTTCCCCGCAAAACGTCTTTTTCTGGTATATAATTCGACATGTTCAAAGTTATGAAACAGTACGTTTTTTGCACAATGACAATTAGTAATGAACTGGCTTATGTTCACCCTCCAAAACGCCATAGACGTCATTAGTCTATACTAAAGGTCTCCAAACTACGGTCCGCGGGCCAAATCTAGCCCACTAATGTCATTAATCCATAAATGGCTCGCGCGTAGCGAATTTAGCAAGCGTATGCTCGTTTAGAGCGCGTACTCGGCAACTACTTTAGAAATTATAGATAATGGCAGAAAAATTAAAACGGTTTTGATCCTGGGAACTTACTGGAGTAATCAGTATGACCCTAAGACTGGAAAGGTTGGAGACCCTGGTCTTTACAAAACAAACATACGTTAAAAATAAATTAGTAACGCCATCTGTTATCAAAATCTCTTGTAATCTGGCCACTCGGAGGTCGAAATGCAGCGTCGGTTGTTACGGTTAAAACTTGATCAGGCTTGCGAACTGCATTTAAACAGGCAAGAGTTTAAAATCTGACAAGGAAATGCCCCTCACTCACTCCAATTCGAGGCTTGGTAAGGCCGGATGCCGTCTGAGAGGTATTCTACGTTGGTCACTCGCCAGTCGGTAAGCTTCTCAAAAGACTTAAGGTTAAGCGCAAAACCAAAGATTGATAGTGCGAAGGGGTAGCTAATCGAGGATAATAGACCGTAGTAAAAAAAAAAATAACTTTAATGACATTATATTTATTACTGATCGAAACTGTACTTATAAAAACTATTCCGCATTTTTGCGTGATTTCACCTAAATTAATATTATCATTGTTCGGATATTCCCATAAGACTCATTTCCTGCGTAATTTAATGTACGCACCACCGACCATTAACAGCGAAAAGTTTCATTTTATTTGTAGGATGGTGGTACCTCGGCAATGTTACGGTAATATTTTATCTGATTTCTATTCGAATTAACTGGTCAAAAGGAATAGACAAACCCGTTTGAATTTGATGTCGAGCATACCGGTCGAGCGTTTTATTGAATGTATTATATTTGAATGTGGTCAGAGCATCAGATGGTTGAAGCCGATAAAGGATATAATTACATCCGCGACTAAACTGTAAATATACTTATAATAAACTTGTTTTAGATCAGTTGCCTTCGGGGCAAAGTGGATTTTTTTATTGAGTGTAAACGGTATACATTTTTATATTATCGGGTTTAGTAAACGTTAATGTTTACTTCCGCACGACTTTGATAAAATTAATTTTAGAATGATAACACAGGTCTACAAAATAAAAATAAATGCGGGTGCCGCCGAAACTTAAAGGTAATTTTAAAGTATATTGTCTAGAAACACTATTTTATTATACTCACATTGATAACACATTCTGCCAAAAAAGGATCAAAAGAAAGGTAAAATGTTTATTTATCCAAATTTATTGTACCGCCTTCAAGGTAGGCCCCATCCGAAATAATACACTTAGGTCAACGAATCACCCAATTGTTAAAACATTTTTTAAACGCATTTTCCGGAATCGACTTCAGTTCTCGCCACGAATTCTCTTTTGTCTCCTATCGACTGAAAACGAGTGCCTCGAAGTGGTAAATTGAGTTTTGGAAAGAGAAAGAAGTCGGCCGGAGCGATATCAGATGAATACGGTGGTTGTTCGATGGTATTTGTTGGGTTTTTGGTCGAAAATTCGTTCACAATGATAGCCTTGTGAGATGATGGAGTTTTTTTCCACAAATTTGGCCTTTTTCTACGAATTTGCTCTTTCAAACGCCGCATAACGCTCAGATAATATTCTTTATTTACCGTCTGACCTATTGGCAAACATTCCGAGTGCACAACACCGCTGTGTGCGTTTACCACTAAACACCAAATCACTTGTTTTGAACTGCTCGACGCACGTTTCGCTAACCATGTTAGCATCATCAGGAGATGATTTAATCTTTCGATTAAAGAAAGGAAATTAAAAAAGGCAGATTAAATCATCTCCTGATGATGCTAATATAGTTAGCGAAACGTGTGTCGAGCAGTTCAAAAAAAGTGATTTGGTGTTTAGTGGTAAATCTCTTCAAGTTTAGTCAACATAATCTTAACTTTTGATCGACTTTGAACTGGTTTCTTCGGTTTTGGCTCAGTTGGAAGGCGCCATTCCGAAACTTGTTGAAACTGTACCATTCACATGCACGTGTTTTTGATAAAGTCGATTCACCGTAAACCTCCTGTAACATTTTCAGCGACTCAGCACATCAAATTCCATTTGCAATGCAAAATTGAAGACAAATTCTTTGTTCGATGTTTTTATCCATTGTAAAAATCGCAAAACATACTTGAGATGAACTGACAAAATCGAGCACTGTAAACAAACTAAATGACCGGTAACGCCCAAACTCCGCCTCAATATGGAGGACAGTTGTGCCAAGGGGAGACACAGTGTTGACGATAAAAAGAATTTTGACAATCCCTTTAAGCGGGCTTTTCAAATGATCAATTCCCGCTACTTTTTTGACAGAATGTATTTTCTTCTGAGTAGCCATTTAACTTGTTTATCTTTGTTGTTAATTCAATTAAAAAGGTTAATAAATAAAACCTAGAAGATGGCATCGTCAAAATCATCATGTTTAAACGATTCGGACCCTATTGGTTAAGTTTGTGGCGAGTAAACGGTGAAAAAGTTTAGAAAACCTATATCTGAATTTGTGCAAAATGCATATTTCGCTTACTTTAACTTGAAAATCAAAGACATTGATAAACCATGGATTCCAAACAATGTTTGCAAAATGTGTAGTGAATATTTAAGGCGAATGGACGAATGGTAAAAGAAGTCAATTGAAGTTTGGTGTGCCTATGATTTGGAGGGAACCAAAAAATCACTGCGATGATTGTTATTTTTGCTTAGTCATGGTATTATCCAAAAAAAAAAAAACCTTTGCCGATCTGATATCTACCAGAAGACTTGTTTCTCATTCAAAAGATGTCCCTGTTTCAACTTTTCCTGGCCTGTCTGATTTTTCAGGTACATATTGTACATCCAAATATCGGCAAGCTGTACTAGCAAAAAAAGTGATAATTTTCAACCACTTTTTTCTCAAGACGCTTTAAGGTAGTACTGTCGATACCACAAGTGTACTCTGTGTTATTTGACTTCCGTATTATTTATACTTGGCAACGCCGCGTAAAAGCAAAAGAGATAGAAGTATGCTTACAGTAACTCTGTTTTACTCAAAATATGAGAGCATTACAACAAATTATTTACTTGGTTCTTTTCTGAATTGGGCTGATGAGAAAAATATTAAATTTTCGAAAAATTTGCCTAATACAATGAAAGAACTAAGCATAATGAAAGATTGTGATCTACAGGTATGAGGAAAAAAATGTGACCTATGAAATGCTTGACGACGCATATAAAACAAATAAGTATGCTGGTATAGTGCAAGTTTTAAGAAAAGATGAGAATAATGCTGTGAGAGTTACCAAAGGCAAAATTTTTTTAATTACTTCAAAAATAAAAAAAAATATTAAAAAATCTTCAATATTAAAGTTTATTTATAAAATACTATATATTTTGTTATGTGTTACTTTATGTAATAAATGTAACTGTATTAATAAAAAGTACTTTATATGTTTTGTAATAAAAAATGTGTATGACAGTGACATCCTCACATGCTGCATTCGATATATGTTTAAATTTCGCGCGTGTCATAATCTCTCTGACGGCGTAGCCACATGTAATTAACACAGTACATTTTTTTAAATTATTTGCTAACTAATCTTATTACACGCTCTGAAGCCCGATGTGGGAGTAACCAAAATTCCTTTTTTTTTATTTCAGTTGATACCACTTGCATTATAATCTGAACGGTACTTTTGTGAAATAAAATAAAATTTGTAATTTATCATAAGGATCAATGGTAAAGACATTTTTTTATTAATACCTTTTTTCTAGTTATCTGCAGCTCTTTAAAAAGTTAACTGTAAAAAGTAAAAGTGTCATTTCATTCTGAACAGTAATTCTACAACCGACAGTACTACCATAAGTGAGCTTATCAGAGGCCTCAACCTTTCAAAAGAAATATCAGAACTGTTCACATCCAGACTCAAAGAGAGGACTTTACTTTCTCCAGGTACTATAATTACATCTTATCGTACTCTAGAAAAAGAACTGCTTCCGTTTTTTTGCTCAGAAAATGATGTGACATAATGGCATAAGCATTGTGCGGTTCCCATTGCTCATTCGACTAAATTAATTAGAGGAGTATGAAACCATATCTCTTGTATTGGCAAAACTCAAGTACAACGATCATAACTGGATTATATGTGTAGATTTAAAAATGGTAAACTTTTCATTGGTTCAACAAAAATTTCCTAGAGAATAATAAGTCCGAATATTATCCCGAATTGGTGCAAAACATACTGGAAAACTTCAGCAAGCTTGGAGGTAACATGAGCATCAAAGTTCTCTACCACCACAATCATTTGAATAAATATCCGCACAACTTTGGCTCTTACAGTGAGGAACAGGAAGAACGATTTCATCAGGACCTGAAAAATATGAAAGAAAGATATCAGGACCGAAGGGATGAAGACACGATGACTGATTACTGCTGGAGTATCATCCGTGAGGATCTGGAAGAACTCACTCGAAGAAACTTCTGCATGTTCAATCATGTAACAAAAGGTAAAAAAAAAATATGAAATAATCGTATTTTTTCGACCCCTATCGTATCTCGAAAAGTGCACGTACATTTCAAAAAATATATGCACCTTTAGAACCAGCATAACGAGCATATTCAAAAACAGTTTTACTCTTTCTGGTACCAAATCCACTGTAAACCTCTGTAATAAATGTAATGAAAGGATGAGCTTCAAAAGGAAAGTATTTGAACCTCTGATGAACAATAGATATGAGGAAGAAGCAGAAATAGATCTAGAAGTATTAAGAGCTTGGGCAAAAATAGTGTTATAACGGATGGTGCAAGTGTCCCGCTATCATTATAATTATTAATAACTTCTTAAAGAAAAGCAATTTTTACTGTATGTTTATTTTGTCTTTAATAATAATAATATTAATAATGTCTAACAGGCTAACCGAATATCAAGACAATTATAAGATATACGAAACATATGGAATATATACACAATAGTGAATGCTTAAATAAACTTATAATAAAACTAAAACTGCAAATTAAAACGACTCAGATTAAATGACAAACCCAACACACCACTTCAATGTGTCTCAAACAGCATCACACACCCTACTCCGAAATGTATCCAAAGGTTAAAAAGAAATGTTTGAGATGCATACATCCTGTACATCCAGCGAAGAAAAACAATTCTATTACAACCCGTATATTTCCCGTATGGCATAGATATCATCTTTTTGAATGAAGGTCAAGTATTTCAAGATTCACCTCTCTACATCCTCCAATCTTTTAATATGACTGAACTGAAAACCTTATGTTGTTAAAGTGCCTAGTGAATCTTACAACTCCAAGATCCCTCAACGCTGAACTAACAACCTGCTAAATATGATGATCCAACGATAGTTTTTGATCCATAAAGACATCAAGGTCTCTAACAACTGGGCAATCTCCTGTCGATCCATCAAGAATATCGTCAAAGTGGATTTCATTAATCTTAACGGAAAATGTATATTATTTTACACTTGGTAATGTTTAAATGGGTTCGATAAGGGCCACAACAACAGCGAGTGAATATCCCTATTCAAATAATGCCAATCATCAATGGATTTGACCTCGCTGTATATTTTTTGATCAGCAAAGACATTACAGAAGGAACATTCATTAAGATAAGAATTAATTGAAAAACCGCTGGAAAAAAATGTATTTAGCTTAAGGGAGAATATACGGAAAAATAACACTTTGATCAAAAAGTTCCCGGAATGACCACCCTGTCGCGCTCTGTCACCCGATTAGAGATCTGTTTTGTTATGGATTTTGTTACGAGTTTTTTGCTAGGTTGCCATATCAAATTTCAGCGTCCTAGCCTGACATTTGTAAAAGTTACGCCGTCTAGAGTACATCTGCCTCTGTGCGTGTTTTCAGTTTTTACAATTTTAAAAATGGAATTGCGTTTGCAACAATGAGTTTGTATTAAATTTTGCGTAAAAAACTAATTCAATGGTGTGAGGGCCTTGGAAATGTTGGAAAATTGTTTCGGCAACTATACTCTAAAGAAAACAGTCCTTTACAACAGTATTAGTGGCACGAACCCTTCAGAAGTGGTCGTGAGTTCGTCGATGATGACGAACGCAGTGGTAGGCCGTCACCATCGCAAACCGACGAAAATATCGATAAAGTGCAAGAAATGATGGGCAATAATGGCAAATTAACCATCAGAGAACTGGAACATTGCTTATGGATCCGTTCAAGACATTTTTGTTAATAATTAGGGTTTCCGCCGTGTTGCAGGAAAGTTGGTGCCGAAAGGCCTAAATTCCATGCAAGAAGGGACATCATTTCCAAGGTTGAATTCGACCTAACATTCATCACACGCATTATTACTGGAGACGACGTGAGTTTATGAGTACGACACGCAATCCAGATATCAGGCGAGTGAATGGCGTGCACCCAATGAGTCAACACCACATCGTTTTCAATCGAAAAAGAAGGCGATGCTCTCGGTTTTCATGGATCGCAACGGTGTTGCGCATCCTGAATTCCTTCCGGAAGATCAAACGGTCAACAAGGAGTATTATTTGGGAGTTATGGGACTTTTGCGTGAAGCAATTCGCCAAAAAAGAAAGGATTTGTGGAAAACCAATTCGTGGATTTTGCACCACGATAACGCACCGTTACACAATGACATTATCCGCGACATGTTGACCAAGAATGGAACGAATATCATCCAACACCCACTGAATTCATCTGATTTGGCTCTCTGCGACTTCTTTCTGTTCAACCGAGACAAAAAAAAACACTACGGGAAAAGTGTTTTAGCCGCCGAGAAAAGGTTATAGAAAAATTGAAGAGGGCTCTGATGGCCACACCCAACACCGAGTATAAAAAATGTTTTGAGGATTGGATCAAGCGCTGGCATAAGTGCGTTACAGTTCATGGGGGGGGGGAGGGGGTGTACTTGAAAGGGGACAATATTAATTTTGATAAATAAACTTGTATTTTGTATTTTCTGAATAAATTCCGGGAACTTTTTGATCAAGGTGGTAGTCATTTTTTCAACTTGTTTTATCATTTCCGTCACTTCGTCACAGTGTCTCACACGTCACGTCACACTCCGTCACAGTGTAAAGATTCACTTTAAAATCAAAATAAACTAATATCTTCACATATATTAGATTGTTTTATTTTTATATTTACTCCAACATATCTATTCAAGCAGATATAATAAATAAATAAGCAATTATCGACCTTGGATAAATATTTTAACGAAATTAAATGTTTAAGAGTTGCGTTGCATTATTAATATACTATCGTTATCTATAAAAAAAAATACAATTTCTTTGTTAAACGCTAACAACTTGACTGTTGATTAAATAGAAATTATTATCGGAATTATTTTTATAATATGAAATTTTATATTTGCTAAAAACAATATTAAACGTAGAAATTAAATTGAGTACTTTAATACCGGTGTGGAGGGTAATAATTAAAAAAAAAACACGTTTAATTTGGGAACAAGGTAAAAAAAAAATGTTTTATTCAAACTATGTGCCATTGCTAGCTGCACATTTTTCTCATCTCTCTAGTAATTTGTACAGGTCCTCCCAGAAAAACCGTAAATCGAAAACGAAAAATATTTTGAAGTCATCGAGCCATTTCTCAACATCTTCGTAATTGCTGAAGTATTTCATGGAAACTTCGTGAGATATCGATGAAAACAAGTGATAGTCGGAAGGGGCCAAGTCTGGTGAGTACGGCGGGTGGGGCAAGATTTCCCAGCCAACGGCTGACGGTTTTCGCTGTGAGTGATGAGGCGTTGTCGTGCTGAAAAATAATTTTTCCACGTCTTGTAGGCCATTCTGATCGCTTTTCGATGAATGCATGAATCAAATTGATTATTTGTTGGCGGTAGCGAACGGTATTAACTATTTCATATGGTTTCAGAAGCTTATGGTATTTCAAGTCGAAATCAATACTTTTGAATCGTCTAAACCAACGCCCAAAAGCGTCTTGCGTTAGGACATTGTCACCGTAAGTTTCCACAAGTATACGACAGCTTTCATTTACATTCTTTTTTTTATTAAACAAAAATGCTCTTTATTTGGCTCGAAACTCGGCATGTTTACCACACGCAAAAAATATGACGTTAACTCAAAATCGTTTCAAACGAAAATTTGATAGCGCAATGTTGCTCAAAATTGTAGGCACCAAGAAAACCCAGTTCACGAAACGAATTTCTACGGACCAAGTGACTTTAGGAGTTTAAACTAGCACTGGTCCGCCTCACCTCCAAGGGGAGAGCCCACAGTGTTGCCAGATCGAACGTTACGCCACCATTCCCTTTACTTTATTTACACACCTCTCAAATTAGAAAGCGACATATTCCAATGCATTTTTAGCAGAATTTTTTTAAGAAATTCGCGATTGCTATAGTTAGCCATAGTTGCTGTTAGACATAATTCATTAATAATTATTAGAGAGTATGTTAAAAATAAATTGTTGCCATATGGGGAATAGGAAATGCACTTTATATTTTAATTTGGCAAAAATTACACAGACAACAGTTGTTTTGGTGTCGGGGTATTTGAAGCTGATTTCATACGAATTTCATGTCCTGAATTCAAATATGGTAAATATTTCCCATTTAAACAACTTTGGGGAGAGCGGAATAGATGGTGGTCGGAGGGTGAAATGTCCGGTGAGTCAGGTGGATGGGGCAAAACATGGCAATTGAGGCAAAACGTGCCAGTGTTCTTCAATTGTCGGATTTAATCGATCTAATTGTGAACAGTGGATGCCGGTGTTGATAGTCTGATTGCGTGAAAGGAACTGAAATTGTATAGGTCCTTTCCAATCTCACCAAATGTAAAACACAATATTGTTCGGATGACGGCCGTCTATCGCCGACCTTTAAACCGTTGTATACAATCTCCTTTTCATCACCAATGAGGAGCTTGTATTGATTTTATATTTTCCCAATATCGAAAACATAAAATCAATTTGTAATCGATTTTTGAAATAAAAAAAAATTAGTCAAAAAAAAAATTAAAAATAATTTTTTATTTTGTGGCGTTACAACACCACTCGACACACATTATATTCAACAGACAATATATAAAAAGTATTCTAATCCTGTAAGGTACGATAGGAAATGTAATGTAAATATTTTCTGAATAAATTATATAAGTAGAGTTATTGAACGTTTTTTTCAATAAAAACAATGTCTATGACATATATTTTTTTTATTTTACTAATTATTTAACACTAGAGAAATTAATAACAGATTAATTTTAATGATATATTTGATAAAAAAAATATATAATAATGGTGAGGATTTTGAAAAAGTTTAAATTGATACCTCGGATACATTTGAGATGGCGCCACCGCTTGACACATTTTCCATCGTCCCTTGCGGGATAAGAATACCTTCATATATATTAACTCACTGATTCGAGACATAAACATGTAAATATATCCTTTTGTCATAAATTGTCAAGAATTATTTATGCGTTAGTTTACTTTTTAATGTTATTTATATTATTTAATTAAGTTCGTTTAACCTGGTTATTTAAATGAAAGTTCACAAAATGTATCTATTGTTGATTTTGAAATGTATTTTGATTACATCGGTAACAATAAATGTTACAATAATCAGAGTACGTATTCACTGGTAATTATAATTTAAATATAAAACATTTGACTTATTATTCAAGTTATTCAAAGCTTAATTAAAATGAACCTAGTTATTCAAAGCTTAAAAATTATTTAAGTTATTCTGAACTAGTTGGAGCCACGACGAACTTGCACTGTGACATCATTCAAGGTCATCAAAATGTAAAAAAATCTACATTTTTTTATTTCAAATAAAAAAAACCTGCATTTTTTTATTTCAAACTAAAAAAAAACGATTTCCGAAGAAATATTTAAATCTAACGATTAAACATTTTAAAACATTAAAAAAAGAAAGAAAAAAAGAAGAGATTCATAAAAGACTAAGTTCATAAAAGATATTTAATCATATCGGCCCATTTTTTTTTTCAGATAGTCAAATACGGTCGATTTGCTAATATTTAACTTATCATCTCACAGACCGGGGTGTGGGAATCTTCTGCTATTATGGACTTTATTTCTTCAACATCAGTGCTTGAAGGACAGCAAAACCGATGCCCATTTTCCAGGTCAAAATATCTGTTCCTGAACCGATCAAACCACTTTTACACCGTGCTCTACCCTCTCCGTAAATGGCAGAAATCTTGTTTTTTCTTTGGGCAGCACCTTTGTCCTTTTTGAAATTAAAAAAAAATAATGGAGCGTAAATGTAAATTAGCAAACGACATTTTTAATTTGAATCAACTTGACTAAACGTTACTAATCCAACACAGATTTCTGTTCACAAGCGTTAAAACAGCAACTATTTTAATAGCTCAAAAATATAAAGAAAAATATTACGACACACAAGCAGTTAATAATTGTTTTCATCCAAACCATGTTTCTCTACAACGACAATATCTAAAAATGGAAGACAGCTCGTTATTAGGTCAGGCAACTACCTAGTTCGTTATTTTTTATTTGTCGTAGTGGTATTTCCATCGATCTCATACCAAAAACGTCATCTAATTATACACCACCAACCGATAATTATTCCCGTCGTTTTCGCTCCAAGAATTTTCCCTCGCTGCCAAATCGTACAGAATTAAAACATGGTAAGGTAACAATAGACCGGACGCTTCGTGTGGTAAGAGTTATCGAGATGCGTCTAAATCTGCGTAGTGTTCGCTTACGAAATCGCATATGGTTAACTACCGTCTATGTTGAGCTTTCTCCGCGATGTTGGTGCAAAATTAGGCTAATGATCCGAAAAAAACATTTAGAAAATATAAGCTAATCTAAAACGGAAAAATAAGACATCGTTAATTAAACGATGAACTTTCACAGTAATTTATAAATGATTGAACGTATGTATGACAGTGCATTGATTTAACAAGTTTATAGTTAAATTATCTTGTATTATATAATTCATTTGTATCCTAACACTGATATCCAAATTTATTTTTCGTTAAATATATCAGATTTATTGCATAAACATTGTCATACGAGGTTGTAAATAAAGTAACGACCCCTTTGGAGCAGAGAAAAATTGGACTAGAAAAATCCGTGATCAATTTTTATATTGGAACCTTCGGTGAGAACAACTAAACTCGAAGAGATTTACCACAAAATATTAAATCACTTTTTGAAACTTCTCGATAAAGTTTCGCTAACCATGTTAGCACCATCAGGAGATGATTTAATCTAATGCTATGTTCTATTTATATGATAACCCTCGAAGTTTATGGGGACTCTGCACCTTTATTATCAACCATAAAATATTGGACAGATGAATTCAAACGTGGCCGTACAAGCATTTTTGATGAACATCGTCCAGGTCGTCCAAATGAGGTTACTATTTCAGAAATTATTGTAAAATCCACAATATCGTGATAAACAATCGGAGAGTAAAAGTGAGTGAGATTGCTGAGACTGTGAGCATCTCAACTGAAAGGTGCAGAATATTTTAACAACTAATTTGGATATGATAAAGCTTTTCGCAAGATCGGGGACACGTGTCAACTTCAAAAGAATCTTTGGTGATGTTAAAAGGCAATTGGAATGATTTTTGGCGTCGGTTCATAACTGTTGACGAAACATGGATTTGTCACATCACACCAGGGATCAAGAAGAACAGTCCAAACAGTGGACAGAATAACCGTTGAGCGTGTGATGACACTCAGCTACTGCTGTCTCTTGAAGAAAGAAAATCTAACACTACATATGCATATATATATGCATATATATATATATATATATATATATATATATATATATATATATATATATATATATATATATATATATATATATATATAATTTTATCAAAAATAATTTATAAAAAAGTTGCAAAATAAAGAAGTTATAACAATTACCAAATTTAAAAACAGACCTGACTTTTTGATTTGATTCTTCTCTTTTGATTCTCTCGACTACTGCGTTGTAAACACATAAAGTACTTGTTTATTGCTGATACTGGATATTACTAGTTTTTTGGCCAAAACTGAACGCTGTATCAACGAAATACCGCCACATTTTGCAAAACCGTTAATGAAAAGCCAGAAGAGTTCGCATGTACCACCAAAGCCTGGGCGGTCATATACTGGATGTTTTGTTCCATGTCTATTCCAAATGTTCTAAATTATAAATCAATAAATATTTCAATACTTATATATGTTACTTATATATGCAAATAATATATATATATATATATATATATATATATATATATATATATATATATATATATATATATATATATTTATATATATATTTATATATATATTTATATATATATTTATATATATATTTATATATATATATATATTTTTATATATATATATTTATATATATATATATATATATATATATATATATATATATATATATATATATATATATATATATATATATTTATATATATATTTATATATATATTTATATATATATATATATATATATATATATATATATATATATATATATATATATATATATATATAATATATATATATATAGGGTGTTAGGTAAACATGCGGCAAAATTCCTTATTCAAAGTTCAAAATTGACTTATTCTAAGAATACTTTGTTATATGATGATTTTTGAAAAACCCCTTTGTTTTGAAGATACAGGGTGAACAAAACTTTCGACATTAACATTTTATTATCAAAAAGTACATGTAAAGTTGCTCAATCTACTATAAATGTTCGAAATGACTTCCTCCAGCCTTAATACAAGCATTCAATCCTCTCGTCATTGACTGCCGAACTCTTTCAAACACACCAGGGTAGTTTCTAATTGAGTTACACCCAGCAATTATCCGATTTCGCAATCATCCAAATTCTTCAATGGAGTGGCGTAAATTAATGACTTCAGATATCCCCAGAAGAAATAATCCAGGGGGTTTAAGTCCGGGGATCGAGCAGGCCATGCGTGTGGCCCACTTCAACCAATCTAGCGATGTCCGTATGTTGCTGTTAAAAAATCACGAGCAACTAAACTGAAATGTGGTGGTGCACCATCGTGCATAAACCACATTTCATGCATTGTTGCTAATGGCATATCTTCCAGAAACTCAGGCAGCGTTGCTTCCAAAAAGTTGCGATACACCTCGCCAGTAAGTCTTTGTGATAGAAATACCGGTCCGATTAGATAGTTACCTACAATTCTAACCCAAACATTCAACGAGAACTGATGTTGAAAACTATCTTCGCATACTTCATGCGGATTTTCATCTGCCCACACATGGTTATTATGAAAATTCCTTATTGCGTTTCTTGCGAAAGTGGCTTCATCGGTGAAAAGAATTTGTGTCAAGAACAGAAGGCTGCGAAGTAAAGTTTGCAATATCCATTGACATAATGCAATGGCAATCCATTGACATAATGCAATAATACGTGGAGGAAAATCAACAGGTAGTAGTGCCTGAACGCGTTTATGTGGTATGGATACAACAAATTGTTTCTAAGAATTTTCCAAACCGTCCAGTGACTCGCATTCAAAGTACTTGCAATTTTTCGCATAGAACTACCAGGCTCTTCCGCTATCATGTCCAGCATATTCTGTTCTAATTGTACCGTTCTTACAGTCAGTGATCTTCCTGACCCTTCAGTTCGTTTCAATGTGCCTGTTTCACGAAGACGTCGATGAATGTCTTCGAAGATTTTTCGGTCAGGGACATTACGGGCTGGAAATCGTTCACTGTTCAATCGCCTAGCTTGTAATGCATTGCCATCAGCGAGTCCATACATGAAGTGAATGTCAGTCATCTCGACGTTTGTATACATTATGATAGAGGACTTCACTCACTATTTAAGACACGTCAAACAGCCAAACGTCACTCAATCTATGTAAACAAATGCGACCGATGAAATCCACTTACTAGATAAAACAGCCGTTCTAGGTAATCGAGATCGAAAAAAAATTGTTTGTACTTGATAAACTCATCGACGTACACCCTACTTTTATTTACATTAATGATTTCAACAAATATCGAATATGGTTGTCGCAAATTTTATTCGCCCTGTATCTTCGAAACAAATAGGTTTTTCAAAAATCATCATAGGACAAGGAATAACCCTTTGCATTTTTGCAGCATGTTTACCTAACACCCTGTATATATATATATATATATATATATATATATATATATATATATATATATATATATATATATATATATATATATATATATATATATATATATATAATTTTATCAAAAATCATTTATAAAAAAGTTGAAAAATAAAGAAGTTATTAACAATTACAAAATTTGAAAATAGACCTGACTTTTTGATTCTCTCGACCACTGCGTTGTAACACAAAAAGTACTTGTTTACTGCTGATACTGGATATGTCTAATTTTTTGTATTCTTGTACGATATTTCTTTTGAGTGCGATGTTCGATTTGACCAGTGCTAATAATTAATAGTGCCTGTTTAAGTTTTGGGTATTTTCTGTACAATTTTAGAAATTGTCGAAAACAAGGTCTATAGCAGGTCAACTTGAAGTTGGTCATAGTAAAATGTGGAAGACTATATGGTAAGAACACTTTTATCCCTATCATTATCAGTGGCTTTTACATCAGTACAACATAAATGAATATGTTACCAAATTTATTTTGGCTACCGACGAGGTCACATTTACAAGGGCAGTAGAAAATCCGCATGCTGTGAAAAGAACCCATTTTCGGGTGACTGACAGGTGAAAATTATTTAGACTTATGGATAGGCCGCAATGGACCCATTTCTTGGCCTGCATACTCCCCGGATTTAACGTCCTGCGTTATTTTAAAAAGTCAGTTCATCACGATGGAGAAGTAAATATTGTTGAAGAACTACAACAGCGCATCGAAAACGCTTGTGATGTTGTTCGTGGACACCGAGATTTTATTTTTGCCGCGTGTAGTGATGCAATAGTGAACAAATGGTGATAATTTTGAACAATTTTTGTAACATTTTTGTTTTTGTTATTCTCCAACTTTTATATAAATGACTTTTGCTAAATTGACTTCTCTTTGCGAGTTCTACAACACGGTGGTCGAGAATATCAAAAAGACAGGTATGTTTTAAAATTTTGTAACTGTTAACTTCTTTATTTTGCAATTTTTATATAAATGATTTTTAGTAAAATTACTTATTTTTACGTTCTATATACTTTTATAAATCTTCTTCGTATGACTCACGTATTGAAATATATGACTAGAAATAACTCTCTTTACCAAAAAAAAAATCGTACGTCCCTTTCCGGAAGCTGCAATTTCTGTAAGTGTATATCCATTACCGTTAATTTTTACTCCCCCCCAATGTTAAATCCTCAAGGGCGTAGTTAAATTCCACTTTTTATTTACCCCAAGCAAACGCGACGAACACGAGGCTCGATCTCTTTAATCTTGTGTTGTAATTAAAATTTTCAAGTGTCACGTGTTTCCTTACAACAACCGATCCTAAACCACTTTCGTTCGTTTGCTTTCAGAGGGTCTAATAAATCATCCGAGAGGGTGGCAAATAGTCCCATTTGATGCGGGGTTGGTGTGGGGTTTGGAATTCATTGTGATGACCATATTGTTGCTGGGTGAATGAGAACAGCTGGTAATTTTAGTGATAATATTTAGGTGTACGAGGATCGATCGAAAAGTTCTCGGATTGCAAGCCATTTCGACTTGTGTGTAGATCATGTAGTTTTGCAGCAACACGCAAAAAAGAGATTCCTCTTTTTCGCCAGATCTGAACATTTAACCTACATTTTCACCTACTTCCTCTATTGCGTATAATGGTAAATCCATGTTTCATGAACTGTTATAAACCGTCAAAAAAACAGCAATGTCGCGTTTAAATAAATTTAAACATAACTTAGAAGTGTTAATCCGAATGCGTCTTTGGTCAACTATAATAAACGCGACACCCATCGAGTGGAATCGTACCCAAAACATAAAATGTATTGGAACACGGTCTCTCCAAATGTTTACAATGTAAGCAAACTCGTGCACCTTCAGTTGGCGATTATTTAATACGACCTTGTGGTTTTTTGTTACGTTTTTTACGAACAGACTGAAGCTCAAATAAGAAATTCTTTCACATCAATCTAGCCTCCAGACTTAGTGCCATCAGAGTGCCAGTTTAACCGATCGATATAATATGCTCTTGTAGATACACATTTTTCAGATTATGAAAAAGTAATCCAAGGTAAACTAGAGAAAAAATTATAAAAATAACAAAATATTAATAAATATTATATATATATATATATATATATATATATATATATATATATATATATATATATATATATATATATATATATATATATATATAATAGATTTCCAAAAAAATAACACCCGAAACTTTTACAAAACATTTAAAACTAAATTAACAGGCTATCAACCGCAAAGTCTTTGCTTCCAAAAGGAAAACGGACAATTAGCTCTAAATAACCAAGACAATTGCAAAGAACTTGCGAAATATTTTGAACAAATACTAAACTGTTCTGAGCCCTTAAACAAATTAACAACACTAAAACCTAAACAAACAAACCCAGATTCATTACCACCGAATGAAGATGAAATAATTAGGCAAATCAAGCGGCTTAAAAATGACAAGGCTTCTGGTGAAGATGGAATCACTGCTGAACTTTTGAAATCCGCTGGTCCAGGTACAATCAAGGAAATAACCAAAATTCTACAAGAAGTTTGGCGAGCCGAACGGATTCCGGAAGATTAGAAAAATGATCTAATCCATCCACTACATAAGAAAAGAGATAGAACGGATGTAAAAACAACTATAGAGGGATATCTCTTCTCCCAGTTTGTTACAAGATTCTATCTCAATGTCTACTAGACAAAGCACAGGGACAGTTAGAACCTAACATTGGTGAATATCAAGCAGGTTTTCGACCGGGCAGATCCTGCCCTGAACAGATCCTGAATCTGAAGTTGATTCTAAGACATCAAAAAAAAAAGTGGGGAACAATTATTGATATTGCCATACCACTGTCTCATAATATACATAAAACGGAGGTGGAAAAGGTTTCTAAGTACGAGATTCTTTCTTATAAATTGAAGAACATCTGGCAACTTGAAAAAGTGAACATCGAACCTTTTGTAATTTCCGCAGAGGGATTGGTGAGCCACAGGTTCTCCAAAAGTTTAACAAATTGCGGACTAAATAGAAATATCATAAAAGTGGGACAACGGGCTATATTGTTGCAAACCTGCCACATAGTTCGAAAATTTTTGTCTTAATGCCAACGGAATACTGAGTTATAATGAAATTTATCCCCAGGCTCCGAGCCGAACTCCAACATCGCGAGGGAGGAATCGGTTTATGGTTTCCAGCTTTTTGAGCTGAAAGAGTGATACCAAGTCGATGAGAATAATAATAACCGAATAATTGTTGGGCTATATTGTTGCAAACCTGCCACATACTTCGAAAATTTTTATCCTAATGCCAACGGAATACTGGGTTATAATGAAATTTATCCCCAGGTTCCGAGCAGAACTCCAACGTCGCGAGGGAGGAATCGGTTTATGGTTTGGTTTCCAGCTCTTTGATCTGAGAGAGTAACACCAAGTCGATGATAATAATAACCGAAAAATAATAACAACTTGACGGTCATGAAATCGACAAGAGTGCGTCGAACGCCTGGTTGACATGGGGAGGTCTTTTTTCGGAGACTGAAGGTTTTATGTGTGCAATTCAGGATCAGGTGGTGCACTTTAGGAACTACCAAAAATATATCATTAAGGAGGCACAAATATCAAATGACATGTGTAAAAAATACCACGAAAAGCCTGAGACTATCCAACATATTGTAGGAGCATGTGGTAGACTCTCCCAGAAGGAGTATCTTCACCATCATAATCAGGTGGCCAGTATAGTCCACCAGGAGCTTGCAAGTCATAATAATCTTATAATAGAGCGAGCTCCTTATTATAAATACACCTCGGAGGCGGTACTAGATTCAGCCAAATTTAGGTTATATTACGACCGAACAATAATAACCGATACAACCGTTCACTGTAATAGGCCAGATATTATATTGGTGGGCAAAAAGAAGAAAACAGCATTCCTAATCGACATAGATATTCCAAACTCAAACAACATTCAAAAGACGCCTGAAGAAAAAGTGCAAAAATATACAGACCTCAAGTTAGAAATAAAACGGATACGGAAGTTGGCATTATACCAACTTGCATTATACCAAAGAATCTGAAAAATAACATCAAATTTCTGGGACTAGAAGAAAATCTGGGCGGTAATCCTTAATACCACTCGCATCGCCCGAAAGTTTTTGGAAGAATGAAGTTGTTTTGGTTACGGCCCGCACTATATTTAAAATCCAGCTTGGCTGGGAAAAAAGATAAAAAGAAAGAAATAATAATATTTATTGAGCAATTGGCTACTGCATGCAATCTGTAGTTCATTTATATTTGTACATGTCTATGCATAATAGAAATGTATCCAAATTTGATGTTCCGAAATTTAATATATACACACTAGTCCATCCAAAATCAAACATACCAACCTATTTTACCCAATAATTTTTAAGGATTCTATCTACAAACATAGCCAATTATCTAATAGGTCATAATTTGGTCATAATTCTGCTCCGTTATTGAAAGGAGCGTATTGTCTGCAAACAAATTTAAGTCTAATTTTTTAAACGTTTTATACAGATCATTGATGTATATAAAAAACAAAAAGGGCCCCAATACGCTCCCTTGTGAGATACTAATATCATTTTCAAAAATTCCCTATATAGCACCATTTACGTTTGTTCAATGAAAGCGGTCACTCAAATAATGTTTGAGCCATTTTATAACACTTCGTAGTACTGCAGCTTCATAATCAGATCTTCTCTATTTATAGTCTCAAATGCACGTTTCTAGTTCATAAATACACCAACAACAACAACATTATCGTCACTAATATCTTGGCGCCATTTCGTACAAAGATGTTGTAGTGCAGACTCGCATGAATGTTCACGAAATCCCGATTGTCCCACATAAATGTAATTTTGCTTTTCAGTATAAGTATCTACGCAACTGTCTACGCACGCACTATTTCCAATATTTGGTCAACAATCGGCAATAGATTGATTAGCCGAAAATCCTCTGATAATACAGAATTTTCAACCCTTGGTATTGGAACGATGACGCTCACTTTCGTATCCCTTGGAACTCGACCACTGGACAGCGACGTTTTGATTAAATGAAGTAATGGATAACCCACTTGCTGAAATACACTCTTTAAAAATTTTATATTAAATATATGAGATGTGGACTTATTTTTTAAATTCATTACAATATCTATCAATTGAGATAATGTTAATAGATCAAATTGATCCAAACTTTCTTCATCTGAATGGATGTCAACGGTACTGTCAAATGTTTCAATCTGATTTGGAATGGTTCGAGGAATGGAATCTCCCGCAGCATAAAAATTGTTGAAATTCTCTTCTAACGTTGAATCGCTTCATCAGCTTCATAGCGTCTTGTAAAGCTTTTTTAAATTGTAACTTTGAATTGGGCTTGTGAACGATTTTTTTTGTCATAAATGGAAAGATCATATATAAGTTCTATAACAAAACTATTTTTATTTTTTTATTATAATTAAAAAGTCATATCAAATTGAAAATACATTTTTAAATCTAGTACCAAGCCGACGGTTCTCGAAAAAAACCCGAGCGCATGTGACCTTACAATGTTTTTTTTTATTTGAGTCACACCACGATCTAAAACTCAAAAGACATCAAATATTTGAGTTTTAGATCGTGGCAAAAAACCCAAATAAAGAAAAAATATATGAACACGCCACAATCATTCAGACATTACTCACAATGGTAAGAAACGTAAACACGAAGTTCGAAAAGAAGAAGAGAAGACGTTCGGAAAGAATCCCGGGCAAATAAAACAATTTATCGATCTTAGTCATTGTTCTATAGGTTTAACCTATATCTTTGGCAGCATTTTTTGGTTTGCTAGCGATTTGAAAATATACTTGTTTTTTAATTGTTATTTAGGCTTTCGGTGCTGTTTTCGTCATTATACTCATATATCTTTACATAAAGATATGGAGGCTCAAAGATAAGTTCAGAATAAAATATTGAAATTGGATTAGGGTTCCATTTGTTTTTGAATTTGTTTTTATAACTTAATATTTATATTATTTCATTCATGCAGAGAAAACAAATTAACGTGCCAAATTTGTAGGAAGGAATATTCCTGCGTGTCCGCAAATAATCTACTTGTAGCAACACAACCGAGGGTAGTGACAATGAGAAAGCCCTACAGGCTCGTCTATTTTGTAAGATACGAGTAATAATATTCAAGAAAGCGCGAATAGACAAGAACAAAATTCGACTACCAATTTGGAAGGTAATCTTATATGAAAAGTCTTATACATATGAAAGTTTTCCAGGAGAATCTCATTTGTAAAGGGTATTCCATTAAGAGGTTTCGAATGTTGGTAACGAATAAAGGAAACGTTTCATAATATACCTGAAAGTTATTTATGGCAGTCCGAAGCTGGATAGTGTACAATTATAGGTGGAATACAACATCTGTCAAATGACCGCCACGACTTCTCTGGCAGCTCATTTGACATATGTTGTATTCCACGTATAATTGTACACTATCCAGCTTCGCACTGCCATAAATAACTTTCAGGTATGTTATGAAACGTTTCTTTTATTCGTTACCAACATTCGAAACATCTTAATGCAATACCCTTTAGATGGTCGAAGAGTACAAAAATGTTGTGCGACTAAAAGCTTTCCACTCAAAAAAATGGGTTAGGTGCCTTCGTTTATTTGGGAAATCTTTGACTGGGCATGCATTATAGGTAGTTATCAGGTGGATTTATTTATATTTGCAAATATTATTAAATTAAGAGTCTAATGTGGTGGTTTGTAAAACATGTAAGGCGAAAAATCGGCATCGTTTTACAAATACTGAAACCTTTAATTAAAACAATAATGTATATGTGTGTAATTAAATCATATAGTAGCATGGGTGAATTTTTTTTCAAAATATTGTTTATAGAGTTGTGTGGTGGTTTGAAGAATCGGCGTGATTTTAAAAGTATTGCAAACTTCAATGAAAATTATCAAACTATTATAAAAACAAATATGTATATAATTAGTTTACATATTATAATCTACTGTAATATATTAGCCATATTATCCTCGTTGGGGAAAGTTTTATTATGCATATTTAACATTATATTCAAAAACATTGTTTCACTTCTTGAAGATAAAAATACATAATTAAATCCCCTTCGGTTAGTTTTGGTATAAAATTATCATAATCTACAGTGTTAGGCAGACGAATTACTGCTCTACGTATTCATATAGAACGAGTCATTGGAAGAATACGAGAGTTTGATTTTCTCAAATCTCACGCAGTTATTAATCATAATATGTTGCCTTATACAGACTATATTGTTATCATTGCTGTAGCATTAGTGATTTTACAATCACCTATAATATCAACATAAATGTATTAATATTCATTTAAAAAAATTAATAACTAATTAAGTTTAAAAAACAAATTAAATTAATGTTCTTCTTATAAGTTAACATCAAGTTATTATAATAAAAATATTATTTAATATTATAAATCTGTGACCAGAAAAATATCCATAGCACATAGCTTTATCATAGCTTTATCACACATTACTGAACTAAGTTTTTCGCATCAATTATCAATATTATTTATGATAAAATTTTAAAATAAAGTAAAAAATCGATATTTATTTTATATTCAAAAATCTAATTGAGCTGAGAACAGCTGGATAGATAGAAACTAATAGCTGAAGAACTGCAACGCTCTCAAAATGCAGGTCTTGAAAATTATTGAAAAATCAATGAATCTGGACGGCCTCAAAAACAGAAACTTCATCTGCCCAAATTGCAGAAAATTTAATCTAGGGTGTGATTCCCGTTGAATTCGAAAATGGGTTGAAACCAGGTAAACTGTTTAAATCTTAAGAAGGAACATTTAGAGCAGAGGTTAAAGCTTTTAGATGTACTACTTGTTAATATCGTTATTTATGTTAAAATTAATTTCAAAAAATTCTTGAGTTGTCAAGAATCTGAGTATTTTTTTCACAGCATTGTAATTTTACAGCAGCATGGAAAGTGACGTTGTCATGGTGAAGCATTAAGACCCTTAGGCTCACGATTTTCGATAAAAATAATTGACATTTGTCCCCATAATCATTTTAAAAAGATGCCCTTTTCTTTATAATTTTCAAGCCATCCAGGACAAAGATAAATTCCATGCCCCATCCGAAAGCAATATTTCACGTAGATCTATCGATTCTGCTCGTTTTTCATATTCAAAAAGCCGTCGGATTCATTCACCATGTTGTTTTTTTGTTTTCCCTTTCAAATCCCCTTAAACGTCAAAATTAAAAACGCCTCGTTTTATGGCCTACTTTTTCCTCCAGCAAGGCAATCAATTATCTCGCGAGTCGCTTCCGATTTGATGCCTCGCGCTTTTGTTTCCCGTCGATTATGTCAACTTTTGTTTGGTTTCGTTGAAGTGCAAAGAAGATGAAGATGGTATCGTTCTAGTTGCATGTTTCTGCTAAATTTGGTTTTGAAATTAACGTCATTTATCGAGGACCATTTTCTAGTTGCAATGACAAACAGGACAGAGAACTGAATTATTACGTTTTAATCATTATGAGACAGTACATATTTCATGTTTGATAAAAAACTTTTGTATAAATTTCCATTTTGTTATTACTGTTTTGACGCGTCTCACTGTAGCTTATTCAGAACTGGCTATTTTCGATATTAAAATGGGTATAAATATTAAAAGGTTTCTATAATAAAATAGAGAAAAATAAAGGAACTTTTTAAATTTAAAGACAATTACTAGCGCCATCTCTTGAAACAATACATAATTTGAAAGCTGTATATATCCTTTATGCAGGATATTTGGTGCATCGTTTACCAAATTAAAATGGCCGATAGGAGGGGTCTTTTGCTTTCTCCTAAGACTACCTAAAGCATTATTGGGCCTTCAGGTTTTGTTATGTTCATTTTTAAATCTTTTTTTGAAAAATTCCAAAAGACAGCATTGAAACTTGAATTTAATAAAAAGTTATTGGTATATCCTCCAAATTATTTTTTTTTATTTTAATGTGTAATGTTGTAGAATTCTATAAAAATCAAAATTAAATGCAAGCGACATTTAGTTTTTTTCAACGGAAAATCAACTCAAAAAACGCGCCCCGTGGTTTCAAAAAGACCCCTCCTATCGGCCATTTTAATTTGGCAAACGATGCACCAAACACCCTGTCAAACGAGACCGTCATAATTAGAATCAATCAACAGATTGTCAAGTTATAGCGCTTAAAGTGACAGTTCTATTTTGTCATCTCGTCACAAAAACACGATGGAACAAAGAGCTAATATTAAATTTTGTTTCAAGCTCGGTAAAACTTTTACAGAAACATTTGAATTGATGAAATCAAGCGCCGGGAAGTTGTTTTTTGTTGCAAGGTAATGTACCATCTCACAAAATAAGTCTTTGTGCTTCAACACCCTCCCTATTCGCCTGATTTATAACCGTGTGACTATTTCCTATTCCTGAAACTCAATCTGGCTATGACAGGAACGGTATGTATAATGTATGCCAATGATGCAGCCCTGATATTTAGTGAGGAGAATTATGATAGAATGTTGGCGAGTGTACTTGGGGCTTGTGATACTCTTGATCCATACTTTTGTTCTCACGACCTTCTTTTAAATGTGTCAAAGACACAGTGCCTTCTGTTTGGAGGACGCTAGCATGACGCCTTAACTTTTTCATACAATAATACAACAATTCAGAAGATGTATCATTTCTTGGAGTGACAATTGACAGGATATTAGTTGGACATATTGAGAGAATTGCAGTAAGCTTGGCTAAATATTGTTATACCTTAAGAGTAATTTCTAACAATATTGTAGCATTATCGGCGTATCATGCATTTGTTGGGTCTAGGATGAGCTATGGTTTAATTTTCTGGGGAAATTCCTCTGAAATACGGAGAATGTTTTTGCTTCAGGAGAGATGTTTTAGATCAATTTTCAATATGAGATATACTGACAGTTGTGGACAGGTTTTTAAGGAACAAAGAATATTGACCTTGATCGGTACGTATGTGCTCAGTTCTTTTATGTTTGCTTATAATAACAAAAAAACTTGTCTTTTTGAAGTATGGACATATACAAAATTTAAATCAGATTTATTACATGAAAAATATAATTTTAGTTATATTCAAAAAAATGCGAATTTTATAATTATAAAGATATACAATAGTTTCCTACCCAAAAATAAAGTTTATGTTTTTAATTTATTAAAAAATATATTTTACTCATTTATGTGGAGCGGGTTCGAATCCCGTACTAGGCAAAAAAGTTTTTCTAAATTCTTGTGAATGTTTCTAGGTAAGAGTGTAAAATCTGACAACGAATCACCCCTCAGTCACGCCAGTTCGTGGCTGGGTAAGGCCGGATGCCTTCTGAGAAATTTTCTACGTTGGTCACTCGCTTTCTAAAGCTCTTGAGAGATTAAGTAATGCCAATTGGTCTTAATCTCAATGATAGAAAAATCCGAACCTACACCTCAACGCGGTAGAAAGTGGGCACTTAGGTGGCAAACGTAGGTAGGGACCGAGTAGCTGTCGGGATAAGCAGCTCAACCTCTTGCTGGTCAACAGCTAAGGGTGGAGGAACTAGCAAGAGGCAGAGGGCACCCCCTTGTCCTAAGGTTGAGAAATCAACCTTAAAGGCGGAAGAGCCAGCAAATGGTCAACGGCATGAGGATGCAGAAGGCAACGGGAAACCACTGCATTAAATATCTGACAAGGATATCCCTAGTACAATCAAAATGGCTATTTTCAAGACTAAATATTCCGGAGTTTCTAGCCCTCCAATCGGTTCTCCGGGGAGGGCAATCTTGAGAAGAGGTAAAAAACGCGAAGCAACAGACACAAGGAACTTAAAAATAGGTACGTGGAATGTGACCAGTATGTATGAGGCTGGTAAAGCCCACAATGTAGCACAGGAAATGAATAGATTGGACGTGGATATTTTGGGGATTAGTGAGACACGATGGCCAAGTGAAGGAATAACCAACATAGGGAACCATCATATAATATACTATTCTGGAAGCAAAGACACACGGCACAAAAATGGAGTAGCTTTTATGTTGAAAAAGGATCTGGATAAATCAGTATTAAACTTTGTCCCAATATCCGAACGAATTGCCTTACTACAAATGAAGTCAAATCACGCAACAATCAACATAATACAGGTATACGCTCCAACAGCGGATAAAGACGACCATCAAATAGAACAGTTCTATGAGGAAATAGACGACACACTCAAACTGACTAAAAGAAAAGATGTAACAATTCTTATGGGCGACTTCAACGCGAAGATCGGAAGAGGGAAAGTAGAAAGGGTAGTGGGTAGCTACGGATTGGGTATACGCAATGACAGAGGGCATCGGCTAATTCAGTTTTGCCAAGAGAAAGATCTGGTGGTTGCTAATACGTTCTACAATCTCCCACCAAGACGACTATACACTTGGACATCGCCGCAAGATAGTGAAAATCATATAGTACGCAATCAGATAGATTATGTGATGATTAATCAGAGATTCAGAAATAGTGTAAAGTCAGTGAAGACCTACCCAGGTGCAGACGTAAATTCCAACCACAACCCCCTAGTGGCAAGGGTGAATATACAACTAAAGAAACCAGCTCAAAAGTCGAGACGAAAACAAATTGATCTCAACGGTCTTAATGACGTAACCATCAGAGAGAAAATAAAATTGGAGATAGACAACAATCTTAACAACTTAAATATGTCGGAGGATAACAATAAGAATTGGGACGACTTTAAAACGGCACTAATGGAACCAACAGAAAAATACTTGAAGAGACCCAAACCTAAAAAAGAACAAGGTTGGATTACAAATGAGATATTAAACTTAACGAATACACGTAGGGAAAGCAAACACCAGCCTAACTATAAAAACATACAGAAACAACTTCGCCAGAAAGTCAGAAAAGCCAAAGAAATATGGTTTACTCAGAAGTGCGAAGAAATAGAGATCCTACAGAAAAAACACGACCAGTTCAATTTACATAAGAAGGTGAAGGACTTAACGGGGTATCAAAGGAAAAGAACAAGATCATTTTTAGTGGATGAGAAGGGTCTAATTATAACAGACATCAAGGACAAACTTGTAACATGGACGAATTACACGAAATCCCTTTTCGCGGACACACGATCAGGACAGTCAGAGGAACCGGCTGAAGAAGACAGTGGTCCAATAATAACAACTGCAGAAATAAAATATGCATTACAAAATATGAAGACGGGCAAGGCAACAGGACCAGATAATCTACCAACAGAACTCCTCAAGCTCCTAGAGGACGAACATTTGAAAGTGTTACAGAGACTGTTTAATGAAATATACAGAACTGGTAAAATCCCAAAGGAGTGGCTTGTCTCCACGTTCTTAACCATCCCTAAGAAAAACGAAGCTAATAAATGTGAAGATTATAGGACAATTAGTCTCATGGGACACACATTGAAATTATTTTTGAAGATCATACACCACAGATTATATTCAAAGTTAGAGGAACATATAGGTAACACGCAATTTGGTTTTAGAAAGGGCCTAGGAACGCGTGAAGCCCTGGTAGCATACAATATACTTATGCAACGAAGCCTGGATGTAAATAAAGATGTATACATATGTCTTATCGACTATAACAAAGCTTTCGATAATGTCAAACATGACATCATGATAAAATTGCAGAGAGACAAAGGTGTAGACACGCGAGATATAAGAATAATCTATAACTTATACTACAATCAGAAGGCAGTGGTAAGCATTGACAACTACAACTCAGAGGAAATTGAGATTATGAAAGGCGTAAGACAGGGATGTATAATGTCTCCAACATTGTTCAATTTATATTCTGAAAACATTATGAATAAAGCACTTGAGGCTGAAACAGCCGGCATAATAGTGAACGGAATACCAATCAATAACATCAGATATGCTGATGACAGCATTGTAATGACAGAATCAATGGAGGACCTGAACAGAGTAATGGAAAAAGTAAGAAAGGCAAGCGAAGACCTCGGATTAAGCTTGAACACGAAAAAGACAAAGTTCATGGTCATTACAAAGAAAAACATCAATAATGCAGAATTGCGTATTCAGGGGGAGCAAATAGAACGAGTAAAAAAATACGGGTATTTGGGCACAACAATAAATGACAACAATGACAATACACCGGAAATTATTGCTAGAATAGAACAGGCAAGAAGTACTTTCGTAAGATTGAGAGGCGTCTTATGTAGCAAAGATTTGTCGCTGACTCTTAAACTAAGACTAATAAGATGCTACGTCTGCTCTGTACTCCTCTACGGAATGGAGGCATGGACATTAAACAAATATACACAGAATAAACTGCTATCCTTTGAAGTGTGGATGTACAGAAGGGTCTTAAGAATCGCCTGGACCAAGAAAGTAACAAACAAGGAAGTTCTGAATCGCGTGAATAAGGAAGAAAATGAGCTGCTGGCAGACGTGAAGCGACGTAAACTACAATATCTGGGTCACGTCATGCGCGGAGAGAAGTACCAACTGATACAAGTAATTATGCAAGGAAAAATCCAGGGCAAGAGAAGCATCGGTAGAAGAAGGATGTCTTGGTTACGTAATTTGAGAGAATGGTACAACTGCAACTCCAACCAACTGTTCCGAGCGGCAGTGTCCAAGATCAAAATAGCTAACATGATTGCCAAACTCCGGACCGGAGAGGGGACATGAAGAAGAAGAAGGTCACTCGCCAGTTGGTAGGCTTCTCGAGATACTTTCGGTTAAGCACAAAACCAAGGGTTGATAGCCTGAGGGGGGTGCTGACCGGGGTTTTCGGTAGCTGATGACCGTAGTTCAGAACCCACGTTAAGCTGTAGGTCCAGTCGCTAAATAGCCTTCTCTGTTGCTGATGCGCCTCTAACCCCAAAACTTTTATTTAAAACAATAAACAATTTTCTTCCAACACGACGCGGGCAATCCCTAATATGTAGATGATCACACGTCTTGCCAAAAAACCCGTTCATTGCAATAAAAGTTTCCTCCACGCAAGCACAAAGCTAACGTCAACTGACCATCAATATCATGCGATTATATCTAGTTAACGTTTCAAAGTTTTACGTTTCTGGTTTACGTTCGTAATCTCTGGTTTTACGTTGTATGTGATTTAAGAAATAAATCCCGTACAATTATTTATCCTAAACGAAACATTCGGACCAAAATCGAAAATATACCACGCGATATGTGTGAAAGAGTAATCTAAAATTGGGTCTTCAGAAAGCATTCCACCAGACGAGACCAAGGACGATATTTGAACGACATTATTTTCAGAACATAATGCTATTATTTGATTTTTAAGATATAATATAAATTACTGGTCTATCACATGTAGTTATCCTTGTGCCTCATTTTCAAATTTTGAAAAATCTTACTGGACAATCATTTATAATGTTAATGTTACCATAAAATATCTCACCAACACAGTACGTATTGATTCGCCAAAACTTACTAGACTTATTACACCGTAAACCGTGTGAGTCAATAATTTCCTTTCGGACGAAAAAGCCCCTGAACCGTTACGAATCGAACGCAAAAGAACATCGGCACACAGGACTAAAAGAGAGAAATATCGTCGGATGAGGGATGTTTTCGGAACCGTTGCGAAGGGCCGCCGACGACGACGGGGAAAAGGGAGATGGTGGTGGTGAAGGCGACGACCCAGACGTCGACTGCGAACAGAAGGTCAGCAGACTGCAACTTCCCGATATACGAAAGGTTTTTTTTCTTTTCTTTCCTCGATTAGTTTTAACGAGGGGATGACTCAGAATTGTATATTTGAGTTTCGTAATTACGGCTTGTTGATCAAAGAAAGCTTTATATAGATATACGGTCAAACTCGCTTACAACGTATTGGAGGGGGCCTGAATAATCGGTACGTTATATAAGTTTGTTAAAAAAAGTAAAATGTGTTTGTGCCTACATATACATATGTAATTACATTTTTTTGGCTTTTATTAATTCTTGGGAAAAATTTACATGTATTATAATGGAAGCAAGAACTAAATAATAGAAAATTTCATTTTTAAAACTTAAAATCTACTGTAAAAATACACACAAAAAAACTTAAAACTAGCTAGCTTTTAGCGATTTACATGAATATTTTATGCGGTGCGCTTAAAATGCCATCTTCTGTAATGCTTCTACTTTCTAAAAATCGTTTTACATTTTTTATCCCTGTTATGGCATCATGAAAAGTTGGGAGCATTTCTTCTAACTTCTTCATCACTCTCAAGCTGTTCAGCTCCACCAATCTGCGCCGTAATCTCCTGGTCGGTAGGTATACTTGTTGTCGCAAGGTCGTTATCCACATTAACAAAGCGTCTATTATAGTGGAATTTAACTTTTCCAAGTTAAAATTATTATTAGTATGCCAGACACTTAAAGGGAGATTGTCCTCATCCTCTTCAGCTTATTTAATAAGCCGTTGGGTGAGAGGCATCGAACTCGCAAAGGGAGGTTCATGCATGTTTGAAACAATTCTTAATTGTTTTTTGGGAAACCTGTTGCTAAACTTTAGAAACCATTTCAATTGCATCAAGCATATTTATTGCTATTGGTGAGCTATTTTCAATGCACTTAAGCTGATCATAAGCTGTCAATAACACATTGCTTCATTGGTTGCAAAACGGACGTAAAATTTGGTGGGAAAAAATCCAATTTAATATTTTTTAAATTCATAAGATGCGGATGAGTAAGGCAATTATCAACAAGCAATTACATGTGCCTATTTTCTCTTAAGAGTGGTTTGTCCCATGGCCATAATTCACTTTCGAAAATATCAGCGGTCATCGATGCTCGCTTGTTTGCTGAATAATTAACTGGTAATTTTTGTACGTTTTTAAAAGACCTGAGTTTGTTTAATTTGCCAATAACTAAATTTGCGCTTTTCAGTTCCGGTCCTGTTTGTGCACACAAGAATGGTTAATCTTTCCTTCGATAGTTTTCCCCCGATACATATTTCACCTTTAAAGCTCATTGTACAATCTGGAGTAAGTTTGTAAAAAAGATAAAGTTCATCGGCGTTAAAATCATCGGTAACGTCATAATTTCTAAGATGCGGAACTAATCTTGATTTAAATCCAATCCATCGCATTTTCCAGATTTACACTCGCAGCTTCTCCATAAATTTAACTAGAACTTATATTGTACCGTTATTTAAATCTATGTAACCAGCCCGAACTGCAAGAAAATCCAGCAACATTTTCGCAAACACTTCAGCTTAAAGAATGGGCTCAGTAATTGTAGTATTCATGCTTCTTTGATATCTAAACCACTGAAGTAATGCTTCATCGATGTTTTTTTGAACAGGTTTGCGAATTCTTGAATTCTACCTTGTTTCAAAACTTCGCGGAATTGCAATATTTTATGTTTTTCAGTGTTTTTCAACAGTCGGGACACTGTTGTCTTTTTCAAAGCCCTGGATTTGCAGATGTCGACTTGTTTAGCGCCACTTTCTATCTCCCGAATTATTGAAATTTTTTCATCCATTGTTAAGCCTTCTGAACCATTTTAGTGGAACTAACGTCGACTGATTCATCCATGCTTAAAACGGAATTAGTTTATAAATCCGCTTATCACAAATAGCACAACTTTACTATACAACACTAACAAGAAAACTAAAGTTGTTAAATAAAATTATCTGGAATATACCATTTAATACAAATATTCCAAGTAAATAATGCTGAACCTAATCGCAAAAAAACTGCGGTAGCGTTTGTCGGTCGGTCCAAAGGTCTTTTGCTTTCATTTCTTGTCGTTATACCTCACAATACATGTTACCCAAATAAAAATAAAATTAATCAAAAACAAAACCTTACAATACCTTACATTTTAATATGTGGACCATGAAATTTGGTACATTCTATCAGAAGTACTTAATCAATAATAATCAATAATATTGAAGAGTAATGCAAAAATATGCAAAAAACTGACCTGACAGATATATTATTGATCTCTTCCTGTATATTATAACTGAATTTACAAAACAAAAATAGCCCTTTCAGTTTATCTACAATATAGATTATTACATATCAAATAATTACAAATATAAATTATACAGTAGGACAAAAAGATAAGAAACTTGTTGCTTATTTTGTAAATACATGCTATTTACCTTTCTTCAAATTACAATTTTAATCTATTTCGCTTTCTTCAGTCGAAGTGAAAAGAAATCAGTCATGGGTCGTTCAAAATGTTTAACGCCTTGTGAGTTTTGTGGTTTAATCAGATTTCAACTTATTGGTCAGACAAATAAACATTCCTTCTTCAGTATTAAAGTGATTCAACTGCGAAACTTACAGTCGACGTTTTTTAACAAAAATGTTAAAACAGGCCGCGAAATTAGAGGAATTATAAGATACTGTTTTAAAAAAAGCTTCAAAGCGATGGACGCCGCTCGTAAGATTTATGAAGTGTGAGGGAAAGTGTCGGACGTATCAATACAAATCGTTCAGTCTAGCTCAAAAAGTTCCAGGAGGGAGACATGAGTCTTGAAGCTAGGGGACGATTAAGTCGTCGACGCTAGCTTTAATCGACAGTAAAAAAAGTCCTCCTGCAGCAAGACAACGCAGGACCACACACCTCACATCTAACCACCAACCAGTTTTTATTCATTCAGTTATTTTGTCATTTTGTATATATTTTATAGTAAATACAGATTTGCCAGTTGCAAAAGATCCATTACTAAGGCTTTTGTAAAAGAAAATATAAGGCAGTTGGAGGTATTACCAGATGAATCTTCTAGTGCCAATATAGAAATAGAAAGTAATTAATAATTATAGGCAAATTGTACCTGGAGTTCATGGAATCCACACCAGTTGAGACAGCCTAAAGACAAAGTGTTGCAAATCCCAAATTAATTATATGTCAGTTCGTAGTGTTTGACGGATGGAAGAATACGCTAGACTATTAGTCCGGGAGACAAGTCTTCAGACAAGCATTGAGAATGCCAAGTGTGACCTTGGCGAAACGTCTGCACGTTCCCAACAAACGGGACACACACATATATATTGTTCTCCAGCCTCCCTTTAATTCTGCTGTTACTGTAGATGGTTTGATCATGAGTTGATCCTGGCCACCGTGCAACAATATCCATTATACATATGTAGACGTGCATCACAGACTGTTTGAACATTCCATGAAAAATACCCCTTCCTGTTACGGTACCTTTATGCTTCATTTCCACCAGGTGAAATGATACGGACATGAGTGCAGTCGATAGTACCGATAACATAAGAAAACCTTGTAATAGCATAGAACTCTTCCTTTAGCATGTGGCGATGTGCTTCTCTTTCTGGGAACATGATGTACCTTCCACATAATTATGCAATCGCCAAAATTATCTTGGTGACAATCATACATGTTTTACTTACTCCTGCGAAATATCCAGCTGCAAGTAACGCTGCGTAACAAAGCAATGTCAAAAACAATTTTGTTGCCGGTTTTATCGCACGATTACGATCTGTTAAAGATTTAATTTCATCTTCAATAAAACTCAGCAACATTGCACAAGTTCGTTTTTGTAAGTGAAAACGTTTAAAAAAACTCCAGGTCGTCAAACTCCACGAAATAATCGGGCCTAAAAATGCAATTTACAATAAAAATAAATAACTACATAAAATATTTATGTTTTTTCGTTCAGTCTTCAAAATCACTTTCACCAGAATCAAAAATGTTTCAATTTATGGGATCCATATCAATTATTTATTTCACTCTTATAATCAAAAATGCATAAAACTGTCGAATATAAAGTAACAGGTTATGTTTATTAAATACTGACGACTGAAGCTGGCCAATAGAAAGCAAGAATAACTATATTCGGCGTATATTCGCGCAAATTCAAGGGGATAATTTATATATGTCGATTTATACGGAGAATAGCTTTGTTCGCCGATTGTAGAAGGGGCGTTTCAGACTTTATTCCAAGTATAGCTTATACCAGGCCTATACTTGCATTGTAGAACCGGGCCTAACAGCTCGATCGATAATAGGAAGAGAATTATTATATCATGTCGGTCAATAAGTCCCCGGTCTGATATATAGATGGCGTCACTTACGAAAAATCCTTACCAGTGGTCGATTGTGCCAACAAAACCCTAAAGTAAAGCTCCATGATATAGCTGATATCAGGCAGATATCGGAAGAAAGCATTTACACCATTTTTTCACGGTACCCATTTCGAAAGCAATTTACGCATTTCTAAAAGCTCATGCAAATAAACATTAATTGTTGCATGAGCATTAGTAAATTGCTTTTGAAATGAGTACCGCGCTTGCTCACAGCGAACCAAGAACAACAATGTATTGATTCAGAGCATCGTTTGCAGCTGTTTAAGCGAAATAAAAAGGATTTTTTCATGCGGTGTGTAACAATGGATGAAACATGGATTCATCACTACACTCCGGAGTTAAATCGAAAGTCAACTGAGTAGACAGCAGCCGGTGAAAGTCGTCCAAAGCGACGAAAAACAAAACCACCAGTAGACAAGGTTATGACCTCTGTATTTTGGAATGCGCATGGGATAGTGTTTATCGATTATCTCAAGAAAGGTAAAACCATCAATAGTGAATATTACATAGCGTTATTGGTGCGTTTGAAGGACAAGATAGCAAAAAAGACTCCAAATGAATAAAATGCTGTTTTGCGAAGACAGTGTTACAAATCGTTAAGATCGATGGATAAATTGCATTGAACTGCTTCCTCGTCCACCGTATCCTCCAAAACCTGCCCCCAACGAGTATTCCCTGGTCTCAGATCTCAAAAAAATGCTCGCTGGAACGAAATTTCGCCCCAATGAAGAGGTAATTGCCGAAACTGAAATTGATATTGATTGTATTGGTTTTCAAGGAGAATATATTAATGAATAAAGCCGAAACTTGCAAAAAAAATGTTTGATATGTCAAACCGGGGATTTATTGACTGATTTCTTACAGGTACGAAATATACCTCTCGATACCGACAATTTTATTTAGAGGCGTTAAAAATAAGGATATCTTTATTGTTGGAAGACTATTCTTCTATCCAAAAGAAACTTATTCAATTTCTTACACGTATTGTAAAAGAATTTTCGACATTGATACGGTACAGGTATCTCGAAGATCAATTTATTTTTATTGTCGGTTATTTGCAGGCAGAAATTTAATGAAACAAACCGTGTTGTTCCTGGAAACGAAATAGGATGTTGTCGATTTTGAATTTAACTTGCCAAGATAAACAAATATTTATACGTTTTCGTCGGAGTTGTTTCTGTTTTATAGCGGATGTGTAATAACAGTTTTTAATATTTATGGTTGTCCAGATCATTTTTAATACAACAAATAATGTTAAGGTTTTGACATTTTGAAAAGAGTTTTTGCAGGAAATTCTAAAATATCAACTAACTGGAGGAAGTAATTGATTAGATTTAAGTTGTAAATATCACATTTATTTATTGCTATTTATGACTTACTTTTCTGAACATTTTTGAACGAACTTAAACATTAGACACGGCGCGCAAGATTGAACGTTTTTATCTGTCTGTCACTACGGAAGGTCTTCCAGTTATATTTTTCTTTCTATATCCTTCAGGATCTTTAATCAAATTAAAGTCGCTTGTGCATTCTTCAAAATGCACGTCCCATGATGCATTTACGCACATGTCCAAAAGTTTGAAATATTTACAAATAGGACATATACGCCTATGATACTCTAAAAATTGTGTTGACCAGAGCATCGTTTTGCTGATAATACAGGTGTTTCGAATTTTGCCCCCTCTGTTCATACTGGCATTTAAACATTATTTCAGTTATTTTTTAATTTTTAATCAATCCGTTATAAAATGCCTAGAAACTTGATATCTCATGTTAACAGATCAAGAGTAATTGCTTTGTTACAACAGGGCTTTAATCAAAGTGATATAGTGGAAATTGTAGGTTATCCAAAGTACTGAATCGAAAATTTATAAAAAAATCCAATAGGCAAAGTACGTAAAAGATCGCCCCAGAAGTGGTAGAAAAATATGTGTAACAGCTGCACAAGACCAGCAGATATCAATGATAACTCGAAGAAATCGTCTGGAATCTACAAGTTCCATATCAAGAGAGCTTGTTAGGCTTTGAAGGGATTAAAGGCTTCACAACAAACGATAACACGCAGACTGAAAACTTCACATGTTCTCAAACAGAAGAACTTTACATTTTCCCAAACTAACCCTTCAACACAAAAATGTAAGATTCCAATGAGCTCGAGAAACGGTGGATCATAGTACTAACAAAATTTTCTTGACATGAATGTCATTGAACATGCTTGGGGTATTCTGAAAACACGCATCAAGAAACGAAACAATCCTCCTCATACCCAGCGATAACTAAAAGATGCTGCTCGTGAAGAATGGGAGAGAATTCCAGAAGCCCAAGTTGTGCAATCGAAATATCTCGAAAACTAAACAACCTACAACAAAAGTGTAAATGGCGAAATGAAGCAGTTATAGAAGGGGTATACATAGCGCGACTGTCAATTGCTATCCGGTGTTCAGATAAAATAAGAGAACGCTTTGTTTTTTTTTCGGCGCAAAAAAAAATATTACAGGTCATCATAATTTTTCTACTATACTCGTATAAAAACACTTAATAAGATCCACGTAAGTATTTAAAGATTACTTAATTATTGTTCTTTCGATTATAGATGGTTATTTATTTTTAACTCTTATGATTTTTTATAATCTAATTTTGATTTTGTTGCCTCAACTGGGGCTAGTTGAACAAAGCGCATTCAATGCTTGCTCAACTAACCCCACTAGATGTTCATTGTAGAAGATCAAATTTTTCTACCTAATAAAGTAAGAATCAATTAAATCCGATGCATATTCTTAAAGTTATGGGAGATCAAGCGTAAAGTTGATCAACTAGCCCTGCTCTTCCGTACTTATTAGTTTTATTGAATATTGTTCTTTTTATTTTTATATTACTTTTGAAGGCAATTGGTGGATTGTAATTTGTTGACGCCAAAATAATAAATCAATTGTACACACATTGGTTATTTGGTGTCGAGTTTTATTTGGTACCAGTAAGAGTTGTATTAAAATGACGATTACGTAAACGAGTAAAAGAAAAACTTAATATCAATAAAAAAGTGAAATGTTAAAACAATTGTAGGTTGAAACAAGATAAGACTGTATTTACCAAAATAAACAAGTACTGTATAATTAATATTTTTAAACATTTCAGGTATAAATCTTTATTCAAACAGGTATAAATCTATATTGTAAACAAATTAAAAGATATTGTTTTTGTTTACTAAATTCAGTTAGAATATACAAAAAGAGATCACTGAGATCAAGAGATCACTGACTAAAATATTTACAAATACGGACTTTGAAATATAACACATCGGTCAATAAGTCCCCGGTCTGATATATTCTCCTTGAAGAGCAATGCCGTAATTCCAACGCTTTCCTAACACTTCTACACCTTTTTTATAGAACGATTTCTCTTTGCCTTCAAAATATCTTTCAATTTCGGCAATTACCTCTTCCTTGGGGCGAAATTTCTTTCCAGCGAGCATTTTTTTGAGATCTGAGACCAGAAAAGTCGCGGGCGACCAGATCTGGAAAATACGGTGGATGAGGGAGCAATTCATGCAATTTGGAGATCGATTTGTGACACGGTGCATTGTATTAGTGAAACAGTACCTTTTAGTTTATTTGGAGCCTTTTCTTGCGATCTCGTCCTTCAAACACACCAATAATGCGCTATGTAATATTCCCTATTGATGGTTTTACCTTACTAGAGATAATCGATGAACAATATCATATGCGCATCCCCAAATACAGAGGGCATAACCTTGCCTGCCGAGGGCATAACATTGTGGTTTTGGTCGCTTTGGACGACTTTCATCAGCTGACTGTTTGTCAATTTCACTTCGGAGTGTAATGATGGGATCCATGTTTCACATATCGCATGAAAAATCCTTTTTATTCCTTAAACAGCTACAAACAGTGCTCAAAATCACCAACACGTTGTTTTTGGTGCGCTGTGGTCCGCATTTGGTCGATAGCAATTTACGCATTCCCAAATGTTCATGTACAATGGTGTAGACACTTCCTTTCGACATCTTCATGATATCAGCTATCTCCTGCAGCTTTACTTTACGGTTTTGCGAAATAATTTTATGAATTTTTCTGATGTCTGGTAAAACCGCCTCATTTGGACCTATAGAGCGTTCAGCAGCATCGGTGCTTGTACGGCCACTTTTGAATTCAACATACTAATCAATCATGGTTGATTTTTCTGGGGCCGAGTCCAGCCATTGTTTTGCTTCTACGGTATTTTTTATCATCAAAAATGCTTAATCAACACACGAAATTCTTTATTTTCTCATTGTTATGAAAATTATAAAAAATAGCGTCACTTAAAGCACAACTCAGAAACTAGTAGACAGATTGTCGTGAGATTTTGACACGTGACGTTTGAAGGTTGGCACAATGGATCACTGGTAAGAATTTTTCGTAAGAAACGCCATCTATATGTGAGGCCACGGACTTATTGACTGATGTGTTCTATTCCAGTAATGTTTCTGGGACTCGATCCTTCCGAATTCTAAAAATATGTCCTAACCACCTCAATTTTTGAGATTTTACAATCCTTAAAATATGGATGATAGCGGATCTCCTTGTCTAAGGCGATCTCTGACGTCAAATCTTTCTGATAGGTCTCCTATCCGAACGCTATTTTCTGTTCTTTCCAGGGCAACTTTTATAATGTTAATTAGTATTTTCGTTGAAATTTAACTCTTTTGGTGCTTTATACAATTGAAGTTTCCTTACTCCACTGTAAGCTTGTTTAAAATGAATGAATGCTACTACATTGACCTTACTATAAAGCAACCAATTAGCTGAGGCAAAATTATGAATGGAGAGGTATTAGCCCATCTACCAGGAAACAATGTGGCCCATAAACATTAGTACACATTCTATTTATCGAAAAAAGTTACCAACGCGAAATGAGATACAACACGCCATTTATTCATAATTTTTATAAATGTGAGTTTAAAGTGACTCAATACAACGTTGGAAGCGTCCATAAATGTTTTTAAAACATTCCTGTTACTTATTTTTGCGAATTGTCTCCAATGCTGAATCGCCAATTTCCATTCTGGGAGTAGCACGAAGTTGCTCGGAGCTAAATCGGGCAAATATGGGAGATGGGCACAATTTTTTTTACTCTAATCTTGAACTTTGAAGCGTATCGAATTGAAAATGTAGAGTTGCAAAGTTATAAAAAACAATCCCGCTAAACATATCACGAGTATTCAAAGTGGACAATGAAATGCTTACATCTGATCGACTAGAAATTCATAGAAACAGCTAATCGTTTCCAAGTACATATACAGCCATGGCTAAAACTATTAAGAACGTTACTGTTTTCCTTCGATCATAGTATTACATGCAATCTTTTATTTCGTGCATTGTCGGCTCCGTGACGCCCACCAATAATTATTTAGGTATTTATAAAACTTTTATTAGGAGCTATAAAATATTTCTCTTAAATATTTTACCTGCTATTATTAAAAAAAAAAGAATGTATTCCTTCAACTTCTAGTGGAGGTATTCAGTCTTACTGGTGTTTATTGCAGAATAGTTTTGGTTCACTGCAAGGCTTAAATTACAGTGACCTAAACATTTTAAGGGAAAAATGCAAATTCCAATATCCAAATTCGTAGTATTCACGTTAGACCTTACAATATACCAAGTGTCGCATATACCGAATTCAAGATGTTTGTGGGCATTAGTTTAGAAGATTCAAAAGTGGTGATTTCGACTTGAAAGACGAAGAACGCCAAGGTCAGGCAAAAAAATTGAAGATGCGGAGTTGCAAGCATTGTTGGAATAAGAATATATGCAGACTCAACCATAAATGACAGATAGGTTAAATGTTGGTCGGCAAACCATTTATGATCGAAAAATGTTTTGCTTTCTCAGTATAAAAGAAAGACTTTTTGTATCAGATCGTGATTGGAAACGAAAAATTAATATATTTTGAGAACACAAAAAGCAGAAAATCATGGGTTGGCCCAGGACAGCCATACCTTTCGCTACCACCAACAAATGATCAATTTGAACTATGCATTGATGAAAAAGTAACCAGAACGGACTACAACACACCGAAAGGTGATTTTGCAACACGACAATGCCCCATCGCACACAGCGAAAGCGGTCAGAGACACCATTTCTACACTTGGGTGAGAACTCTTGCCCCATCCGCTATACTCACCAGACCTGTCCCTTCCGAAAACCACTTGTTTTCATCGATGTCTCACGCACTTTTCATCAAAAACTTCAACAATTACGGTGATGTTGAAAAATGGCTTGATGACTGGACCTCAAAAGATACGGTTTTTCTAGAAGGCATCCACAAATTGCCAGAGAGACGGGAAATATATGCATATAGCGACGGCGCATACTTTGAATAAACAATTTTTTACCTGTCTTCCAAATTAAACGTGTTTTTGTTTACGAAAAATTAAGAATTATTGACTCCCACACCTGGTACCAACAAACGACCTGAGAACTCCGGATTATACAATAGAAAAAGAATAGGATAAAAGTGGATTCCATTAGAGCATATGGAGATACAATTATTAAGAGAATCCCGAAAAAATTGAAGAAAACTGTACCTGACCTGGCTGCAGGATTGTCACAAGAATTTGTAAAACAAATATCTGTAAGTCAAGAAAAAGGTTTAACGAAGAACATTTGAAAGGGCCTTATTTATATGTTTCTTAGTATATTTGAATCCCTTAAAGTTGGAGATGTAAAACGACGAGTCAAGTTGAATGACACGGAAGAAAAAGACATACCGATCTCGGACTTAATAGCGACAGCTGGCATATATAAAATGTAAGAACGGTACGAAATACAGTACATTAAAAATGGTCAATTTCTCGAGTCGTCCGTCGTCAATCAGCAAGATTTTCGCCGATGCGGAAGATATAAATTTCAGAAAGACAACGCACGATCTCAAAAGTCTGCTTCAACTACGGTGCTTTGAAGAAAATTAGATAAGGGCCCTTCTAAGAAGGCCTTAAACCCGGGCCTTTGACAAAACAGTGTTTCTTTCCATAGATCTGCTAAAGTTTCACAAGTCACATTGTGTCCAAGTCGGAAACAAACTATAACACACAGTTGCTCGAAACTGTTCTCACTTATTTTCAGAACGTACTAGAAACAACGATTCAGGAAAATAATATCCACGGATAACCAAATGATTCTAGGGAGGTTAAACTCGTACTGAAGATGCATCAGATGTTAACCCACCTCCTATCCAAAAGAAAAGTCAACAGTGATGCCAGATCAAACCCTACGCCACCAGTTTATTTACTTTATTTTCACACCTCGCAATTTACAATTTCATAACCATATCTGGCAACATTGCATTGTATTCGGATAATCTCAAAATTCCTTATTTTATAACATTTGTTTATTTAATGTCGCAACAGTAACATAATAAAGGATCACTGAGAAGTTATTATATCAAGTGAAATAAAAAAAAATACATGGAAAAAGTAATAAATGATATTTCATTGGAAATGAATTCATTCTTTCTTGACACACCATTACGTTCCACATCAAACAATTCGAAATATTTCAGATTAAATCGGTCGTTTCCATTTCCCTCCAAAACCAATTCTATTCTTACAATATTGTTTTGTTTTGTTCCTTTTCACACAGAAATAATGATGGCTACCTATATAATACGTCACTTCCTCTTCGCTTTTTCAATTCACAAATAATTTAATAGCAAAAAAAAGTCCCAGATTGGTATATACGAGCGGATTTAACAGAGAAACATAATTGCTTTAACCTTGATACGACTAGAAACTTAAAAAAATATCTCAGTCATCTTTCTGGCATTCATTTCCTTTAGTATTATTTCATTCGAAATTAAATATATCTGCGTCGATTATGTTTTATACGAGAGTTATATGTATCAATACCAGAGTGGCAGCAAAGAAATTATTTCAAAATTCCCTGATAATTCCCGGTTTTACAATAAAGTTTGTCATAGCTTTCCGCCGATCTAGAACTGCTATTCGAATCATTAAGATACTTAAAGAATTGATTATATTTTAATTGTCAAGTGTCAAGTACAAAACCTATAAAAATTTAAAAAACATGTTTATTTGAATAATTATTTTTTTATTTTATTCATTTTTTAGTACATTGCCATAGCTGGTATTTCTTTTCAAATTTTATTTTAGCTTCTTTTTTTCGACGTTCAATTTCTTCTGACAATTTTGAACGCTAGTTCCGGTAGGAATGAACTAAAGATTTTGGAACATCAAGAGTTGCAACGTGCCCATTCGTTTCATTTAGGATAGAGTCATATATTAATCGTTGAGCAATTAAAGTTTCGTTATTCATATTCATATTCATATTCTCAACTAAATATTCAGAATTAATTAAAACACCTCTCTCTCAACATTAACGTTGCCATGAGATAAAATCATGCCTGTATTTAACAGCTTTGCTAATGATTGTGGATTGGTGTGTGTAAGAATGAATTCATTCTAAAAATTATCTAGGCGTTTAATCTCGAATAATCTCATCAGTCACAATATCGCTGATACAATTATTTTCATTCAAAGCGTAGACTTTTCAATCTCCTACTTCTAGAAAATGTGCAAGACTTAGATCAAAATATAAGGGTGATCGCGTCAACAATTTTTCTGTAAAAAACTTTCAAAGCAGTCGCGACATCTTTTCGAAATTGTTAAATCATAAGATCGGTGATATTTTTTTATTTTTTACTTCTCTGACAGCTTTTTTAGTACCAAATCCTAAGACAATTTGATTGTACAAAAGCAAATTGTTTCAGCAGTTATGCCTATACTTGATAATGAGTTAACAGACTTCAGTATATCTGTTTTTCATAAATCTTTGCATTAATATTTTGAAGAACTATCACTAAAGAGCTGTGCAGAAACAGTGCCATAGGAGCATCAATTTGATATTTTTGTATGAATGGTTGTGATTCAGTAGCTGAGGACTAAAAAACCTAGTTTTGCTGATCTGAAAGAGCCTCAGTTACAATTTTGGAACTGACGCAAGTCAGTTCATTTTTTTCATGCTGTAAACCCTCCACCATTTTTTTACATTCAGAATAATTTCAATAGCATGAACAGCAACACTATCATTTTCTACCCAACGGACTGCACAAATTTTTTTGGAATAAATACCCTGAAAACTCTGTTAATTGAGCGTGACGAGTCTACACAGATAACAAATTGAACTTAAAAATTGAACATTATTCCAATTAGTGGCCTCAATTCCACGTTTAAATGCACCATGCATATTATAAAGACCGCAACTGCCCATATCAAGTATCATTGGATCATTGATTTCTTTAGTTTTCTGCAGCTCGGCTTTTAATTCTCTGAAAAATGTATTAAAATTTTTCGTTGTCGCAAATAAATTCCCTGATACTTTTTGAAATTCCCTGATTCCCCGGTTGCATCAAATACCCTGATAATTCCCGATTTATGACCACCCTGAATTCTTAAAAACCCTCATAGAGGCTACGTCTACCCACTAACATCAAAAATGCAGTACATGTAGGAATTTGTAATTATTGAATTGATGTAAAAGTTCGTCCCGTTGATGGCATCGTATCGCAAAACCGTAAAAATTGTATTATTTGATTGTGTTTTTAAAAATCTTGCTAAGCATGAAAATGAGCATTTTCGACACATGCTTTTATACTTTCAAAAAGGCAAACATATTTCACAGACGCAAAATAAGAGATGTGCTGTGTACGTTGAGGATGTTGCTAATGATTCCACGTAAGTGGTTCAGAAATTTGCGTAAAAACAATTTTTATCTTAGCGATGCACCACATTCTGAATGACTGACCGAAGACTGAGGACAACGAAATATTAGTAATCTAAATAAAACAAGAGAGATCAGAGAAATTCTTGGAATCAACCAGTCAAGTGTCCAGGTGATTACGTAAACTAGGAATGGTTGACAAGACAGATGTATGGGTGGAATATGAATTAACGGAGATAAATTTGATAGACCAAATTTCTGTTTGTGATTCTCTATTGAAGCGCCACGAAATCTATTCATTTTTAAAGCTGATTAAGTTTACATCTGAAGTTATGCTAAGCATTTGGTAGGACTGAAAGGGAATTGTTTATAATAAGCTGTTCACAATTAAGTGAATTTAACAAGCAATCAGCCAGAAGATGGCCTAAATTAGCCAACAAAAAGAGCATTGCGTTCTATCGAGGCAATGCTAGACCACACGTGTCTTCAGCCACTCGACATATACTTTTACAACTTGACTGGGATATTTTGCTCCCGTTCACCGTACTGTCCTAACCTTGCACCTTGGAACAACCATTTATTTAGACAGCTTTAAAGCACTTAGATGGTAAAAACTTTACTTCCATTGAAGACTTAAAAAATCACCTGGATAAATTCTCAGGCAGAAACTTCAGAACTTCTGTAAGTGCGGAAGTATGCAGCTATCGGAGCGATAGAGAAAGGTCATGGAACAGAACGGCATATAATATATTATCAAATGTAATTTTTTGAAAAGATACTTATTCACTGCATTCTGCCTTAAGACCTAAACTTATTCAAAAGAACACGAAAATTAAGATCTATAAAACAGTCATTTGGCCTGTAGTCACATATTACTTCCTTCAGAAAGAAAACAGAAGAAGGGCTTGCAATATTTGAAAGAAGAGTACCCCGAGGAATTTTTGGTGCTGTGAATGACAATGGAACTTGGATGATCAGGTTTAACATCAAACTGAAGCAATTGTACAAAAATTCGGATACTGAAGGCTGTGTGAGGGTTCAGCGACTCAGCACATCTACTATTGCACATCAAAAATTGACAAGGGGCTGCTAGAGATTGATCTGGTTGGAGGCGAAGGTTGAAGGGGGTCAAGGTTCACTGACGAATTGCAGCGCTACAGAAAAAGAAAAAAAGAAGTCATTTTTAGTAAATAAAATTTTTCTTCAATTTCTCTCAAAAAAAAAGAAAATATTTGCATAAACCCAATACTCATCAAAAATGCACATTGGAATTACATCAACAATCAATTCGTTGTTTCGGTCTGCTCAACAGTCTCTATTGATAGATATTGAAATGTAACAAGAGAATAATTAAGTTTTAAACAAATAAAATATCTATTAAAATGAAAAATACTTAACCAAAATTAACAATAATTACATTAACATTAACAACATTGTTTAGTACCTATTAGAGTACACTCATTAAGAAGTTATGGCAGTTTCAGACATTGCCTTAAACTTGCTCATTTACTAGAAGACATAATAAACAATAATTGTTTTTCCAAAATAGTGTAAATTATATTTCCAACTAATAAATTAGTATATAAAAAGCAATATACTCAAAGGCATTTTAATCAAACAAACTAAATTAATAAAATAAAAAAAAACAATGAACGATTAATATACAATTAAACCTAATTCAATATTGTCATGACGATAAAAAAAATCAGAACAAAAGGTTCTCATCATTTATTAAGTTATATTACTTAAACGTTACTGATTTTTAAAACTATAAGTAAAACACGTATATTTTCTCCAGTCTTGGAGATTTATAATCTAATTATAAAATATATCGTTATAACACAAAATTTAACAAAACAGATGTATGATACTGTGATCAAAAGTAAGTTGTCTTTTATTTAAAAATCCACGTGCTTTACGTATCGATATAACCATTTGGTAGTATATCTGACCTTGACAGGCAAAGGAAACATTTTCAGCCTTCAAGGATGCAGCAAAGCAGGTGTGACAAATATCCAAAGAGGACGAGACATCGGACAAAGCGTTATTATTGGTGGTCATAGCAATGAAGATGCTCTTAGATTCGACACTAACTGCGAACGATTGCAGTACATAAATCAGATGAAGTATTAAGCTAACCAGTAACTGCTATTTTGGTTTTTCTCAATATATGCGAAACCGTAATGCCTCAAAAACTACCAAAATCAGGCTATATAAAACCATTGTTGTCCATAACCCACTATCAAAAACATAATAGGATCATGTCATATCATAAGCTATAACTCGGCAAAAAGGCTGTTTACAGCGGAAGCTATAGGTTCAAGAAATAGACATATCCAAGACTACATCGGAAGGCCAGCATAATAGAGGATGCGCAAAAGATAGGTACACCAAATTGGCCAATACAAGTCAGGACAATACAAATCATCTCCTGATGATGTTAACATGGTTAGCGAAACGTGCGTCGAGCTGTTCAAAAAAGGGTTTTGGTGTTTAGTGGTAAATCTTTTCAAGTTTGGTACTAACATATCATCTACTTTAGTGTTATTTATACAATCGACTTGTCCCCTTAAAATTCAAAAGACCACTTTCAGGTAAATATCACACTTTTCAAATAAACAACTACAGTTCTACTTTATCTGGTTTATATCTGGCAATAAGCTTTATCACACAACCCATGTGTTTCTACTTGTCTCCTTTAAAAGCTTTAAACACTTTTATTTTATCTTAAAATAGTGGGCTCATTAATTGATTTATTCAATGATACTCAGCTTAAAACTTCTAAAATAATAATTAATTAAGTCTGAATTTCAGAATCTCCTAATACAAAAATCTTTTAAAAATACTTTTCTAATTTGTTTCATAATATAAACTATGTGAGAAAGTCTCCTTGTCATTCCTTAACAAATGTAAGGAAAAATTTATCGAACAACTTATTTGAAGAAAAAATTTCAAAGATTTAAATCTTGTAACTATACCTGTAATCCATTCAATGTGTTATATCCAATATTCAATGTTCTCAATTTTCCAATACCACCAAGCTTTACTACTACTATTACTACTACTACTGTTTAAAATGTAACAATAGGGATAATGACTTTAATTCTATAAAGTTTCTAGAAGTCTTCTCTTTACTACTAATTGTGGAAAATTCAGAACGTTTTTAGGGGTTGTCTTATTCAATTGATATTGGTAGTGGTAAAATTCATTTCGATAACTATATGTCATTGGATACATATACAATCTACATAAAATATTCCAGATAACTATGGTACCAAATATTCTACAATGAAAAGAAATAACAACGAATATATAAAATACAATTGCCTCCTGAGGTAAATGACCTGAAGAAATTCTAAAACAAAATCAATGTTGATAGAACAGGCAAAAAAACAATAACCTTTATATTGAAATTTATTTAATATATATTGTTTTGCTCTCTTCATAAACCAAAATATGCTTAATCAAAGTACATCTTGATAACATGTCTAAACATGTAGACATCCCCAAACAAAGGACCAATTTGTACGGCCTTGGCGCTGTCAGGAGACAGGCCCTACCATAAACAGGAAAAAAAAGTAGACACGGAAATTTGAATTTAGTCATTTCAAATGGCAGGGTATCAAAATAAAACTTCTGGCTGCAGGAGGTGGATGTGAAAACGACTTCGAGATAAATCATGATTAACTTAATTAGTCGTAATTAGACGAAAATAATTTATTGTAAAACCTTTTTCTCCAAACTTAAAGACATGAAAAAAGATCGCTACAATCACACACGTAAATATTTAGCAAAACAACAATCTGTACGTTGTTTTTATCGAGCATCTGCAAGGGAAAATATTAAAATATGTTTGCTGTTAAGTTTGGTGTTAATTTGCTAGTGAGAAAATGACGGAACGAAGGTAACATGAACCAATTTAAACACTAATTATTTAAAATTACTACTATAGAAAAGAAATAAATGATTCATACCGCTGTGCTCTGTAAAAATATTTGAAACAGTTTGTCGTCCATCTTTTACAGGTCTCGCTCTATTTCTGGTAGTTCTAATCGAATGGGTTCCAGCAGATACGGTCCTTTCCTTGGTGTTCTGTGCTCCCATGGCTTGAAATCATACCCCCTTTACTGGCAAACCCAGATTGTCACTCAAAATTCACTAGACAGCATTCACCAAAGAGCTCACAGTCTATTAATGATTTTATTCGCGAAATTACGCTATCACAAACTCACTAAACAATACCGAGATACACGCACAAACCGCATGACAGTTTCTATTCATTTTCGTTATTTATTTCATAAATAAATCAATTTCCTAACGATATTTTGTTGAACGTAAATCCACTGGCAAGATCACTTCGCCATCTTTAAATTTATTGTCTATCGCCGTCTAACTCGTGATGTTTTATCTTTATCGGTCTAGTGCATTCCTATTGCAACTTCGATTAATTAGTTTTCAAAATTGCCGTCAGGGTACGGTACCTGTCTAACAAAGGTTTCGTTTATAGTTTCCTATATTGGCTACCATTGTTATGACATGATGTCAATAGAGGACGCCATCCTGTAAAATTATTTGAAATATTTTTGAGTATAGGCCACTCCTATACACACAAAGATTTGCTTGTTATTAAAATATTGTATGTTTAAAATTCCACACTTAGAATTTTTGGATTATATTGACTTCTACTTAATGGAAATTCGTTAAAAATGTTTCATAAATAGACTTTTTTGTAAAAAAAATCAATTTACAATGTCTGACGAGTTTCACTCATAAAAATGGCTATAAATACAAAAAGTTTCTACAGGAAATTACATATTTTTAGGAAATACCACGCAGATGCTATTTATTTTCTGTACATATTCAATTAAGGCGATTTGTTCAAGTCTATTTGGTCATTCAGAAGGGTTTTCGCACCTTTGAGACTGGTTATTTATAAATTCCCCAGAAGGTTTAGTTTTTTACTTTTGTTTTGTGCATTGTACATTTCGAAATCAGGTTTAAAACGATGATTTTTGTTTAACAGATCAGACAGATGGATACCACATCAGCTGAACGACAAACAAGTGGAAAAGCGAAAAATATTGTATGAAATTTTGCTTTCTTGGCATAATAGAAAGACTTTTTTGTATCAGATCGTAACTGACGACTAAAAATGGATATATTTCGATAACCCAAAACGCAGAAAATCATAGGTTGACCCAGGACAACCATCAACATCGTGGTGGGATCAGGAGGGTGTCGGGTGCTACAAGATTCTAAAATCACGTGAAACAGTTAATACCGTTCGTTACTACAAACAAATGATTAATTTAAGCTATTCATTGATCGAAAAACGACCAGAATGGTCTACAAGACACGAAAAAATTATTTTGCAGCATGACAACGCCCCATCACACAGCGAAAGAGGTCACATATTCAATTTTTGCACTTGGCTGAGAACTCTTGCCTCTTCCACCGTACTCACCAGAATTGGGCCCTTCCTACTACCATTTGGTTTGATCGATGTCTGACGCCCTTTCCATGAAATATTTCAACAATTATGACTGGACCACCTCAAAAGACGTAAGGTTTTCAGGGAGGACATCCACAAATTACTAGAGAGATGAAGAAAATATGCTGCTAAGCGTGCAATAGCGCATACTTTGAATAAACCGTTTTTTACCTTTTTCCCAAATTAAACGTGTTCTTTTTTTAAGAAAAAATAATTGTATCGTTTGGTTAACTTTACGATTTGTGATTTTTACACGCGTAATTAGGTACGTTGGTCATATACTATAGTTTAGTTTTAGAATTCGATTAAATCATCAAAAAAAAGTGATTTGGTGTTCAACAGTAAATCCCTTTGAGTTTATTATACTGACTGTTCCAAAAAGTTGAAACGTCGACGATCGAAATGTATTGAATTGCAAGGTGGATATGTTGAAAAAAAATCTCAAACATTTTGTGCTTTTCTTATTTTTTGTTTCTTTATATTTTACAAAAGGTTAATATAAAACTAACACGATTTCGAAAACAAACAACTCTAATAAGACAATTTTTATTTATAATACGTAATAAATTCATAAAGTTCAGTTAAACAAAATATATTGTAACAAAGATCTTATGACGAAGAACGTCAAAAATATCAAAAAAATAACGTACAAGTAAAATAGAGCTTTATTTCTAAAATAGAAATTCCCTATAGTTTAAATTAAAAAAAATCTGTAGTGCATAAAATATGGATAGCTTAACATATTTTTTATTGTTACTATAAACAACGTATCATCTAGGGAAATTAAACAGAGTCAGTTATTTACATTCATTTTTACAGGTTTAAATCATGATGTAAATAAAAGTTTCTGTAACTCGTCTGTTTCACTCCCGAAAAAAATATAATATAAACAAATATAAATAACAATGAGATGTAACATTTATCAATACAGACGCCTAATCTCAAACTGCCTATTTTTTTTTATTTTAGCACATATAAAAATGTTAAAAACAGATATTGCCACCACGTTTAGCAACAAACTTACTTTGATCACCAACTTCTGACAAGTCGAAGATGCTTAACATCTAGCTGGGAAAACATTTGATGGATATAGGTTTCCACTATTAATGACAATGATGTATTCTAATCTAACATTCTTTTACACTTCATTAGTTGATTTTCTAATGGAGTTTTCTTCATCTATTAGAGTTATTTAAGTGCAGATTACATTTTATACATATGAAACACTGACTGCTCCAAAAGAAAATAAACCCTTAGTGTAGATACAATAGATCAAAAAATACTATAGGTAATTTATAAGATTTTGATATGCGGAAAAGCAGTAAACATTTCAGTGGACTTTAAAGTAAAAGTAAGCACTGAAAATTTGTAAACTAATGTCTTGCTATTTCTAATGGTTTCAATGGTGGGATCAATCAGATTGGTTCACACAGATTTAGAAACAATGAACGTTATTTTTGTATAGAGTCCTGCTATGTGAGGCATTCCATACCAAATCGACCCGTTAGGAACCCGACCCCTTTTGGCTGAAATGTGTATGTTATAGTACTCCACTATATACTTTTCTGTGGTTTTTGTTCAACTTTTTTACTCTACCGGAAAATGTTGTGAACATTTCAAAAAACCGGCGTAGTTATAAATCTTGGAAAAGGTGACCAAATATAAGGTTTTTTTTAATTATTCATTTTTGAATGAACTCTAATGAAACTGAATGAAATTACTAAAAAAATATTTCAATTAATCTTTTATAAAATATTTGCGTTTTTCAGAAGAAATTATTAATATATCAAAGTTCGGCATTTTAAATTTTGTTTCCCAAAAAAACTTCCATTCATTCTACGTTTGATGCCCATCGTGGATCAACTTTTTCTGTCTATTTCAGAACATGATTAATTCAACCTTATTATCCCTGCAGGTATAAGAACTGCAGAGATAATACGGTTAATAATCATCCAAAGAATATGGTTAAGTTTTCAGTGAGATATTTTATTTCATTCTCCATATTCACCTGATCTGATATCCTCCGTTTATAATTTATATTCGTTACTACAGTACTCTCTTATGGAAAAAAAAAACAACAATGAATCATCAAGAATTACATGAGAGCGTAAATTAATTAAAAATAAAGCGTAAATTAGTGGATACATATGTATATATATATATATATATATATATATATATATATATATATATATATATATATATATATATATATATATATATATATATATATATATATATATATATATATATATATATATATATATATATATATATATATATATATATATATATATATATATATATATATATATATATATATATATATATATATATATATATATATATATATATATATATATATATATATATATATATATATATATATATATATATATATATATATATATATATATATATATATATATTATATATATATATATATATATATATATATATATATATATATATATATATATATATATATATATATATATATATATATATATATATATATATACTGTCTTTAAATTTGAAAGACTTACATCTTTATACTTGATAAGTTTGGTAGGTTTTTCGGTGAGATGTTCTTAAACTGCCTTCTAATTATTATATATCATAGTTGTATTTTTTGATCTAATGTAAACTATGTGATTATAAACAAATACAAGTTAATGAGAATCAAAAGGCGTTAAAATTAAAGGCAGTGAACAAAATTATAAACTTTTTGTCAAAAAATTAAATATATAAAAGTCTTCTGATGAGTAGTCTTGCCTGTCAGCGAGGTTACTTTCATTCTTATAGCACCCAGACAAGCTGTTTCGGCAAAAAAAAACTATATACGTATATATTATATAGCCTCGACTAAGGCCAAATCATGTATAAAAAATATAAAAAAAAAATAATACTTTTTTACAATACAGAAAAAATATTACCGTGGCGAATCAGGAACGGTCCTTGAACTTCCTATTCGCCCGGTTTTCAAGGCTTAAAACTAATCCTTCAACTAAACCTATATACAGGGGGCGAACTAAAAGTATTTATTTAAAAAAGTAAGGTACTTTCACGTCATTTAGTTTTTTTATTATTATTCAAAAGTCCACGCACCATATTATTAAAAATAATATAAACAAACCAATGTATTCTTTTACATTTACAAAAACGCATTGGGAAACATGAATTCAAGTGCTTTGGTTCATGGAATATAAAGGGTTATTTTTTTACGAAATAAATATACTCCAGACCAGGTCATTAACTTAACATTTTGTTTTTGTCACAGCAAATAAGGGTGTAAGGGAAATAACTTTAACCAGTGAATGAATTGAAAGAAAAAAGATTCCTTATAACCTAAGGGTTTCTGCCAAAAAAGATGCAAAGTTATGTGTGTAAAAGTATAAAAATTATATTTGGCAAATAATCGTTATTATGTAATGAATAAACTGCAAATAAACTAATGAACATTGTTAAAATGTTTCTTTTTAATTAAAAATCAGCCATACATCAGCAAAAAAATGTTGAGCAATTAAGATTGACAAAGGCTGTTGGTGGTGATTGACAAAAGGTTAAGGACACCACTTACCACCCCCTTAAAATTTTTATTTCTGGCTCGATTTTCATAAACTTTCTTTTCTTGAATAGATCTCGGAAAACGGCATTAAGAAAGTATATTACTAATATCATGACCAACTGCGTCAACTTCGTCAACTTTAATGGCTCCCATTTTCAAGAAGTACTATTAGGATTTTTTTTTAGAGAAAAACTAACACGGATTCTTGACCAGCACCACCTTAAACTAAATCCTACCGATTTTAATAGTTCTAAATTACTGTGTGTCTCAGATATTTGTCATATTTATATTAAAATGTTTCTAATAATTACATGTACTTTCTGTTATTAAAACTATGTATGCCATAGAAATCAAAAATCAGCATCGTTCTCGTGAATTTCGATTAGAATTAGTTTTTGATTATTTTAATGAGAATTCAAACTCAAGCATTAGGGACGCTAGTAGAATTTTAAATATCCCGGAAAGCACTATTTGGTTATGCAAAAATCCTTTAACAGGAATCTTTTCAAACCAAAATTTCTTCAAACACTTGAAGTTGGTGACACTGAAACATGAATGGTATAATGTTTATGGTTACAAGGCATGTACATAGAAGATCCTACATTTTTAAAAAATATTTTATACACAGATGAAGCCACATTTACGACAAATGGTATGGTATCATCACAAAATCTACTACTAAGGTGAACGTTTGGTGCGGTATTTTAAATGATATTATTATTGGACCATATTTTTTTGATGGAAATTTGAATGCAGCTAGATTTCTTAGATTTTTACATAATGAGTTTGATGATGAAATTTATGCGTTGCCTCTTAATTATCAGTACAATTTACAATTTGACGGGGCACCCATTCATTATGCAATTAACGTAAGAAATTGGTTAGATAATAATTTTTCAAATCGTTGGATTGGGCGAAACAGTCCTGAAATTCATTGGCCGCCGAAATACTAGAAATGTCTAGTATTTAAGTTTTATAATGCTAATTTAGATCTACTTGTAAAGAAAGGAAGTTTTTTGTTAAAAAATAGTTTGTAATTATTACAAAACTTATTAATTATTAATTATTATTGTCAAAATATCATAAAATAATGTCAAGGCCACCCAGTAATATAGAACCATAAAAATCGGTACATTTTGGTTTAAGGTGGTGCTGCTCAAGAATCCCTTTAGTTTTTCTCTAAAAAAAGCCTTAATAGCACTTTGTCCCAGATTTGCTTTGGTCTTCCTCTCTTCCTTTTGCCCGTTCGTTGGAGTCGAAATGTCCCCACCATCTGAGTTCTATATATTTCTCTATGGATTCTATATCCAAATATTTTCTAATTATTTCATTTCTAATTCTGTCATTCCATGTTATTCCTCTTTTTAGGTATTTCATCTTTACCACTCTTATTTTATTTTTTTCGTGTTCAGTGAACACGCAGGACTCACTGAATTGTAAGGAAACTTTTCATTCAAAATAATATAACGAATAGTTCGTAATTTACGAAAGTTATTTCCTTTTCACCCTGCATATTTCCCAAAATTAATATAGCAAAAAATACATGAATTATTGAAGATAGTTAAGTCAATGACACGTTATGGTCTACAAGTTGAATTGAAACTTTACGTTTTAAGTGCTACATATTAATAATATATACAGGTAAAAAATAAATTAAAAATAAAACTGTACGTATCACTATGTCTAGAATTATCATTGTTGGACAATGATTCGTTCTAGATTTCGTACATATTTTTTTACATAGCATTGTCTTTTCCATCGCTTTGCAATTTTACTAAATGTCATGGTTTCCATTTTGTACTAACATCATAGATATATTATTGAAGCTTTGTAATATTAACAGGTGTTATCTCAATTTTAAACCACTACAAGAACTACACTACCCAATTTATTAATATTTGTGTACCTATGTTACAGTTCTATGATGATATGATTGTAATATCAGTTGATGTATAATGAGCATTCATGAGGTATGTGCTACGCTAGATTAGCACTGTTACTTTTTCAGATATCTAAATTCTAATGTTAATCGTGCATTGTCACGTTATATGATCCAACCAAGAACTAAAATGTTGATACATCATTAATATTGCTCAAAATGATGGATTTGTTTGTATTTGTTGATGGATTTTTGTCGATGCTTCTATTAACTTTAACGTCTTTAGTCATTTATATCAATGATTTCTACCAATTGAGACAGTAGAGTTCTAAATACCTCTTATCTTCGTTGATTTTCAGATAGCCCTTGATAGAATTGAATTACCCTAGAAAGTAAAAATTCCATACCCTAGAAAAATGCAGAATAGATCATAACTACCACAAGTAGTATTAATAAAGTATCTATGAAAATATAACATCTATAGTACAATATATATATATATATATATATATATATATATATATATATATATATATATATATATATATATATATATATATATATATATATATATATATATATATATGTGAACTAAATCCCAACTAAAAAAGACTTTCCATAAAATGCAAAATTACTGGTTCATAACAGATGCAGATGCGTGTGTGTCTAGCCATATTAACATCATCATCGAAACTGCTGATGATTGCTTATAGAAAATTCCCAAGCTCCAATATAAAAATTAGTTGTTTTGTCATACTTATAATTAAATTTTAATATATTCTATGATATATTGAAGCAATGAAGCAATAGTAGACAACAGAGGTCATGAATGTCCCAAATGATGTTATAAAATAACGAAACAATCAAGTGGGATACAAAAATTACGACTCGTTATAACAAAGCTTAATTTTAATCGAAAAGAGCTTAAGTTAGCAATACGCAAATCATCTAATGATTTCAACGACTTGGTCTGAGTGGAAACCTCACAAAATCAAATCAATCAATTAAAATAATAATAATAATAAAGCAATAATAACAAAGTAATTCTCTATAAGTAATACTTGTAAAGAGACAATTACACTGGAATTAGCGTAATTTAACAAAAGTAAAGGAAGTTAACTCACATTGCATAGTTCTTGGTTGAGGTACATCAAAAATACCCATCACAAAAACTCAACTAAAATGAGATTACGTTTTCTGAATATGACAATGAAAGTAACACTATTATGTTGAGAAATATGGTGAGGGGTATTCCTTTGCAAGTTATATTCAGTAAAATATAAATCAACAACATTTAACAGATGTGCAGTTAAGGTGGTGTTTAATTTACTTTTTCATTAAATTGTTTTATTTTTGGGTAAAAATTAACGTGATCCTACTTTATTAACAATTATAACATGTATGAGGATCAAAACCTGCACATTTCTACAATTCAAACTCGTTATCTAGATACTAATCATCAAAAATTGAGCACGAAAACCCCGAAAACAATCCGGAACTCCTACAACAGAGTGTCCAAAAATGCTTTGCAAAACTAAAAGATTGATTCAAAAATAGTGGCCTTATTTTGACATTGCTTGTTGGAATTTGTATCATGCAGCCACTAAGAATGGCTAAAAATATTTGCGTGAAAAAAGAGTGATTTCATTACATAGTTAAAATTCACCATATTCGCCAGATTTAGCTCAAAGTGATTCCGTTTTGCTCCTAAAAAGTACCTAAGAGGTATTGGTAAATATTAACGATATGGGAAGTGTTCTAGAATATGAACAACAAATTCCATACTGACAATTCTGAAAATTTGATTCAAAAATGTATAATGGTTGAAACATTTAGGTACGGTTATTACGTACTTCAGAAACCGATCACAGGTCACTTCCCAGATTTCGATGCAAAGAGTGTATACACGCACTTTGCTTGGAACATGCAGATTTTCTGTGTGTTCGATTCAATTCGTGTTTGAATAATGATCTAGATAAAGTTGAGGTTGTCGAATAAAATTACTCTTCTTATTTGCTGTTTTCATATATATATATATATATATATATATATATATATATATATATATATATATATATATATATATATATATATATATATATATATATGTACACATTTTTAAGGCAAGAGATACATTTAAGTTGGATGTATAAAGCTCGTTTGAGATTGTATCGTTTCAAGAAATAAAATAGGGTAAAGAATAGTGTTTTTTGGTGTAAAACATGTATTTACAAACGGGCATATCATATTTTTACAGTTGAGAACTTTTTTGTGCTGGCACAAGTCTTTGAACATCAGATATATCAGATACACTGCGCCCTAATGTGTGATTAATTATATTGCGCCCAACGGAACGTAGAGATGAAATTGAATCAACAGAATCATGATTATTTTATGAGGACATATCTCAACGTTCTCTTATTTGTAATTGTAGCTTTAAAACTTTTTATATAATATTTGTTTTTTACCGGTTATTTATATTTTTCAAAATGAAAGTGTTGATCTTAGGTCATAATCTGGTATTTCTCTAAAAAATATTTTATATCCAACTTGTCTATTTTGTTTATAAAAAAAATCTACATCTTATTATTACAATAATGGGACTGTTGAATAAACATCTCTCAATATATCAACTCAACAGGTTTCAAAGCACAAGAGCATAGAGACTAGTAAGATAGTAGAGGCCATATATATATATATATATACTATAATGCTAGCAAGGTCTGGAGATCGGCGAAATCATTACGGTGCAGACATATATGCGTCTGTTTCTCTCACTACTACTTGAAGTCTTATGCGCATGTCCGAGAATTGAGTATGCTTATAGACGTGCGTCAGTTTGCATATTTTATGTTTTTATGTCACATTATTGATTGATTTGTTCGTTACTTTGTGATAGTTCATTTTTAAAAAAGAAATAAAACAATTTTTGCTTTGTTATCTATCACTTTTATATAAAGTGATAAAAGTGATTTTTTACTTTGTTCTCTATCACTTTTATATAAAAGTGATAGATAACAAAGTAAAAATTTGTTTTATTCCTTTTTTTTGGTATCTACCACTTTTATATAAAAGTGATAGATATCAAAGTAAAAAATTGTTTTATTCCTTTTTATGTCACGTTTATTTATCGCGACATTTGCGTACAACGGGTCGAGTAGTAGAAAAAGACATAGAAGCAGACGTTTGCTGTCTCACTTACTCCGTGACGCCGCCACTTACAGATATTAGCAATATACTATATTATATATTACTATATTATATATTACTGTATTACTATATATATAATAATACTGTATTATATATGTGGTAGAGACTTGTTGATAACACCATTATGCAACTCAAAATACCGTCAATATTAAAACAAACAAAAGAAGATACCCAATTATTTTACATTACTCCTTGCATACACTGCACAACCAATTAAATTAAAAGTATCACTACTTTATATCAGTTTCAATCTCAAATTTTTACACAGCATTATTTTTGAACCAACCTTATTTAGTTAAACAATGTTTGACGATTGTTTAAATAAAATCGCCAGGATATACATATTATTATTTCGTCTTCTATGAAGAGAGCTGATTGATATAGTTAGTTTACATTGATATGTATAACATTATTCTACAATAAGTTATCGTTAATTTCTAAAAATATCGGTAAAAAGTAAATCATCTGTGACCCTGTCGATCTTAAATTTTATTTCCTATCCTAGGGAACAGTTCATGTCCAGTCAGACGTCCATCTTAGGTTTCCTTTTTCCTTTTTTTCTTTTATAACTTTTTAAAGCGTATTTTGAGCAATTGCAAATACATCGTTTAGTTCAAATGACCTGAAACAAAACAGTTATTATTTATTGTTATTGAATCGTTATATAGTTTAAAAAATACCCAATTACGACCCTCCAGATTCTTTAGTACTATTTATATAATATTCTTCATAACAATTTCTTATAATAGCATTTTATATTTACATACTGCCCTACGCCACTGCCAAATCGGAAACAGTAGTCGGCCATATGCAGCTACCATTCAGGTCGCCATTTACAGGATCATATGTTCCTTCCTGTATTTTTATATTCAAAGGTATATATATATATATATATATATATATATATATATATATATATATATATATATATATATATATATATATATATATATATATATATATCATCATCAGCCCGTATCGATCCACTGCAGGATGAAGGCCTCTTCAGCATGCTTCCAACCTTCACGGTCCTGGGCTTTCCTCTGCCACTCGGGTCCAATATATTTAACGATGTCATCAGTCCATCGTGCTTTTGGTCTTCTTCGCGGACGTTTGCGATCAAGCGGTATCCACTCCAGGATTGCCTTGGTCCATCTGTCGTCCCATCGCCTCGCTATATGGCCTGCCCATCTCCATTTCAACTGTTTTACTCTTCCAATGATGTCACTGACTTTTGTTTGTTCCCTGATCCATGCGCAGGACTTTCTGTCTCGTCTTGTAATGCCAAGCATACATCTTTCCATTCCCCTCTGTGCCACCCGAAGTTTTTGAATTGATTGCGATGTGAGTGTCCAGGTATATATATATATATCCATCTTTTATATATTTCAGATATATATATATATATATATATATATATATATATATATATATATATATATATATATATATATATATATATCCATCTTTTTTACGTAAATAAGGCATTCCTTCCAAATATCGCTCCGAGTTACCGTTTTCTATATATCTGCGTTTAAATTGTTCATTGCACTGTTTTTAAATTGTGCTTTTGAAATGTAACACTTTTCTTAAAGTAGGTAGGCTTTGATTAAAACATATACATCAAGGCGACTTTTGCATTGATTGTTAATATTTAATATTATGAATATTTAAATAGTTGAAATAGTTTTTAATAATAATAATAATAATTTTAATACACTCTAGAAAAGTAGATTTTGAAAGATTTTCACTTAAGTCAAGAACAAAAAAATTGTTTTCTAATGAAGAGATTCGATATATGATAAGCATATACACGCAGGAAAAATTTAATGGACGCCGGACTCATCGAAGATATTTAAAAATGTATCGACAAAGACAACGGGATTTTAAAATTTTTAAAAATCTCTACTACGGAATGGGTAAAGGTACAAAATGGGTAATACAGGTTCTTTCCATTCGAAACGAGATTCTGCAGATCGTCCGAAGACTCTAACCACCGATCAGGAAGAAGTAATTGTGGTTCGCATAACCGAAAACCCTTAAGTAAGCAAGTAACAAGACGCATTGCTCTTGGAGTTAGGGTAGGCAAGTCCACCGTTTGCAAAATTGTTCACGAGGAGGGATTGTATCGGTTTCACTTCACGTATGTGAAGTATATATACAGAATATAGTGGAAGCTCATTTGCCAACCAGATTGGAATTTGCTCGTTTTTGTAGTATCCAGCAAAATGTCGAGCCCATGTTTAAGAAAAAATATTTACTGACAGCAACGTTTACACGTAGAGGTGTATTCAATTTTAGAAATAAACATGCGTGAGATTTAGAAAATCCATATTTTTAATTATTAAATTTAAAATTAACGTTTGGTGTGGTCTTATTGCTGATTATGTAATGATTATGGTGATTATGTAATGATGCAATGGTGCATTCGAATTACCATCTAATTTAAACGGCGAACTATATCTTAATATTCTTCAAACTCAATTACCCGAATATTTAGATAACATTTCTCTAGAACTTAGACAAAAAAAACGAAAGCAAACACAAATGTTATGTTTCAAAAGGGCAATTTAAACGCAGATATCTTAGAAAACGGCAACTCATAGCGACATTTACAAGGTATACCTTTTTTACGTAAGAAAGGTGGATAAAATAATATTTTTATTAAAAACGCTACTACACTAAGTAACTACTTTCAAACAAAGAAATCTGTCGCAGACAGCGCCCTCTACAATTTACATAAGAATTTTCGAGAAATTTAAATATCTTATCTTAAAAAATCCCACACTACCAAATTTCGTTCAAAAAGATACTATTTAAGAAAGTTATTAACGAAAATTGAAAATAAAATTATAACTTTACCACTCCGTATATTGGTTACTATTAACTTTTGGACTAAGGTAAGTTGAGTTAAATCGCAATATTTTTACTACAAAAATCCGTAGTTTTGCTGTGTACCAGTAATTAGTGGACACCCTGTATAAAATCGACTTAAACATTTGACTGTACTATAAACGAGACATAAACAAACTGAACTATATAAAACAATAAAGCTGCCCTTAAAGGTCCGTAGAATACTGTGGAAATACCCCTCTACGGTCTTGTGGTAATTCATACAGAAAGATGTACTGTCTTGCAACGTAATTAGGTTGAATAATGAAAAAAATCTTGTTTTCTTTGACAGGTCGAGAAATATTCGATCGACCCTCGTACTAGATTAGATTTTAAATTATATCCTGCAAAGTAGAGAGGGATTCTGGTATTGGTTTGATTTACATTCTTCATAAACTACTGTACCTGTCGATATCTAGAATACGATTCACTGTAAATCATCTTCCGTCTTCGGTATATCGAAAATTTCGGCAAATAAAGGCGGCAACGACAACTTTTGCCAATTCAGCCGAAACCAATCCAAATGAGCGTTGTGTTTAGCACCCAAATTCCGTAATTCGGGCAATTTGATCAGGAGATTTGAAAACACCTGCGGCTCATTGGCATGGTTTCGATTGATCTGAAACATAAAAAAAACACAATTTCAGCTGGCAACAATATGAAAAATAGAGTTTAATACCTGAACTTTCAAAGCTTCGATTAACTTATCCTGATGATGTTCGATCGATTTGACGTCCGTCACACCAGGTCGGTCAGCTGTGAGGAGCACTGCCGCAGAGAACAGCCCCACCTCCGTATCGTTCAAAGCCAAAGCGTTGAAGGTGTTGGCAAAATGTATCACCGAATTGGTGAACTCATTCTGAAACAAAAAGGATTCCGGATCGATGAGTATATTTGTTTGTTTAATTTTCCAGTCCGATCACTGATTCAGAGTAAAAGTTTTCCGCTTGTTTGCTTAATTGGGTTAGAAAATTGTAGGTCAAGTGCTTGCCTGTATTTTTAAAAATAATACTTAAAAATAATACTTTTTTAAAATAGCACTTGTAATTTCATGTTGATTGTTTTAAAAATGTATGGTTTGTCATGTTCTGAAACGTACGTACTAGCAATGGCGTAACAATAGGGTGGCAGGACGGGCAAAGTGCTAGGGGCCTCCGCCCGAAAGGACCAAGAATCGTAACATTTATCATTACAAAATTTAGTAAAAGGTATTTGTTTTGTATTCAATTAATTTATGTAACCTACTAAAGTATATACACAAGTTAAACAAAAAGATATATCAAGATTTGAACGCATTTGTAAGAAAAAGATATCGCTCAGTTTTAGAACGCATCCGGAACGCATCCAACACTATCAGCTATGGAAGAAAAGTTTTTTCCATGTTTTTTTTTGTTAGTTCATATTTTCTTCGCGGGACTTCTTTCGAGGCGCGGGCCTTAGTAATAGTGACGTTCGGGGAATCTCCGTTTTCTGTTTTGTCAGTATAAGAAATGCTCCACTACGCATACATCATTTGATAGTTATGAGAATTGATTGTTTCTGGCATAGATGTTTTTTCATTACCATAGTTTTTGTTTTATCGGCATATCGGAACCGCGATCAGTCGCAAAGTTAATTAGTTCATTGTGGAAATTAGATAACAATATGTCTAGTTCTAGAAAGTATCTAAGTGGGAGCGAAAAACTGTTCAGGTGCAGCTAGTAAATGAAATAATAACCGCACCATTTTACTCCATTACATTTGAAGCGATTCAAGATATTTCGAAAATAAATCGAGAAAAATGAAAATGGAACTCCAAAGGCGCTCGTAATTAAAGACTCATTTTTAGGATTTAATGAAGTTAAGGATCAAACTGCCTTAGCAATATCCAATTAGATTATAAAATCTATAAATGGCAAAAATATTCCTCTGAATAAGTGCCATGGATAAGGATATGACGGTGTTCATAACATGAAAAGCATTTATGGTGGAATTCAAAAATTCATAAGAGATATCGAGCCAAATGCGGCGCATGTCCATTGTGCTGCTCATAATTTAAATTTGGTCTTTAATAATGCGGTAAAAGAGGTTATAGAAATGCAAACATGTTTTGAAATTTGGCATCAAATTTCTATTTTTTGGGCATAGTATCAAATAATGGAATATATTATCAAGTTTTATATATAATAAAGAAAGTTGAGAAAGAATCTCAACTTCGGTAACATAAAAATATTAAATCCAACTAGATGGGTAGGACGTTTCGATGCAATTTTTGATTTAAAAGTTCGGTTTGTTGAAGTTCAAAAAGCGCTAACAAAAACTATTAAAGACGCTATTTCACTGAAGAAGAAGGTTGAAAACTACAACTTTATTATGTTACTGGTTTTCTATTGTAAAATTTTACAGACTATCGACGAAGCCTCTATAGCATTTCAGTCTAGCGCCATCGATCTTTCAAATGCCTCAAAACGTTTGCAAGTCTGTCTGGAAGAATTTGAAAAGTATGAACATGAAATTGGAGATTTAAAAACGCAAGCAAATAGTGTAGAAGAAAAATGGTCTATCAACCTTGAATTTCCTAAAACTCGTCAGAGGAAGGTGAAAGGTCATTTTGATGAAATTTGCGAGGATGAACGTTTCTAAGATCCCGAAAGCTTGTTTAAAGTGTATTAATCAATAGAGATTGCATTTCCCCGGAATGAATGAAATTGTTTCCAATTTCAGTGTCTTGCCGCCTGCTACGTTGCACAATTTAAATGATACCGATTTATTGGAAACGGCTTTAGAATTTGTTGATTTATATAAAAAAGACATATCTGTCTCGTTTGCCAAGGAAATTCTCAGTTTTCGATCCACTTTTAGACACGAACTAGAAAAGTCATCTTCTATAGAACTTGCAGATTTATTAATAATAAAGAATCATTTTATGTCTCAAGCTTTCCTGAAGTGTGCACTGCATTTCTGTTATTTGTAACCATTCCTATGACTACGGCTAGTGCCGAGCGATCATTTTTAAAACTAAAATTGTTTCAAAACTTATTTAAGACATTCTGTGGGACAAGAAAAGTTATGCAACTTAGCGATTCTGTCCATCGAACATTCCATGGCCTGAAATTTGAACTTTGATTCATTAACACTTTTGCAAAACGGGAACCCCGAAAACAAATTTTTAATAATTACAATTTTTTGTTTAAATAAAATTATTTCAGTCTAATACTAAAATTAATAATACTTAAATTAAAAATTACTAGAAAATCAACGAAAAATGTACACAATAATTATACTAGCGTTTGTACATACTTTACGTGGTGATTTATTAAAAAGAAACTACAATGTTGGTTCAGGTTCTTTACATTGAGGGAGGGCCCCCACCCGATGAATTTGCCATGGGCCTCAACGATATAGTTACGTCACTGCATACTAGCGAAGAAGTGAATATATGAAGTGAATATATGAAGTGAATATAAGAAGTGAATATTGAAATATAATCAAATTTTGGAATGGGGATAGGGAAATGCGTTGCAATCAAAAATTTTACATTTCTTAGTATCATACCCACACTTTGCTGTTTAGAAATACGAGTGTAACTGTCAGACATCAAATTTTCATTTCTTTATTTAATTTTTTAGGTGGGGCACGTGCCCACGTACCATTATGGAGCAACCGCCACTGGTGAAAAGTTTTAAAATGCAATGAAAACAAAATAAAGATGATTATATTGGGTTAATGCACAAGTTCGTCCTGTTTTTGGCGCTAGATGGCATTGTATAGTAAAACCGAAGTGTGACCTATGTGTGATCTATACACTTTGATGTTGTTTGATAGAAGGAATTTCAGTGAGTACTTAGGACAAAAATTGTGTTTTAAAAATGTTATTAATCGTTAAAAAAGACAGAAAATAAGGCATATTTCTATTTTGCTTTTCTATTTCCGAAAAAGATGATAAAAGAAAATATGTGCTGCGTACGACGAGGCTGCCGTTGATCAGTCCACGTGTCGTAAGAGGTTCAGAAAGTTTCCCGAAAACAATTTTGGCCGACGGCAAGGAAATATTGACGCTAACTAAAAGTGATCGGCATAGAATAACTCCAGAGATGGGAGGAATTCATCGAATCAACCAGTCAAAAGTGGTAAAGTAATTACGTCAACTTGGAATGATAATATGTTGTATAGGTGCCGTATGAGTTAACGGAGAGAAATTTGATAGACTGAATTTTTGCTTGCGATTCGCTGTTGAAGTGCAATGAAATCAATCCATTTTTTAAGCGAGTGGCCACAGGCGATGTAAAATGGATTGTGTATAGTAATGTTAAGCTTAAGGGATCATCTTCAATCAACGCAAATTTGGTGAATTAAAATGAGAAATCGACCAAAAGCGGCCTGAATTAGCCAACAAAAGGACAAAAGGACAATTAGGAACAAAAGGACACACAAAGACGTTTCATCGAGACAATGATGGACCACACGTGTCTTTGGCTACCTAACATAAACTTTTACAATTTAACTGGAATGATTTGGTCCATCCATTGTACTCTCCCGACTTTCCGCTCTCCGATTACCATTTATCTAGATCGTTTTAAAATAGCTTAGATGGTAGAAACTTGAAAAATCACCTTGATCAGTTCTGTAGCCAGAAACAGCAGAACTTTTATGAGCGTGGGATTACGCCGCTACTGGAGAGATGAAGAAATGTTATCAAAGAGAACGGCACATATTACATTGATTAACATAATTTTTAGTACGAAAAATTTTTCTTCAATTTTTCTCAAAAAAATCGGAGGAATTTTTAATATCAACCAGTAGATTTTTGTTTACATTTAGGATCTCGTTTTTTTTGTGATTAGAGACAAGTCCAACGGAAAAAATAAGCCTGTGCAGCACATGCGGACGGATTTCAAAAAATTGTACCAATCTTGGCTGCCAGTACTGATGTTTTTTACCCGTTAAAGCTAATATTCTTTTTCACTGGCAATATTTTTATTAGATGTTTCTGGACTTACGTGATACTTCCTAACTCTGTTCCTACTCACGACATTATCTTGCATTTTCGTATTTAGTTTTCACAAGCAAATATTAATACAAAGAAAAACTGATAAACAACAATTTAACAAAAATGCTTTCATCATTAAAATTTTTATTGTTGTGCTATCTACATATGGTAACCAATAAAAAATAACATGAAAAAACGGGCGTTTGGGAACGATGAATACTGAAACAATATCAGGGGGAATTAAAATCATTGACAATTATTAGAAAAGAACAATGGTGTAATTGTGGTATCAACTTTGACTAAAGTGGTTGGAGCATGAAACAAGCGGACAAGATAAAGGGTCTTTCAAATTGAGCGGTTTTTTAATTCTTGAATAAAACACAGAATTTACGTTGATTAAAAAACATTTTTATTGATAATAGAAGTACAGTATATGAAATATAAACACAAAAGATAATATCAGCCAAATGACGACCTCTTGCAGCTTCATAGACGTCCATTGTTTTGTCAACATTTTTGGACATGTTGGCATAACCGTTGCTCTATCTAACTAATTACTCGAATAATTATATCCTTTAGTTCAGGAATCGATTTTATAGAGCTGGCTTTTCATATAACGCCAAAGGTGTCAAATCAAATGATCTTGGTGGCCCATGAACATTTCATTTCCATAACTCATCCAGGAATTTTTTCTCTCAATAAATCAATAGTTTCATTAGCATAATGAGGTGTAGCGCCATCCTGTTGGAACCACATATCCGCCAGATCAATATTATTTAATTCAGCTCACAAAAATCCAGTTATCTTTTCACGATATCGAATATCATTCACGGTATACAGCTTCACCAGCAACATTCTGAAAGAAATACGGTCCAATTACACCTCCTGTCCATAATGTACTTCAAACAGTAACTCGTTTAGGATGTAAAGGTTTCTCATGAATCCATCGTGAATTTTCCTCACCCCAAATGCGACAATTTTGTTTATTAACATAGCCACCAATTTTAAAATGTGTTTCATCTGAAAATGTGATTTTTTGAATTTTGAATGATCTAGTGGCCTTAGCTCCTGGGTTATTTGAACCTTATATACCTTCAGAACTAAATCCTTTCGTAAAATACGCCATGTTGTGGATTCACTGAGTCGAAATTGTTGTGAATGTCGGCTAATGGAACTTTCTGGGTCTTCAACAACACTTTCACGTACCAAATCAATATACTCTTGTGAACGACCATTACGACTATATATTGCTCTTCCGTTATCTTCCACCGAACCAGTTTCTTGAAACTTTTGAATAATTCCATTGATAATGCTTTCAGATGGACAATGGTGCAAGTTGTAAATATTACTTAATTTTCTAAAAACATTTTTTAATGAACCCCCATTTTCATGAAATAATTCAACGATCTTAACGCGTTGTTGTATTGTGTACGACACCATTTTTATAAATGCCAAACATTACACTTGAGACTAGACCTAGGAAAATTCACAACGCCATATGTGTTTTATGCAAGAATTTAAAAACCCGCTCAATTTGAAAGACCCGTTATATATAATTGTTTTCCTACCTTTTATATATTTTACAAAATTTTACTATAAGATTGTATTTTTTAATTTATATATTTTCAAGTTTGTTAGGTTTTTTTATTAAAAAGTAAGGATATACTTACATCGTACATAATTTCTAGTTGCTGCCTCGTCACCAAGGTTCCATCATCAAAAATCATTTGCTGAGCATTCGTAAGTTTGGCCACGTGCGTTAGCCAGACCTCGAAAAACCCCAACTTGATTAGGATCAACTGATCGTCTTGCCCCAAACCTCCAAAACCAGGTATCCTTTTGGCGAATTCCACAACCCGTTGTACACTTGGTGTCATACATGTGGCGAACTGCTGCCATAGCCAACATCTAAAGTAGTTTAAAGAATATATATATATATATATATATATATATATATATATATATATATATATATATATATATATATATATATATATATATATATATATATATATACCGAAAATGAACATAAAAATGTCTATGAACATGAGCCTTACTCACAACTGTTACAGAGATACAGGGTAAACAAAAATTAAAATGTTTAAGATTTTTTTAATATTACTTTCATAATAAATAGTTAGGTTATGTTTATGTGGTTTTCAAAAATACCATCATTTCCTTCCAAACACTTGTCAGCTCTCTTATGAACAGCTCGGGCTGCTCTGTGAACGGATTCGGGTTTGTTCCTTATAACTGCTGCTGTATTTACTATCCGATCGAGTAATGCATCTCTAGTGTCTACTTTAGTTTTTGCAACTGGTATATGACCAAAAGACTAAACCCACCCCAAACGACAATATCCAGAGGATTAAGGTCTAGGAATCTAGCTAGGCAATTGTGTGGACCACCTCGTCCAATCCACCGCTTTGGAAAGTTGTTTAAGAAATTTCTCACTTGTAAGCTGTAGTGTGCAGGGGCTCGATCATGTTGTAAGTACATGTTTTGTCACACATTAAGTGGAATATTTTCTAATAGGTTTTGTAAATCATTCTGTAGAAAATTTAGGTAAAATGCTCCTGTGAGATGATCGTCGAATTTGAATGCACTGATTAGTTCATCACATGAATTGTTTATATCCATTTAATTTACAACCGGTGCAAAATTTGCAGGATGGTGATTTTGCGTTAAGGGTGCAGTTTTGTAACCGGATAAATTAAAATCGGAGATTATATAAGTATGTTCCGTTTACCGATGAAGCGCAGTTCACTCGTGATGGCATTACTAATCTTCATAATGAACATCGATGGTCCGATGAAAAATTTCACACTATGACTGTACATAATTTATAACGTCGATTTAACATTAATGTGTGGTATGTATGCTAAAGACATACCACACATAATGATCTTCAGTGAAGGTCCTGAATTTTGTAATACCGTACAAAATGTCCATCACAAAGTACAAAGGATCACAATAATCATTTTTCGTGCAGGTGGAACCGCTTTATCGTTCCTTGGGGCACTTTCATATTCTTCTCTACCATCTACTATTTGAGCTGTTTAGTCTCTGGGGTGTTGTAGTCTATCCAAGTTTCATTAACTGTTATAAAACACCAAAATATGGCCACACTCTTTCTTCTAACACTCTTGAAAAGTGTTCTAACATTTTCGAGAAGTGTTCATTTGAATGTGTCTTTGGTTAACTGTTAAATACTATTCCTATCGAGCAGAGAGCATTGCCATCCTAAAACATCATGTATAATGCATTTTTGAGTGTCTCAAGCGTTCATCATCTTCAGTGGATATACAACCTTATTTAAATTTAGTAGCCCACTTTTTTACTGCCTACAACAAAGCAAAATGATTCTTATCAAAATGAAATTGCTTGATTTACTCGATCGCTACAAACAAGCAACTAAACGCATGCGTATGCGTTTCGCAGCAAGCCATCAAATGAAACATACTTGAGAAAGTCATAGTTTAGTCATACTTGTGCCCTCTGAGTGCCCTCAGGCAAAGAACTGTTTGAACGAACTCTGTATTTACATCAATTTGTTTTGATTTGATTTGCAATAATTTTCTATTTTCTTTGAATTTAAAACAATATCTAAAATGATTGTGCTTGGTGGTGGTCATAGTTTGGTTCATAGAAATGCAATATTATAATACATATTTCTCGATAAACTGTAGTTTTTCCAATTTCTACTAACCGAGTACTAAGAAACACTCTCAATGTTACCTACTTGTCGTTCTCTAAAGATTCTGCAGTTGAAGATGCCACTTGCTCCCCTTCACCATCGTCACCATCTTCGTCGTCATCGTCTCCTTTGTACCTCGGTGGCGGTAATAAAGGTCGCTTCTGCAATCCTCGCGTTCTTTCTTCGGTATAGTTACAATTCGCATGGTGTGCCTTATGTAAAAGAAAAACGAATGAATATTAACAAAGTAATAAAACAGCTCGTATGCGTGTTTGTTTTATTGGGACATTTGGTATGGTGTGACTTAAAAAAAACCACGACACAAAATCTGGTAAGATAGGATGTTTACTTGTTAAATAATCAAGACTAATTCAAATTAATGTTGTTTCTTACATATGAATTTATACAGTAAGTATTCTATGATATTTTTATGTATTAAGTCTATCCATTATCATTTGGAAGCTCACTGATTCTCGGTTTTGTAAATATAATTATATATATATATATATATATATATATATATATATATATATATATATATATATATATATATATATATATATATATATATATAATTATATATATATATATATATATATATATATATATATATATATATATATATATATATATATATATATATATATATGTATTTATACTATCCTTTCCTGGAGCCTTGCCATTTTTTATCGAGTATATAGCCTTTGTCACTTCCTCCACCAGGATATCCGGCACTTGTTCTTCAGTGGGCATTGCTGTTCTTGCTTGATTCTGGTCCTCATATAACTTTGAATAAAATCTTCGGACAACCTCCAACATATCCGTCCGTTCCCTGCATATTGTACCCTCCTCACGCATTAAGGAAAACATTTGTGTCCTTTTCTTTCTCAGCTTTTGCTTAGCTTGCATGTTGAATCGGTGTGTTTCCTCTCGAATATGTTTTCATATAGTTTTGCAAAGCTCAACGTAATCGACCCTGCCAAAAGGCTGCAGACTGTCTGCATTCTTTATTGTCCGGCGTTTTTTTTTATTAAATTAATGGTCTCATTGGAAATTTTTGACACTTTGAAACATTTATCTTCTGATGCTATTGTCGCCGTTTTAAGCACATTGTTGGCGATTTCTTCATATTGGTCTGTAGTTTCCAACTCCTTCAGGTCTTGTAACACAGCAAAGCGGTTCGACAAGAAATTTCAAAAGCTCTGCCCCTCTCCAGTAGCTTCCCAGAATCCACTTTGCCCCTTTTTGATCTTATTATTCTTTCGCCCTCTTTTCGGCAGTTTATCCTAATCTTTGCTCGTACCATTCAGTGGTCACTTCCTACATTAAAATGGTTAAGGACTGTACAATTACAAAATATTGCTTTGTCGTTTGACACGATGTAATCAATTTCACTTGTGGGTCCAGATGGACTTTTCCATGTCCATTTTCTGTTGATCTTTTTCTTGTCCTTCAGCAAAGTCAACCAGTCTGTTACCTCTATTTTCACCAGTTCTTGCTTTTCTGGTTCTGACATTAAAGTCGCTCTTCAGGATTTTATACCAACACTTCTCTTTGTCTAAAAGTTGGGCCACATCATCATAAAATTCCTTAATTTCCTCATCTCTATGGCTTATAGTTGGTGTATAAGCTTGGACGATTTGAAACTTAAACTATTTATTCAGCTGAATGACGCATTGAGCTAATCGGTCCGATATACTTTCATATTTGGCTACACTGTCTTTCAGCTTTCGATTGATGAGGAATCCAATTCCACAACATCGTCCATTCTCCGTACCTCGGGTGTAGAGTACGTGACCAGTTGGTTCTAGTTTGATTAACTCTTCGCCCTTTCTTCGTGTATATATATATATATATATATATATATATTTGTGTGTGTGTGTGTGCAGAATAAACACCTCCTCAGCTTGCTTTCAACTCGCGCGGTTCTGAGCACTTCTCTGTCATTCGGATCCAATATATTTGATGATGTGTAGACCTTTATGATCAAGCGGTATCCATCCCAGAATTGCGTTGGTCCGCCACATCGCCTCGCCAAGTGGTCTCCCCACCTCCATTTCAATTCCATCACCCTTCCGATGATGTCACACACTTTTCTTTGTTCTCTGATCCATGTGCAGGTTTTTCTGTCCCTGCTTCTGGTTTTTGTATGCAAATCCGGTTTACAAAAATAATTCCCACGGACTGCTAAGTGACTCTAGGAAGTTCAAAGTCGTACCGAAGACGCATCAGATGTTGAGCTGCCTCTCCTCCAGAGGGGAATCCAACAGTGTTTCCAGATCGAACGCTACACCCCCAGTCTAATTACTTGATTTAGACCCTTCGTATTTATCCCTACTTATTAAATTTCGCATTAACTGTTCCAAAAATAGTTCGCAATTTTGATACGACAATAAATATTTGCAAATGAAATGGCGTTTATTTATTGTAGAATTATGGTTATAATATTTCGAATAGTATTAGATGATTTAATATTATTAACCAATCTTATGCTGAATGCGAATTTTAAAGAAAATATTATACGAACATCTTGATCAAATTTTAACATAGTCCTTCGAATTGATTGAAGTGCTCTTTATACTTTTGGATTTGTACAAGTCCATAACACTTCTATAGCACTCCAAAATACTGTAGTATTCTTCTTCTCGTATTCTGCAGACTTTGACGATTAATCTGTAAAGTTCCACTTTAATTTCGGTCATTTCAAATAGTTGTGCTGTCATTGGTATTCCGGTCCACTCACTGATATTCTTCAGTAACGGGGTCAGTTTTCTTCCGACGTCCCTACGACCCTCGATGTTGCCCTATTTCGATCTCCTCTGATAATATGTCCGAAGAATAACAATTTTTAAATTTTAAAAAATATTGATATACTACGTGACATAGAAATCCGAACACCTAGTAACAATGATTTAATGTAATAAATATAATTATAAGATCATCGAAAGCAAATGATTATAATTACAGTCCAACTGGATAAATTTTAACTCTTGTTACCTTTAATAATGCGTTAATGCCCCATGGCTTATTATACACTCATTAATGCGTCTGGGCATTAATCTAATGAGGTGATTAATATCTTCCTGATTTATCACATTTCAAGCGACATCTACCTCATATCGAAGTCCCGCCAAAGTCTGAGGGGTTGTTGCAACTTTAATAGTCTTCTACCGAACATGTCCCACACATTTTCGATTGGACTTAAATCGGGAGATATTGGAGACCATGGCAGTACAATAATTTGAGCATGGTCGAAGTAGTTTAATGTGATTCTTGCTACATGTGGCCGGGCCGGGAAAAATTGAGTTTGGGAGTGTCCTTAAGCATGAGATGAGGGTCCACAATTTCTTGGACGTGACAAAGTGTGGTCATGTTTCCTCTGATGAACACTAGAGGTGATCTAGAGTCCACAGCAATGGCATACCACACCATAATCCCAACAGTGTGATGAACATGCCGTTCAACAAAAAACTGTGAATCTCTTCGTTCACCACGTCGTCTTCTCACTCATGCCCGACCATCATGCATACCTAAACAAAATCGAGACTGTTACTAAGCACTATAGTGTTCCATTCGTGGTACCATAATAGCCATTCTCTACACTACTCAAGTCGATTGCGTCGATACTCTGGAGCTAGAGGTAGTGACCAATACGGATGATATGAAAAAAGTCCAAAACTTCTTATCTGACGATAAATACTCCACATTCCTATGGGTTTTCCGTGTTCTGCAAACCATTGATTTGCGATTACCCTAGTGGTAGAGAAGCGGTCTCTTAAAGTCAACAGCCTCAGGTAGCGATCTTGGCGTTCTGTTGTTTTGCATGGTCCTGTACCTCTGGTTCGATGTGTATGGCCTTCCTGAAGCCCTGCCCGACAACATCTTAACACAGTATCTAGACATCTGTTCACTCTGTGAGTAATTTCTCGAAAAGAGGGACTTGCCTCTCGTAGTTCAACTATCCGTCCCCTGTCAAACTCGGTAAGTTAGCGAAAGTTTGCATTTCTTCGCATACGAAGCATGGTAAACAATTGAAAAAAACGTTTAGGAACACACTGTGTAAAAATTGTATATTTACTGCAGCTACAAATTTAATCTACTGCCCATGCAGCGTGAATCACAAAAACACTCATAAAAAAACAAATTCCAAATTGATAGGGTTGAGAATTTAATCACATTTTGTTTTTGACATGATAAACATATAGACAAAAAAAATTAGATAAAAATATGACAAAAAATAAACATATAGACAAATGTGACATGATAAAAATAACAGTAAAAATTAAATAATTTTTACTGTGTGTTACTGATGGATTTCTATGTCACGTAGTATAACTCCCAGACCGACTCTACCCTATTTAAAACAGCTTCGTTTGTTTGCATGCCTATCCAAGAAACTCAAAGCATCCACCTAGGAAACCACATTCCAAATGCCTTCGGCCCGTTGATTGTGGCAACTTTTAGAGTCCAGAATTCATTTGATCATTCTTAGGCGAAGTTTGAGATTTAGATTGTCATTATAGAAAAGGGGTCATTTACTACAAACTACATTTTCTTTTTCTAACATCTGAATAAAGTTATCTGCTCATTTATTAAAAGCGAAGCATCTGAATGATCTATACGATTGAAAACCATGAATTTTCATTCATGGTTAATATTTAGACCCATCACTTATCTTCTCATATTGCTAAATTCTAAAAGTAATTGGAAACCTAGTAAGCTATCATTTAGGCTAACTTCATACTCGGCAACAATAGTTTGTATGATTTACAAACTATACACTGCAGCAGTTATACTGCAGTGTATACTATATATTGTAGTAGTACAAAATTAAAAGTTTGGTTATCACAGGCCAAAGAGACTGTTAAATTTTTTATCACAAAAAGTTGCCGGACTGTCCTCTTGGATCTCCCGACAAACACCTAGCAAACAGTATAATAGTTTGGATGATATCCATTTATTACCAGACCTGATATGCATTTTAGATTTAAAAATAGAAAATCTTGTCGAATTGATTTGTACTTTACCTGCGATACTCCCAAAATTACATCGTAAACCGCCAACTGCTTACTCTCGTTGTCCACGATAACGCTGCAGGTGTTGGACACGGCCGATGAGGGTGACATGGCTTCGGCAGGATTGGGGCTGGGACTCACGACAGCTATGACGTCGGGCGCCGTGGTCGACACCCTGGAGGGATTGTCCTCGACGCTGCGTTCCCTGGAACGCTTCGGAACGCGCCCGTATCGAACAGCTGGAAATATACAATCTAATAATCGTATTTTCTGGTCCAGATGACACTGATCCAGTTTTTAAGATAACTTTTTTAGTGTCTTTAAGGATTTAGAAAAAAACCTGCTTTTAAGATAACAAATGCAAATTGAAGTGCATTTTGAATCGTTAATTATAATTTGTATAGTCAAAGCTCCTTATTCACGTTTCCGATATTAGGGGATTAAAAAATTGCGACCACTTATTGTATTCGTAGCTGAAAATTTCTTTATTCGCAAATGCAAAACTAATAATACATATTCTATTTTTAGAATAAAATAATTTATAACAAATGCCCTCCGTATCTCATTGACAGATTAACGTTCCGAACCGATGTCCATAATTTGAATCTTAGGTTTGGGGGCCTCATATCGCCTCCTTCGCATCGATTACAAATTTTTAAGAGATCGTTTACGTATAATATTTATAAACTTTATAACAACATTTCGCGCAAACTAAAGAAATTATCGCCAGATTCGTTTAAATATCACTATAAAATGAACATCGGATAATGTATCCTCCAGCATCAAAAATTAAAGAGTATAAGGGGCTAGAAATGGAGAAATTGATTGTTTGGCTTCTTTTTTTTTTTTTTTTATTTATTGATTGTGAGCAGATGGTGTTTTTTTTTTCTTTTATCTCTGTTACAGTTATTTTTTATTCATTTATTGGTACTACATTGATCAATATATTGTAAAAATTATAGGCAAATTGTGTATACTCGGTTATTTCTAATATGTCGAATTAAAAAAGAAATCTGGAACTGGACTAGATCTTTTTTAATTGCTTCCAGTTCCATTTTGCGTATCATTAGTAGGTGTTAGTGCATAATAAAGACGGATTTGTATTTTGTTATAATTATAATTGTATTATTGTATAATTTAGTTATTGTATTCAAACATTGATACAGCAAATAAACTTATTATTATTATTATTATTAATAATATGTATTTATTCATCATTTTAAAACAAACAAGTATTAAAGTATTTATAAACAAACAAGTCTTGTTGCCGCTTGACCGAAAGTTTTTTGACAAATAAGTCGCCACCATCGGGTTATACATGACGCTATGGCTTTTGATAAAAGCCGCCGCACAATTGGTACGGAATCTTTTGTTGTATTGCTTCAACTTGTCACAATAATTTCGAGTGAACAGCGCGTGGCTCTTCTGTGTGTTCGAGTAAAAGCAAAGGAAAATTAATTCCTACAAGGAAAAAAGTTGTGTTGCCGCCTAAGGTAAAAATAGAAATGCTTAACCGTTTACTATCAGCAAAAATTGTTCGTGATCCAGCAATTGAAAAAATGGAAGCTGCATTAACATTATGGATCGAAGGCTGTAGCCAGAAGACAGTGCCTCTAAGTAGCGCTATAACGCGTGAGAAAGCTAACCGTCTTTACGCACATTTTAAAGAACTTAGTGTTGAATATACGGATGAAGGATTTCAAACACCGGAAAGTTGGTTCAATAAGTTTAAGCTGTGACAGTCACTGCATAACATCAAAATTTTTGGAGAAGATGCATCTGCAGGCACTTCAGCAGCAGCTACTTATCCAGAATTTTCAACGTGAACAAACCTGAACAAGTATTTAATGCAGACGAAACTCCCCTGTTTTCGAAAATAATGCGAAACAAAACTTTTATATGCAAAAGCGAAAAGTCCGCCTCTGGTTTTAAGACAGCAAAATAATGGAGTTATACTACTGGTCTGTTTTAATGCATCAGATGATTGTTTAGTTACGCCACTTGTACTTTACAGATTTTTATATCCTCGTGGTTATATCCAGCGTGGGTTACAAGTGTTATTTTCTGTGACTAGTTCCGGGATTATTTTGTTTCTCAAGTTGAAACTTATTTAAAAAGAAATAATTTAGATTTGAAGGCAGTTCTAGTTTTGGATAATGTTCCAGGCCACCCTCGTAAGCTCGAAGCCATGCATCCAAATATAAAGGTGATATTTTTGCCTCCTAACACGACGGTCTTACTCCAACCTATAAACCAACGAATAATCCAGGCATTTAAGCTCTATTATATTAGACAAACCATCTAAAATCAAACTGGACACCATAGAATGTGATCCTGATATGAATGTTACGCAATACTGGATAATTTTTGACATAGCTAAGCGTATTGTTAATATAAAATAATCATTGCAAGAGTTGAAGTCATACATATTGGAATCACGATTAAACAAAACTATGGTCTAATATAATAGTCGGTAATGATCCGTGTCAATTTAAACATTCACTGAGAACATTGTTCAAGTTGCGAATGAAATAAGACGAGATGGTTTCGAACAGATAGAATCAAATGACATTCAAGAATTGCTTAGATGGCAAAATGAAGATTTGACTGAAACCGACTTGGAGGAAATGCTTATCCCCATTTCATTGAAGAAGAAGCCTCTATGAGCACTGAAAAGGTGAGATAAAACTTAAAAAACTTGAGTGAAGGTTTACGAATGGCAAATGAGTAAAGAAGTCTTGTTTATAAAAGGCAAATTTTTAATGCCACAATATTAATCCCAATTGAAATGCCTTTTAAAAACTGCAAAACAAGGAAAAAATATTAAATTCCTTAAACCATTACCTAAGCCTAATAATAATTATTAATATTGTTAACAAATCTTTCATTACATTGCTTTTATTAAATATTTTTTCTTTTTATTTTGTAACCTTGGAACATATCCCCCTATAATCCCATACAAATTACCATTCCGTATTCACGGTTTTTGTATTCGCGGCATATTTATGGAACGTATCCCCCGCGAACAAGGAGCGTTGACCGGAAATAGCTTTGAAGAAGATGTAATTTTAAGATTATAATAAAAAAACTCGGTTTTCCAGAAGAATCACTGTTATCTTTTTCCAATGTCTCGAGTTTATGACGATTTTATTCCACCTTTCATCAATTTGTCTTATGTTATGCTCTGCGAACATTTTTCTCACATCCAGTTATTTTTTGTTTCTGTCTGTTCGCCTTATTTAATGCATCTGCAATATATATATATATATATATATATATATATATATATATATATATATATATATATATATATATATATATATATATATATTCAATTATAGACTTTAAATAATAAAACTTCCTTACAACAAGAATCAAAAACCTAAGGTTTTATCAGAAAAAATTGCAAATTTATTAAATCACAAATCGAAAAGCTATGATAAGAATTAATATTTTCAGCAAATATATGAATAAACTTGTTTGGCAAACATTAATTGGTTATTATTTAACGAATAACATAGAAATAAACTAATAAACATTGTTTTTTTTAAATTAAGAATCATGCCCTACATTAGCCCTGAAGGATGTGACAACGTAGCAGTATCGCCATGACAAAGATTGATATTTCAAAATTGCAACAAAAAATTTTTCAGTCTGTTCAGTTTATAACCAAAAATATATTCTGAACGCGAATAACATGATAGGTTTCTTATTTACGCGGAAGCTCTCCAAAATTTCGAAAAAGCTATGCGTATTTATGGGCAACAATATCCTGAAAACCGATTCCAGAGCGGAAAACATTTGTCCAAGTTGTTCAAAGACTATTTGATACCGCTTATAGTATAGTGTGGATTCAAAATTTCAAGAATGTGAGAGGCAGCGAGAAATCGGTCCTAAAGTCGAAGAACAAATTTGACATCTTGTTGAAGAGAATTCTACCAGAAGAACTCGAAGAGTTGCGCGATAAGTTGTAGTTTCCCCATTGTATTGTACATAGAATACTAAAAGACCAATTACTCTATCCCTATCATGTACAAAGAGTACAAGTACTTTTATCACTGATTTTTTACACGGGCAAAAATATTTTGACTGGTTTATTAGTCTAAATAAATCCAAATTTTTTGTTCTATATTTTATCAACTGACCAAGCTTCTTTTACGAGGAATGGGATGACGGATATTTCAAATAGTTAATTTGATAAAACAATCAATCCAATGTTTCTTAAAGAGACGTAAGTAGGTTAAAATGTGTTATGGTGAGAAAAACTAGTGCTAGTAATTTCAACTTTGACATTAAACGACAATTATATGCAAGTTTTCCTTTTTTTGTAACAAAACAAACCAAATTTATGTAGAAACGTATGGAATAAATGACTATAAAAATATTATATTATATTTTCAAATAATACCTTAAGAGACCACTGCAACAAAAGCAACAAGTTCATTTCGATGGATCAAAATAAACAAGACGACAGGAGACGATCGTTAAGAAAATTAAAATGAACCTTCTGACTTGTTTTCCGTGGAAATGGTTGCATTTTGGATACATGTTATAAGGAAACTTTTTGTTCAAAAAAATGTAAGGAATCGTTAAATTTACAAAATCTTCCTGATGATCGAATTCTTTCACCAGTTTCTAGTTAAACAAATACGTAAACAACTAAAAATGCTGTAACATGGAGTGAGGATAATTCAAGAAGAACGATTTTTAATATACCATTACATTCTCAAAAAGTCGTTGTTTTGTGAGCTATGTGTTCCAGATAAATTTGTGATCCATACCACTTAAAAAATCAGGTTACAAGATTCACAAGGGTGTTTTATCGGTTCCTTCAGGCTATCACCGGACTGGCTACAGTAATTCTCGAGACCGGATCTTATAGCCGTCACCAGTCAGGCAGTGGCGATATCTAAGGACGTATGAACGAACCAACAGAATGGATTGTCTAAATTATAATAAAGTTCAAACTTTAATGAAGGAGAGAAGTTTGGTTCGAAGAATTTGTACGTTTGGTCGCGTGATGTAATTTGAGTATGTTTTCAACATACGAAAGTGTATATATTTTGGTCTTGAACGGAATTGTAATACTAAAAATAAACTTCTGCCTTATCTAGCATACAACTCAAATCACGTGGCACTTGATTTTAACTTTTTCGTTTAGTCACACACTTCCTGAGTAGATAGATCTGTTTGTTAGTACTGTCTGGAAAAAAAATAGACAATTTTAATCCAAAGAATGAATCTGCTCTAGCTTTGTAAAGTTTACTTTAGAAATGCTAACAAAATAAACCATAGACGCTCATGGCTTACCTTTATGTTAAGTGGTCCAAATTGAATGTTGAATTTAAAATGGTAATAAAGTTCATTCCATTGAATATGAAAAATTATATAGAACTTAAAAATTATTAAAACTTAGAAATTATAAATTATATAAAACTACCTGATCACAAAAAAGTTATGTGACGATAGCTATTCACAGTTACTGCATTTCTAGCTTCGTTTTGACAAAAAAAATTAAAAATCCACGCCATACAGTGACAACGTTGAAAATGAGCCTTGACGCTGAAGATAATTTTTCGACCAAATTGAAAATCTACTTTATCATGCTCTAAAAAATGTTCGTGGTGATAAGTTGTATGCTTGAAGGTAGAGGTCTTGAGTGAGTGTTCACTGAAGAGAATTTGTTGTGCACGATGCCAAGTTGATGCCTCGGTCTTCGTAACGACACTTTCACTAACTATGACAATATTTTCACAGGGTTTTTATTCTCCATTTGTGCTCACGAGGTCTTACATTCATTACCAATCTAGTTTGATCAAATGTTTAAATTAATCTTCGGTCAAGTGACTCACTTGTATATTCCATAAAGCTTTCGTATTGTTTTCGAAAAATTGGAACCGAATTTGTAATACATTTTAACATATATAATTCTTTCGTCTAGTGGTTCTTTTGTTTAGCGTTTTATATTTCCTAATCGAACGAATGGTAGATTATAACTAGGGAGCGGATTTTTGCCCGAGCCTGTTGATAAACAGTGTTTAAACACACTGTTTATTAGTGTGTTTAAACATAGCCGTACACTACTGACTTGTTCTATAAAGAAACGTATTAATACTAACCTTAACATTATCGTTGTGTTTACGTCGAACTATTACTTTTTTACCGTATTAAAACGAAACAATCCAATGTACTCATAAAAAATAACACAGGTCAACAAATTTAAACTTCTTTGAGGTAACTTGATGAAAATAGGTGTGTATGAAGTATTTTGTAGTTCTAAATCCAAAAATGATAAGCTAATTACTGTAACTCGCACAGTTTTTTTGTCACAGGAGGTCGGTAGTGAGGGAAAAAGAGTAGACGACATATTTTTACAATCTAATATTTGTTCAGTATAAACATGTAAGACGTAAGAAATCGAAATGAGAGTGTAAAAAATACATTTTTAAGGACACGCGACACCCTAGTATTTCATAGGCTTTTAGGAGTTCATCTATGAGGTTTTTATAGTTTTCATCTTTCTTGTTGCCCAGAAACCCTTTCACTACACCTACAAAACACTTCCAAGCGGCCAATTCCTTTTCATTTCATTTTTCTTTTCTTTTTTAGTTTTGCATCACTTAACTGAAGAAATATTTATTTTAGGTGCTTGAAACTATTACATTCTTTGTTCATGGATTTGTAAAGTTTTTCATTAGTTCAGGCTTAATATGAGGAGGCGGAAAAAGCATCCTTTTTGGGTTAGCAAGGGGGGCATATTTTATATTTGAAGTACCAGTCAGGAATAATGTCTGAATGATTGTGGCGTGTTCATATAATTTTTCCTTTATTTGGGTTTTTCGCCACTATCTAAAACTCAAAGAATATCAAAAAGACCTGTTCTTATGTAAAGAAAGAATCACTGGGTAAAAACAAAAAACCAAACGGAGACAAATTTCTCAATGATTCTTTTTTGTAATAAATTTGCCTAACGAACAAAATTTTTAAGATATAAAAATGTTATAAAAAATTTTACAAACTTTTAACGTTGACGTTTCGGAGGGTCTCTCCCCCCGTTTTCAAAACTAAACTAAAAAATAAATTATATTAATTTGTAATATATAAAGTAACTAGTGAATGTAAATATATTTTTTGTGTATGTCAACGATACTTACATTGACAACAATAGATTTTCATGACTACATAAGAACAGGTATTTTTGATATTTTTTGAGTTTTAGATAGTGGCGAAAAACCCAAATAAAGGTAAAAAATACCAGTCAGGAAGTTGTAAATTAAATTCTGATGGAGAATTAGAATCACTTGGAAACATTTTGTTTAAGTTTAAAGGTGTGATCGGTACCGGTAGTTCCTGGCTCTGAGGAACTGGCCTAAGTGCAGAAGGCAAATTTGGATACTGAATTTTATACCTTTGCTTTTTTGAAATCCCATCCGTTTTCGTGATACAAAAGTAGCAATCACTTACATGGTCAGTAGGTTCTCTGCAAACCATAGCAACAACAAACAGCATAGAATTTTTTGACTCCATGAGAAGCAGGTGCTTAAAAATGGGACGTGTTATGCCATTTCTGTGAAACGGTGTTTTAATAACTATCTAAATGAAACGCAAAAAGAGCATTCTCATCAATCTTACGAAACGACCTGTGTAATTGAAATGATTTTATAAATATTTTGGCGATGTTGATAGACCTTTTCATAAATTGATATGATGGCACAAACCAATGCATGAAAAGATTTATTCACTTATCTTTTATAACAAGTTCGGTCTCTAATTATAACTGTTAAACTATTAGAGTTACCAAGCACAAAACAATAAAGTAAACAGCGCCGAATTTAATTTTCAATTTGAACAATTAAAATTTAACATTAGAAATTTAGAAGAAATGGTAAAAGTCAAAGTTAAAAATCATAATTATAATGAAATGCAAAATCTGTCATAACATTCTTTAGATACTCACAATCTCTAGACATGCCAACCGCTAGGCATTTCTTGAATCTACAATACTGGCAACGATTCCTATTCAGTCTTATAACCAGACATTTGCCATCTCGCAAACACCTGTATTCGATTTGTTTTTGGATGCTGCGTCTGAAGAAACCCTACGAAACACAAACTCATTAATTATCTTCTGTTACGGTAGGAGTCTTGTGAAATCTAACTATGCATCTTACCTTACAACCTTCGCATGACGTAACACCGTAGTGATAGCCTGAAGCCTTATCGCCGCAAACTTTGCAAGGTACAAACGACTTTGTAGTGTTGGAACTGTTGGAATCCGCTGCTACGTAATTGCTTTGTTCTAAAACAAAGAAAAATACAATTGCATGTATTGCTAAAATCAAATCAGTATTTTTCTAAATCTCCCATTTATTTACAATCTACCTAAAGATAATAAGCAACTGTTACAATATTTAGGGTAAGGTAGCGAGGTGGCAAGTATCAGGGGTGAGCGCGATTGCATTAAAGGTTTAACATGTACAGGAATGTAGGTTCTTCATAACTAGAATAGGGGAATAATCTTATTTTTTATCTTAAATTCTATAGGTACTCCTGATTTTATCTGATATTAGTTATTTTACCTTTATATTTGACAAGCAAAGTATCTATTTGTAAAGTATGATAACAATACCTGATAGTATGGTGTAGGAAATTTGCATTTAAGCGAGCAGTACTTTTTATATTCAAAAGCGTTAATAATAATTTTCACTAGCCTGTGAACTTTCAATTGTTGCAAATTTTTCGCGAAATCCGAACTGCTGTTCTGGAACGATATTTAGTTCTCAAAAACAAAAAACTTTAATAAGCAACGATGATGCTTCCTCGGTCGGTTTACTAGGTTTTGGAATCAATATGATTTGTCCTACTTTCCACTGTGACGGATAATGGCCAACTCTAAATATTGCATTATAAATTTATGTAAGGACAGCTAATGCCTTTTCCGGTATTTCTTTAACGACTGTCCGAGTTATAAGGTCAAATCCTGGACTTTTCTTTGGGATGAGGTTTTTATGAATCATAGCTTTAACGTCTCTAATTTTTATGACTTTAATAACAAGTATAGAAGTTAAATCAGTATAAAAACTTTTATATTTTTAAATAGTTCTATTACCCTCTTTACCTATACATACAAGTATTTGTTTTTTGGTAAATTGGTATGATGCTCCTTGATATCTGATAGAAGTTTCATATCATTTCGCTTGTTAAGTTAGAAATTATAGCGACTTTTATAATTGTTGCCGGAGATTTTTTAAATAAATACATTTTTCGAGCAAAGAGTTAGTTTAGTAGATTCTATAAGTTATTCTAGTGTACGTTATATTTCTCTTTTGTTTCTATATACAATCAGTAGGCAGATGTCATGTGCCAAACACTAGTGGCTCAAATGTATTGTAATAACATTTGAACTCTGTTGATATCACTCTCTCAAACTAATATTATTGAAGCTCTATTGAATAACAGCCTCGATAGGGTTTGTTTTTCTGATATTTGGAGGCCATTTAGATAATTTATTGTTTTTTTGCGTAATTTATAAGATCTTTCAAAGTTCATGAACAGCATGTACGCTGATATTTCATGCTCATATCATAATGTTAATATATGTTTCAGTGTGAATAGTTGGTCTATTGTCAACCAATTTTTCTAAATCCTTACTTTCAAAAATTTTCTCAAATTCTTCAATTTTTTCTTTTCTTTTTTAAACGTTGACATTAATTTATAGGATACGTCTAATAGCGGTACTCATCTGTAATTTTGCGCAGTTTACTTTGCCCCTTTTTTGTATATTAGTAGCATTATTGTCCTGCCTTAGTTTTTAAAGATGTGATTATCGGATGTCCAATTATTTTTCGATATTAAACATTCGTCAAAGAAGGATAAATGAATTTTTTCGTTGGAATGATAAATGAATTTTTTCGTTGGTTTTTATAGTGAAATCTTTATTATTATAGAAACGTAGAAATTTTATCATATATATATATATATATATATATATATATATATATATATATATATATATATATATATATATATATATATATATATATATATATATATATACACAGTGGGTAAAGGAAATAAGGGGTTAAGGGAAATAAGGGGTGGGTAAGGGATTAATAAAACAGTGTTCCATACAAAAAGGATCGAAAACTTAAGGGTTCCCGTGTTTTCCGATTGCAAAAAAAGTATAAAATAAGAATTACCATGTTAACAAAATACGTGTAAAAGTACATATATTTGGAAAATAATACTTGGATATTATTTAACGAGTCAACAAATAAACGAAAAAAACAATAAAATATTTAATGAAAATTGTTGTAATTATTTAATGAAAATTGTTAAAATATTTGTTAAAAATTAAGAATCACGCCGTACATCAACCAAACAGAAATGGCAACGTGGCTTTGACTAACTAAAAAGATTCCCATGACAAAGGGTGCTGGCAGCAAAAATTATTTCAGTATATGTATTTGAATTCCATTTACTACCAAAATTGTATTCTGTACGCGAATATCACGATATGCTTCTTATTTATCGAGAAGCTACTGCAAACCGAATTAGAAATATATCAGGACTCTTTCAACGTTTTCGGGAAAATAAGTTAAAACGGTACTAGTCTTGCATAGAATCAAATGATTCTCTTTCATAATATCACGTGAATGTCATGGTGCTATGATGTGAAAAACTAGTGGTAGTAATTTCAATTATGACATTAAACGACATTAAGGTGTAAGTTTATCTTTTCTTTGTAAAAAAACAAACCAAATTTATGCTTAAACCTATGGAATAAGTGGCTATAAAAATACATTACATTTTATTTTCAAATAATAAAAGGTATACAACTTTGTTCCCGCCGTTTTTTTTTTATTTAAAGGTTTGTAATGAAATTAATTGTAATAAACTAGTTATACATTTATGATTCAAAGTATTGTCCATCGTTGACCATTACTTTCTCCCATCTTTCAGGCAGCATTGAAAAAAATGCGTTGAAAAAATTGGTCATCTTTTGAAGCGATCTACGAATCGATTCAATTTTTGATTTACTCATAATACCAGAAGTACTGGTCAGCTAGGCCGTGTGCCATCAATCGAAACAGGTGATAGTCAGAGGGAGCAACGTCTGGAAAATACGGACCATTTCATAGGATAGGACCATTTCATAGGATAGGACCATTTCAACATTTCTAAGAGTCGGTTCTAAAATGCAAGAATATACCAGGTATAAGATATACTTGGAATAAAATTTGAAATGCCCGTTCTGTCATATTCTTGCATTGTAGAATCGGCTCTAAGTATGCTTTGACCCCTTTTGCAACATGGAACTGAGCATTGTCATGCTGTAAAATTGGCTTTATTGTGTCTTTCGCTGTAGTGTGGTCGTTTATCTTTCAATGCTCGGCTCAAACGCATTAATGGTGTTCGATAACGATCCCCTGTGATTGTTTCAGACGGTTTTAGCAGCTCATAATAGACTACACCGAGCTAGTTCCACCAAATACAGAGTATGACCTTGGAGCCGCGAATATTCGGTTTTGCCGTCGATGCGGAACCGTGGCCGGGATATCACCATGATTTTCGACGCTGTGAGGTTATTGTAATAATCCCATTTTTCGTCCCCAGTCACAATGTGATACAGAAATCCTTTTTTTAAAATAAATACGTTTTTGCCTCTCAATCAACTGTTCACAAGCAAAGAAACGGTTTTCAACATCTCTCGGTTTCAACTCATATGGCACTCAATATCCTTACTTCTGGGTCATTCCCAGGTCTTGAAGCGTTTTGAAATTGTTTGTTGAGTCACTCCCAATGATTTTGTCAACTCTTTTTGTCTTCATTAAACAATGCTTCTAATTCTTCATCGTCAAAAACTTTCGCTCTTCCACCTCTCGGTCTTCGACGTGAAAATCACTGCTCTTGAAGCGTTGAAACCTATCACAACACGTCCTTTCATTCAAAGCGGTCTCACCATAAGTATTTGAGAGTATTCGATGAGCTTCAGCAGCAAATTTTTCGTATTAAAGAAATAAATTAACACCTCCCGCAAATGACGAGAATTTGGCTCATAAACTGACCTTTTTAATTGCGAATAACTTTATGATGTAAACACAGATCGACTACTGGTGCTATAGGGTTCTGTTTACAAGATGCCTAAAGGTATTGCATGCCGTATGATGTATTTATTTCGATGACAACTTACCGCTAACGCCATCTATAGGAAAAAGACGGGAGCAAAGTTGTATACCTTTTACCTTAAGAGGACTATGAAACAAAAAATCACTACGATTATGCACCTGCAACACATGCACATATCTCGGGTTGCTGCTACAAAATTGTATTTAGTGCAGTATTGTATTTCGTGCATTGTATTTAGTTCTTAGCGACTATTGTCCCTTCCCAAACCTGAAGAAATGCCTTGCTCGACGAAGATTTACTTCAAATGATGGGGTAAAAACTGATACAACCCCTTTTTTGCAGAACTGGATAAATCATATTATATTGAGAGACTTAAAAAATTGGAATATTGTTGTTGTAAATTAATCGAATTACAAGGTACTATTACTATGTTGACAAAATTAAAATAAACTCAAAAATCGTGTGTATTCCTGATCAGACCACTTCTCGAACGACCCTCGTATGTAAAAATATAAAAAATTTAAAATTATTAAAATAACATATTATTCAGTATCTGTTCAACAAAAAACGAGAAACCTTATTGGGTAATTCAATTCCACGCACGGACCGTTTCCTTCAGATATGCGGAAGATTATCGTCGACAGTCTCGGTCATCCATCCGAAAGGGTGTGGCCTGCACGGACGCCACTGGCCTCCGTGGTACCGTTAGTCGAATACCATTACGCGTTGCTTTGGTCGTCCGACAGGAGCGAGCCGGAGGGGCGCAATACTCAGTAAATCAAATCGAGAATATCATTAAAAAGTTTCGAGATTGGGTGGTCTGTAATTAACGTGCCAATAGATCGAGTTGATTAATACGATTGATCGACTTCATTTACCGAAACAGCATTACGTCACTTTATACACAGGATAGTTTTATCACTATGTCTTCATAAAAGGGGAAACTATATCAAGATAATTTCCAAAATAGGGCCACAAGTGCTCCTACATTATTTTGAACCTAAAGTTAAAATATATCTATCTATATAAAAAAGAAGAAGAGATACTATATAATAAAGAAGAAGAGAAACGCATGTAGTAGATTTTTTTATGGAAAATGTTGATGAAATGCAAACACCGTACATTATTTCTTATAAATAATCAAATGTGTTTAAGAGGTGCTTTTGAAATATTTTTTGTTACTCAGGGAGCACAGAAACTAATACAAATTTTACACGCCGTTTTATTTTACCGCATTATAACTGGCGAACAAATCTGATGAAAGACCTAAAAGAAATTTTAGGAATATTTTTGGTGAGAAATGCATGTCCTTTACATCATTATCATCATCATTATCATCATTATAACAAGGCTAAAGGTTAAATAATACAAAATCTGTTGAGCATGCGAGATGATAAATATATTTGATGTAATATTCCTGAAAAAACGAGCATACAGCCACTTAGTTTCAATACTTGAATATCTTAGGACAGGAAATACTGAAATCATTGAGATACCTTGGACCTATTCTGTCCTTATACATCCACTGGGTGTCTCATAACTTATCTGCCATAGAGCAACTGATGATAATAGAGATTAAAATAAGATAATTTCGTCAATAAATGTGTTGGAAAATTTTAGTTATTAAAAAGATACGGGGTGTTGAAAGTGAAACTAAATTTTTGAAAAATTGAGATAATATAAAAACGGTTGAAGATATCAGGTTCAAAATCGAGGTAGTCGTAAAATCCTAATTTGGTACTAGTTTGAGCCTAGTTCCTAGAGGGCGCTTGCTACCTACTTTGCAAGGAATTAACTCGCTCATATTTGTTTTACTCTATAAAGCTGAGAATATTTTGACTTCAAAATAGAGAAGAGTCATAATTCCCACGTAAAAAGGTACCCTTGGTCAATATCGATATCTCACGCCGTTTGCGAGATATTGGTGTTCGAATATTCCATTGCACATCTTATCGATGGCTGAAAAATCTGCAATTCACGAAAAGTGTCTTAAATACGAGGAAAAAAAAACATTAAGATGTCAAAAATACGACAGACTTTATTTAAAATAAAACTTTTTCAAAATTTACTTCAATAGGTGTTGAAAGTGTCCATCGTCTATATCAATACACTTTTGCAGGCTCTTTGTTAAGTGACGTCTCACATTTCAGAAGATTTTTTCTTCATTTCTAATAACATTGGCCGCTTGTTGAATTTTTGTAAAGTTCGTCTCGTGTATAGTAAACTAAAGACTTCATATTAGTCCACAAATAAAAATCTAAAGGGTTAATGTCTGGGCTACGAGGTAGTCAAGGAAACTCACCACAACGCCCAATCCATCGATGTGGAAAACGTTGATTCAAATGACTTCGCACTGCAACAATAAAATGCGGTGGCGCCCAATCTTGCATGAAACGCATATCTTGTCTTAAATTTAGAGATATACCGTTCAAAAGGTCTAATAAATCAGTTTCAAAAAACTGTACAAATTGATCTCCATTCAGTTTTTGCGGAAACTCAAATGGGCCGATAATTGAATTTGATTGAATAATCAACTATAATTGAAAATTCATGCTGGAAATGTCGCTCTCTTCGTAGGTGTGGATTTTCCCGGGCGTAATAATGATTATTTCCCCAGTTAAAAATTCTGGTAAAAGTTGCCTCGCCAGTAAACAATGTCTTTCTCAAGAATATGGGGTCTTTGTTTTTTTTATGTAGTAGATTTTGACAAAATTCTGATCTAGCTGGCAAATCTTGTGGCAATAAATTTTAAACAGGCGAAAAATGGTGGGGAAACAATTTTTCTTTATGGCGAACTCTTAAAACGGTAGATTTGCTAATTTCTGTAGACGCCTCCAAACGCCTGGTACTTAGTTCAGGATTTTCCGCGATACTAACCAAAATATCCTCTTCTTGTTCTACCGTTATACGTTTTGGTACTCCACCAGGATTGTTGTAATAAAACAAATCTGTTTCACCCCACTGATTGAAAATTCTTTGAAAAATATGTCGATCTGGGATGATTCTTGTTGGGTAGAGCTCTTCATACCTTCTAACGGCAGGGCGACTATTGTAATTTACTTGTACATAAACGCAGAGCATATCCCTTAAATCAAGGTTAGCAAACTGATTAACTCTGGACATTTTTTACAAATTCTTTATTACCAACTCAAAATTGGAGAAACTTGTTGCCACCTACGTTTAATACGAGAGATAGAAAACAATGACAGTTGTCATCGAGAGTAATAATTTGTACACAACATTCAAGGCACACTTTGTGAATTGTATATTTTTCAGCCATCGACAGGCGTGAGATATCGATATTGATCAATGATGAGCTCTATTTTGAAGCCAAAATATTTCCAGCTTTATGGGGTAAAAAATATGAGCGAGTTAATCCCTCACAAAGTTGGTAGCAAGCGCCCTTTAGGATCTAGGCTCAAGCTAGTACCAAATTCGGATTTGTCGCCTTTGAAAACCCAACTACTCCGATTTTGAACCTGATATTTTCAACCGTTTATAAATTATCTCAATTTAATCAAAAATTTAGTTTCACTGTCAACACCCTGTATCTTTTAATGACTAACGTTTACCAACACATTTATTGACTAAATCCTCTTATTTTGATCTTTACTATCACCAGTTGCTCTATAGCGGATAAGTTATGGGACACCCTATATATGAGTGAAAGGCATATTGAAAACACAGTCCCTTTATTTTTCTAGTCGAGTTGCTACAGAATGTCTATCAGTATATTTAAAAATGTCGTTGAAATGCAAACCTTCGTTCAAATATAAAAGACGACGTAAAGTGTTCAGTATGAATGAAAAATCAAAGATTGGAGCAGTTTCAGGCTGCGAAGTTTATTGCAGCCGTTGCCAAGATCTATATCAAAAACGAATCCTCGATACGTGAAATGTTAAAAAAAACGAAGACAAACATTAGTTAAGGTAGACATTTTTTTAATTTGTTGGTGGTGGACATTACGAAAAGAAAATCTCATTCATGACAACACGGTACAACAAAAAGTATTGATTTTTAACTCTCATATGGTTCTAAGGTGAAACATTAGTTTACGTTCAAGTCATTCACAGCAAGTAAAGGTGAAACAGAAAGTAATTTACTGCAAGTAAAGACTGGTTACATATATTCAAAACTTGGCTTAACCTTAAAAAAAATCAAACCGCTACTACGTCATTTCCAGAATAAAGTGTGCTGGTCTATAATTTTGAACATCTCATGAGAAGGGTGTTTAGTAACCGAGACTTAAAGGAACACACTAAAATCAGGGTTTACTATGTCTTCATAATTCCCAGTCAAATAATTCCCAAGCAAATAAAACAACTCGAGATATTTCATTCAGGCTACATCCGACAAATCTTGAGAATAAAATAGCAAGAGCATCAAACCAATGTGGATGTACTTGAAAGAGCCTAAGTTTTGATCATTTCTGGCGGCTGCGACGACCTCTCTGGAATGATTGACACGAAGTGATTTCTGCTTCTCCGTCAACGTGTTTGGAACAAACTTTGCACACACGTTTGTTTTGCCCAAATCCTTGTGAATAATGAGTCGAATCGTTTCTTTGTCGATATTCAAAGCCCCTTCTATCATGTTTAGTAAGTAAAACACGTTGTATATAATTGGCTGTCCAATTTGGGGCATAACGTATGCGGTTTGTTTTTTTTTAAGAAGAAAATAATGTCGTTACAATACTCAGGGCACTTGGTTCTAACAGGACGGAACCACCTACCACACTTCCAATCTCTCTTGCAGGCGCTTTTCCCGGAAAAATTGATTTCTCGATGAGGAGACGTTCAGTGGCGCCCCGAAACCCAGACCTAATTCCGTGTGATTTTTTTATGGGAATATCTTAAAAGTCAAATGTACTGCAACCACCCCGTCACTCTGAGAGAAGAATATTCGGCAAGAAATCAAAGCCATAACTGCAGACACTTGCCGTCACGTTGTGGTAAATATTAGAGGTCGGCTTTAGGAGTGCAAGGGTAGAAATGGAGAACATTTAGACAATGTAATCTTCAGAACATGAATTTCCAAGAATTCTTGAAAATTTTAAGAATAAATTTGTTAAAATTGATCAACCTGTTTTTTTATTTCATTTCCAAAAGTATACAACTTTTTGGACCCTGCACCTGATCCTCCAAATTCTATTATCACAAAATATATTTAGTAAAATAAAAAGACAAAAAAGAAAACTTTTTACTTTTAATTTTACCATCGCTCAAAAAAATGCTTGCGTCGACTGGTGCAAAGAAATGCTCAAAAAATACAATCGTGGTACGTTAAAAACCGCGTATAACCTCTACACAGGTAACGAATTTTGAATCTATGCGTATGAGCCCGGAAGTAAACTGCAATCGACTCTATAGATCTTTCAAAATTAGCTAAACCCAACAAAAGTTGTTCACGTAAGAAGCACATCGAAGCAAATGATCGCCTGTTTTTTTTTGGATAAATAGGCATGTGGCTACAGTGCCACTAGAGAATCGTAGAACGGTAAATTCTGAATGGTATACAACCATTTCTTTGCCAGAAGTTTTTGGGGAAATAAGAAAAAACAACCAGCGACGCAGGATCATTCTTAACCATGACAAACCGAGCTCTCACACGTCGAATCGATTAATTCAATATTTAACCAGTCAAAACATCGTTTGAGGAGTCATCCGGTGTAAGATCCTGATTTGGTACCCAATGATTTCTTTTTGTTCCTGTCGGTCAAGAACAAACTACGTGGTCGTATTAAACGAATTAAACGTCATAAACGATTTTCGATGCCAGAAGAAGATATTAATGCATTTAAAATGCATGTTTTGGAGATACCTCAATTGGAATGAAAAAACTGCTATGAAAATTGATTTAAACGTATGCAGAAGTATATCGATCATCGCAGAGAGAATATTTTGAAAAACAATAAAACAATTTTGAATGATAAATATTTGTTTTTATTTATTATTCTGGATACATAAATAGCAACCCTCGTAGCTCCAAATGATGATGAACAGAAATTAAAATGTTATGATCCTATTTTCATTAGTATATTTTCTTGTGCAATACATAGTTTGAATACGAATGAAATTTAAATTTAATTTTATTAACAGCATAAATATAATTTTTTTATGACGTGTACTTTTAAATAAATAATATATAACACCGCGATTTTCGTTATTTTTTTGGATCCATTCTGCGTTATAAACCTAAAGACATGGCGCCCACAAGTAGTTCGCTATTATCTACGGTTTCAGGTATCCGCAGAAGACAGCGGAACGGAACCCCTGTAGGTTTATAAATTTAATACAAAAACTAACTCATTTTTTGCTCATCAAAACTGCGACAAAATGTATCGTGCCGATAGCTCCTGTCTGAAACTCATCGATGCATCAAGTAGGCTGGTTCCTTCAAACAGTGCAATTGCGCGTATTCACAATTTGCGAATTTGACAAGGTTCAATCTTTTTTTTGATCGTTATCTGTCTGTTTATTACAGTCGATAATTTTTAGTATACGTTACGGTTTTTATTATTTTGTATTGTGATTTTTGTGCATTTTGCAACAGAAATTCGAGGAGCAAATGGTAAGTAATTTTATTTTTATATAAACTTTTACTGGTGGTAAATTTCATATCAATATATTTCGGCAGGATTTTGACGGTCGGACAAGGTCAAACGGCTTTATACATAAACTTTTATAAATTTAGTTTATAATATATTTTGAAAACATTGTAAATATGTTTGTAAATATATTTTGATACACTTAATTTCCCTAATAATATTCTGGGACGATAATGTTCTTCATTAACTCTTTTAAACAGTTTGTTTCTGTTTTTATGACACTACAGTGTATCGTTGTTGCAAGAAATTCAGATAGCTTGGTCTTCAATACCGGTAGAAGCATGGCGACATTTAATCGACTCCATGCCAACAAGATATTAATGTAATTCTTCTACAATATATGTAATTCTTCTTCCTGGGGTGCTACAGCCTGTAAGTGAGCCTTTACCTCATTCTACCTTGCTTTCCAACCGGACTGATTCCCAGCAGTCTCTTACCAGTTCTTGATCTGCAGTAGTTCTTCTTATCTTGTTCTGCGCGTCGTGTCTTTGGTTTACCTCTTTTTTCTGTTAGAAAATTCAATCTATAAACAAGCGGCGACCTAAATAATAACATCCGGCGTGTTATTAATCAAACTGACCAGAGATTATGCGAAATTATAATCGAAAATGTTCGAAGAACCAGAATTTGCAGCCGAATCTAAGATGGGCATTCGTCTGACAACATTTTGCATGTTTAATCGGAGGTTCTGTATTTATAATAATAATAATAATAATGTTCAGCTCTACAGGCCTAGTGGCCATTGGCTTCGAAATCTTTCACTCTTCTTTTTCATCTTTTTCTGTACAAAGCTTCTGTTTTCCACCCCCTGACTCTTACTTCCTCAGATCTTTCAACACTTCATCCAACCGTTTCTTCCTCGGTCTATTCGTCTAACCCTTCTTTTGCCAGTCATCCTTGCTTTGTGCACCAACCATCCAGCTTCTTGCGTTCTCCCCACCTGAACAATGTTTTGGGTTTTTGTACAGTTCTGCTATTTCTGTATTTGTTCTTCTTATAAACTCATTTTGAACTGCAATTCCTCCAAACATTATACGCTCCCAGACTTCCAGCTTACTTTCCTCCCTCTTTGTCACTGACAACGTCTCGCACGTATAGGTAACCTGGTCCTTAGTATTGTTTGGTACATTCTTACTTTGGTTGCTTTTATTATAATGTTCGCATTTAAAATCTTTGAAAGCATTCCTAGGGCTTTGCTTCTTTCAATAATCGTTTCTCTATTTCTTTCTCTTTATCCCCTTTACATGTTAGTTTACTCAACTTTCTCTATCGTATATTTATTATTTTCTGCTCAATTAATGACTAAATTAGAGGACAGTCCTCTGGTATTATCTTTCATTACCATATATTTGGTTTTATTTTCGTTATTTGTTAAGCAATATTTCCTTGCTTTTCTTTCTTACATCTTGAATATTTTTGAACATCTTGAATATATATTTCGTCCTTGGATGTCGCCATCAATATAATGTCGTCCACATAGACTAGGCATTGGTGCCTGGTGCCATACATCAACCCCTTAGTATTGATACCACTCCTCCTCTGAATCAGTTCCTGCGTTAAAGTGAACGGAACTGCGGACTGTGGATAGGTTTACCTCAATCCTTTCTTTACAGTAACTTCCTCCGACATTGCTCCATCGACTATAACTTTATTTTCTGTCCTTCTGACAGTCGTCTGCACCAGAGTGTGTACTTGTCCAATAAAAAACCAGTCATAAAAATTATAAAAAAGCCTGATTATTTCCAATTTAAATCTGATGTTCAATTTGGGCCACTTGATACAAACGTGGGCAAAACAAAAAAAAAACAATACTTGAACAAAATGTGTTATTAAGGAGTGATAAGGTATTTTCGTTTTAAGGCATTTTTTTCGAGACATTCTCGAAGATATATGAGAGTATAATAATTATAGCAAAAAAAGTCGTTCTCTAACGTTCATAGCCATATTTCATGCAGGTGTCATATTTTCCATTTCTCGCCTGCGATCGTTATTTACGGCGTTTGTCAGCGTAAAATGTTGCATCTATTCGTCTTTTATTCATTTGTTAGCGTTCCTTGAGGAGAAACGTCCCATTTCGTATCTATATTTATATTTCATCGAAATGTCAACAGATGTTTTCTAGTAGGAACTGAAAACCTATTATCGTTTTGACAGTAAGCAATTTATTGGTTTAAATATTAAGTTAAAAATTAATCGGAACTTTGAAAACCACAGTCTTCCCAAAGGAAAAAATAACTCATATGAAATGAAATACAAGTAATGTCTAAGAATATAGATATATCGAGAGGGGGGTGACAAGGTATATAGGATAAGGGGGAAGGAAAGGAAGAAATATATGGAGAGATAGATGGGGAGAGAAAGTGATTTGGAGCGATAGGGGAGAGGGATGTGTAGAGTGGGTGATGAATGATAATGGGCCGTAATTAGAGTGGGGGTGGGCCATAATAAAAGTGTATGAAAGCCAGCGTGAAAAGAGAGAATAGAGGAGGATATATATATATATATATATATATATATATATATATATATATATATATATATATATATATATATATATATATATATATATGGTATAGTCGTAACTCTTCCAAAAATTGACCAAATAAGATGCTTTTATTTTTAAATTATTCGTTTTTGAAGCAATATTACAAAAAAAATCATTTTCTAAAAATTTTTTTTGTTTTTCGAAAAAAATCAATTTTTCAAAGTTCGATGAAGGTAAAGAGCCACGACGATGGTATTTACACACCAAACGTCGAATGAATGAAAGTTTTTTGAAAAAAAAATTGTGAACTTTAAAATATTAATTATTTTTTCCGAAAAATTAAAACATTTTATAGATCTAAATGAATTTTTTTTTAAAGTTCATCCAAAACGAATAATTAAAAAAAAACGTGTTTGAACGAGTAATGACTATTCCAAAAAGCCAAATCAAAAGGGGTCGGGTTCAAAAATGGTCTATTTGGCATGGAATGTCATATATATATATATATATATATATATATATATATATATATATATATATATATATATATATATATATATATATATTTATACTTCTTCAATCCAACTGTGGATGTAGGTCTCCCCTAGTCCCTTCCATCTAGTCCAGGTGCTTTACATCATCTACCCATCTCATATGTTGTTTGCGCGTCCTCTTTTTTCTAACCATGGTCTCCAATGTAAAACTTGTACGGTCCATCTGGTGTCTCTTTCAAGGGCGTTATGGCCTACAAATTGTCGTTTAAGGCGAGGTGTACTTTTTCTTACATTTGTGCGTCTGTTGTCTTATGCCGTATTAACATGTTTCATTTTGCCTTGGAGTGTTACGTGTAATGTTTGGCGTTCTATAGCTCGTTGGCCTTTATTAGTTCGTACACGTTTCTCCCCGTCAGGGTCCAGGTATGAGCTCCTGGCTGAATATATGGTCCAGGTATGAGCTGAATCAACATCGGTAGTATAAATCCATCGAATACCTTCGACCTAAGGTGTTGGAATATCATCTCCCATCTCTCCATTTCCATCTCTCTGGCAACTTCGATTGGACACTCTTTTTACATGAAATTCAACTCTTTTGGAACTAGCTTGGCTGCGACGCATTTCATTCCCAGAATATCAACCAAAATGTCTTGAGATGATCTTCTGCCACCTCTCATGACGATTTTCCAGCAGGTTTTTAATCTTTTCTCAATGTTTTCGTTGTTAACAGAGGTTGCCCGCCGGCTGGTCTGAGTTTTCAAGGCTCTCACGGCCTTCAGTAGATGCTGTATGTCACTTAAATACTCTGGTTCTTGAGATAGCAAACTTCCCAAAGGCTATGTGCAACCACCTGTTCCTAGGTGGTCGATTATTTGTTGTTCAATATAAAATACAAATTAATGTCTAAATGATTGTGGCGTGTTCATATATATTTTATCTTTTTTTGAGTTTTTCGCCACGATCTAAAACTCAAAAAAATACTTTCTTAGTGATCACTGAGAAATTTGTCTCCGTTTTGTCTTTTGACCAGTGATTCTTTATTTGCATAAGAACAGATATTTTTGATATTTTTTTGATTTTTAGATCGTGGTGAAAAACTCAAAAAAAAGAAAAAAATATAAAATACAAATTACCGGATTATCACTTGAATTTATCATTATGCCTTATTTGAAAGTTCTGACACTCTTATTGGACAACCCTTTATATCTTAAGTATTCGCCAAAAATTCACCTTAACTATATTTTATCGATCAACTCACACCACCATCAACAACCCGACGGTAAAAAAACAGCTGACTGACCAACCAATCTAAAACTATATCCAAACAAAGAAAACGAGAAAAAACAGTTCTAAAGGGTTCCTTCAACTTGGTCTTTGAACAAAGAAAAAAAGAACGGCCATACAAAAGTCCGACCGAATAATAAAACTGGTCTTTATTGAGTTCCGTTGAATAATTTCCGTGGTAGAACGCCTCTTTTTTTTTCTTTTATATCGAGTCTATCGCGTTTGGTTGTTCGGTTGGGTTCAGGCTGAGTGTCAGAGAGGAAGAGTACGATTGGTATAGAGGTAATAAATCTAATGTTTTCTTTTTTCTCTTCATGGTAAATTAAACTTTATGTCCATGTGAACCTGACTTTTCCTCTGAAATGTAATATGATATACAGATGGGGAAAATCATAAATGGCAATAAGAATGGGTAAAATGGTAAAAAAAAATGTACAAATTGAAACGCATTGTCTGTTGTTGCGGTTACTTCCTGATGACTATGATCAATCTGGAAAAACTGTTACGCGTAGCGTCCCTGAGTTACGCCAATAACCAATCTGTGTAAGTCCGGATGACTTCTAAACTCACGAAAAACCAAATTGAAATTTTATTTTTAAAAAAAATTCCATAATTTTACAAGGATAAGATGGAAGGTCATGTGTTGATTAAACACCACTTTTTCCGTGGAAAAGCCAATTTGAGAAAAACGGCAAAAAAAGTTGAAGAAATATGTGGGCTCTGCTCCTTTACATTTCCTGGTTTACAGGTAGTTTACTAAGTATTGATGTGATGGAACCAGCACAAGTGACCCTCTAGGCTGAAGACGCTCACTGAGGTCACTACTAAGGAAATAGTCAACAAAATCCATGGTATTATGATAGCCAAATACAGAGTAAAGGTTAGAGAGATTGTTGAAATGATAAACATCATTCTAGACGAACATTTAGATCTGAGAAAGCTATCCGCGCGATGAATGCACCGTTTCTTCACTACATACCAAAAACAGAAACGATTGACCACGATTCATGACCCTTGATGAAACTTGGATTCATTACCAACGAGATTATTACGAGAAATCAAGGACCTGTAGGTTTTATCCGGCGAAGGTGCCCCGAAAAGGAAGAAGAGACTTCTGTCGGCCAAAATGGTAACGACAACTGTTTTATCAGATTCGCAAGGCATTTTCCTCATCAAGTGTTCGGAAAGGAGGAAATTTCGCGTATAGTTGATAACAAAACACCCTTATTTAACGAAGAATAAGTGCTGTTTCAGTCCGACATTGCACTTGCCCATTCCTTCGCTGTTGCAATATCGAAATTAGCGAATTAACGCTATGCATTGATACCGCATTCTTCCTATTCTTCAGACTTGGCCCCCTTTGACTTCTTTCTCTTTCGAAACATGAAGAAATGGTTGGTTGGAAAGAAATTCACATTAAATGAAGAGATCATCGCCGAAACAGAATTCAATCTTAAAGCTCAATCTTAAAGTCCTACGTTTTGGAAGGCACGAAAAAAATTCCTTGGGCGAAGTGTATCGAGCTAAAAGAAGACTTAATTTTGATCTTAGACTTAATCAATTTTCAATTAAAAAAACATATTTTATTTTAAAATGTACTTGATCTTCCACTCTATCCTTGTATATTTTTGTATTTCAGATTCTTTTTTTCCAACGGTTCTCTTCATAAAATCAACTCATACATTGTACTCCTCAACCACGTGTGGGAGGACTTCCTACCCCAATACCCAAACAAAATCATTAGTAACTTTTGAAACATGTCATCAAAAGTTATCATGCTGGTTGTTTTCGCCGCCAGTATAAAGCATCTGCTATCAAGATTATATTCAAAATTTATTTAGAGCAATTGTTCGTAAAGTACCCTCAGTTTAAAACTATATTTCACCAAGTTTAGTTTGTTTAAAAGAGGATTCATAGAGATATAGAACCAAAGACCACTCCTTGAAAGAGTGCTTGGGCAAGTCTCCTTAAAAATTTCTCTTCTAAATAGGGATTTTATCAGTTGTGATATTTATCCCACATTTCCTAAACTAGAATTTGTTTCTCCAAGTTGAGATGAAGGTTTCCAGGAGATTAATAAAGGTAGATGTATTTTATATATGTTCAAAATTTCTAGGAATCATTTGTGTGGTATGTACTGAATAAATAAATACTGTTCTTTACCTCCTGTTGTTCATTTGGTACAATCTTCCTGTTGCGTAGATATAATATTTTCTCACAATATGCCTATATTTGATGACTATTGTAAGCTTAAATGCCTATGTCTAATAGACATCTGTAAGTTTCAGCTTAGTTTTATGGGTACAGACCTTTAAGGACAGACAAAACAGTTTCCAGATTTATATCTCTTTCCCATCTATAATACTAGGCTAATTGAAAAGTTCACGGAGTGGAAATGATAAAACAAGTTTATAGTTGAAAAAATTACTTTATTCATTGATGAAAAACGCTTGCCACGTAGGAATTTTTTGAGGTTTGGGAACAGATGGAAGTCAAAGGGGGAAGTCAAAGGGAAAGTCAAAAGATCTGGTGAATATGGTGGATGCTCGAACAATGTATAGTGTAACTCCTTCAATTTGGCCATTGTAAGACTTCTATGAACCGGTGTATTGTCTTGATAAAAAAAATTTCTTTGCTAAACCAGGTCTTTTCTCACGAATTTTTACAGCCAATTGATCCAAAAGGTTTGAGTAATACTGTCCTGTTATTGTTTTACCGATTTAAAGGTAATTACTTAATAAAATGCCTTTTGCATCCCAAAAAATTGATGCCATTACTTTTTTGGTCGATGTTGACTACTTTGGTTGCTACTTCTGCGGTTTGTTGTCGCAGTTCAGGATCATAGTAGTAAATCCAAGTCTCATCCATAGTGACAAAACGATGTTAAAAATGTATTTTATTCTTTCGAAAAAGATCCTAATGTTGGTTAGAAAGTTTTACTCGGAGTGTTTTTGATCAAAATTTAACAAATGCGTCACCCATCTTGCACATAGCTTTCTCAAGCCTAGTTCCTGTTTTAAAATATGAAACACCCGTTCAGTTGAGATATCCATAGCCTTAGCAATTTCACTCAAAGTCAATTGTCTGTCATCTGTAACCATATCATATATAAAACTATCCCTTACCCGCCCACTTCGATGGATGTAACTTGAAATAAGTTTTGCCAAAAAAAAAAGCAAAATATATTCAAAAGATAATTTTTTAAACACAGTACATGCAAAATGAGACCTTAATAATTTTAATCTTTTATGAATCATTCGGACCCATCATTTATAGGTAAACACTTATTTAAAAACGAATTAATTAGTAAAAAAGAAACTTTGAAAATGTAGTAAAAAATTTGGCCGTATTAGTTACTATAAGGCCAGTATAACGCAACTGTTTTCCGATTTCTATGTTAAAAATGAATAAGAAGTGTCCCGACAAATAATTCTTCGGCGGAAGTAGACTAATGGACTATGAATCCAAAACTTAAAACGTTTTCGTTCAATGTGAGTTTGTTTTTATTTTAACAAAGATAAAATTGATTACTCTCCAAATTATAACAATTATTAGAATTCATAGCAAACTTATTACTTATAATATTTTCATTAAATAGATGTGACCTGTTCCAGTTATACAGTCGATAAACATTGAAGAAATTTGAAATGTATAATTTATATTTTTGTTGTGATAGTAAAAAGAAATACTTCATTATTTTTTAGATGAACTATTGAAGATAATTTACATATCATTCATTTTAGTATTTAATATAAATAGCTTAAAAAATATCTAGAAAGTATCTGTCGACTGAGTTTTTGTTTATTTCCTTGTTCAGTCGTCTTTATTGCTCACAATATTTATTAAGACCATTAAAACTGTAAAATCAAATACATAAGACTTCTCTATAAATTACGTTTTTGGTTTTCTTATCTAGCTGAAGAATGACCAGGTTATCATGAGAACTGACTCTTGAGCATGCCACAAAAAACTGGCCATGAGAAAAGCAGTCATTTCTTAAGTCAACACCAGCCACTTTCATACTCTATCCTTGTGCTTTATTGATAGTCATGGTAAAGCAAACTAATAGGAAATTGCAGATGTTTGAATTCAAAGTGGTACTCAGTTGAAATAAGAGGAATTCTTGGAATGAATAAGTTTTCTCTCTCATATTTTCCAGTGAAAATCATGGCTTCTAATACGTTTTTATGTAGAGCTTTCATCTGAAGTCTGGTACCATTACACAGTTTTGGAGGGTTTAAATTACGCAATAGCATTATTGGTGTGTTAATCTGTAGGTAAAGAACATGAGGTGGTATTCCTTGCAGATTAAGCGTCTGCAACAACTCCACAGGATAAAGGACAGCATCTTCCACCTCCATTACCATGTACACAGATTCATACTTCACATGTATAGTGGGCAGCTTTTCTAATAGAAAGTTATTAATGCTATTGGGTTTGTCATTTGTCGGAGTGAAAATAGCTCTTTCTTTTAACCATGAAGTACCATTTAGTTCAGCCTGATCGATGTTTGGATATATTTTGTCAGTCAGGGTTATCAAATCTCACACGATATCACAATGACTACTCGAAATATTTACTTTACCTTCTTCTTCTGGAATTTTTCCATCACCTATATCAATTAGTAGTTTTAAAAACTCTTCTGCTGCTAAGTCATGCTGAAGATGAATACGCATATTAATACTCAAAGATAGGACTTTAACATGAGGTCATAAAATTGATGACTTAAGACAGGCCTTGACTTCATCTGCATCTGTTTCCCGTAATATAACAGGTAAGATCGGTGGTCTAAAGTTACCAGCCAAACGAAAAGTTACTCTACCCATAAGTTGGTTGCAACCTCTAGGTGAATCGTCACAATTTTGAAAGAAATAGATAATCCACTAATTTAAATATTTTCTACGGACATTTGCAGGCACTGTTCTAGGATATAAATATCACTGGTAGGACCATAAAAAAAAGTATGCAACAAAACAACTCAAAACGAAGGACTTGTAGCTCGCTTTCCCTTCGGGTGAAGTGTGGTTTTTGATGGAAATACAATCAGCAGCAGATAATATTTTCCCTCGAGGAGACACAAACTATGTTCTCGGATAAAAATTTACTGTAATCGGTGCTTAAAAAATTTTTCACAGTAAAAAGTTTGCATATTATGTATTAACAAAAATCAAATAAAACTCACTAAAACTAAATATGAAAAAAAATGAATTGGATACAATTATTTAACCAAATATATCAATAAATAATGCCTTAATTGAATATAAAGATAACCGACAAATATAATTTTATAATCGTATTATTAAAGGTAGTACGACGTTGAAAAAAATATTTTATCAGCTCAATTTAAACTAATTGTCACATACGTTATTATATTTTAATTTTTCTCATAATAATTATTGACATGAAAACGTTATTTTGACAGCTGAATTTAAAGTAATTGTTACACAGTTCGAGTATCCAATTTTTATTAAATTTTGATGTTTCTCATAATAATCTGCAAAAATAACTTCATTGAAAGCTAAAGGAATGATTAAAAATTAAACGGCCAATACAATGAAAAATTAGACGTGGCTGTCAAGAGTTTTCTTCATTTTCTTAATATTAATATAAATTATCATACGTGATGTTTTAGTATAGATTATTAGTATTTACTGTAACTCTTCACCCCCGCTCCCTCTTTGGAGCGGATTTTCGTATAACCCATTAGTGAATGTCTGTGAAGTATAAGAAATAGTTTTGCTAAGTTTCAAGCTTATAGCATACTAGCTGTACCGCCCGCTTCGCTGGGCATTTAAAATTAACATTATTATTTATTGTCATTATTACAGTTTCTTTATTAAAAATTTTTTAACTTCCCCTTCCCGTCTAAAATCAAGCTTACATATAGTGCCCTCAAATATAGTATTTAATCTTCCTAACATTTAATCTTTGTCGTCTATCTCATCTTCTTCGATTATAGTTTCGATCGGCCACAAATCGTTCATGAGCCCCATGTACTTATTAGTTAAAACGAGATCTTCTTCATTGCACCGAATGATGTCATTTGGAAAGCATTGTTGTAAGGTCTGATAGATTTTAAAAATGCATTTGATTTTACATGTGTTCCATGGAGTAGCGATTTTAATAGCTCTGGAAGTTCTAGTTTTATTTTGCCAGCTGAACAGCTCACATTCACCAATCCACTTTAATGCTTTACAATAATTACAAATTTTTGTCATTAAACTTAATTTTGATTCTTGTTTATAATCAACTGTAGGACCATACGAAAAACCACAATTCATTTTACCTTCCAACGAATTTTTAATGTCATACGTCGTAAATCTTCTTTCCTTTTTTGTTCTTTTTGTAATCAATTTTCCGTTTCATCTTTATTTTCCGTTTCATCTCCACATGCACGCTTAGATTTCATATACTTTGATTTAGACGTTACCACATTTAATTTGGACTTTCCTTTTTTAGGCATTTATGACTACAACAAATAATTGGAATTAATTAAAAATTATCTTGAGATTGATAACCGAAAATTCAATATAAAAAGTTGAAATAAATAGCTTACTAATTTAATGCTGGGAAACTAATTTTTCGTTTTAATCTAATTATTCCACGCTTCCTTCTTTTCTTCTTTAATTAATAAATATAAACATATACATATATAAATATAAACATATACATATAGATATATATGTTTTTAATATCTTTTTAAATCAGTCAATTGACATTTGGTAAAAATTTGTTTAGGTTAGAAAAAAACAAAGTTTTAATGCTACAGAAAAATAATAATTTAATAGTTTAATTAATAATTAATTTATTAAAATTAATAATAATAGTAGTTAATATACATGATAATAATAATAATCAATAATGAGCTGATAAAAGCTGAAATTTTAAATTTAGCGTTTTTGATCATTAGCGCCCTCACAACCGCTTTAGGAGTTTGAACTCCGCTGCAGACTTTCTTAATTAGTCTTAATATAGCCCAAGAAAGAAAAAATTAATTTCAAATTTTCATTTTAATAATAAGTTTATAAAAACTATAAAATCAGATAATTCGCGATTCTCATCATTAACGCCCCCGCAACTGGTGTAGGGAGTCCAACTCTCATATAAATATTAGCCTATCCATTAAGTACATGTATTTTCTACATGGATACCAAGTTTCAAGTCAATCGGATGCATGGTTCAGTAGTTATAACGGAACATCCGTAAAAACCAATGTAGATTTATATATTAGTATAGTAAGTATACTATAGATATAGTCAAAAAATGAGAGTATCCAATCTTCCCCCAATTCACCCTTTTGTGAACAGATTTTCGAAAATTACATTTTTGGTAGTTGTTTATGTATTATAAGGAACATCCCTGCCAAGTTTCAGGTCTGTAGGACTTATAGTTAAAAAACTGGATTCACCCCTGTAACCCTCCTTCGGAGTTGATTTTCGTATATATATATATATATATATATATATATATATATATATATATATATATATATATATATATATATATATATATATATATATATATATATATATATATATATATTATTTGTTCAGCAGTTGCACTTATTAGACGTCCAAAATGACTCATTTTGGACGTCTAATAAGTGCAACTGCTGAACAAATAATATATATATATATATATATATATATATATATATATATATATATATATATATATATATATATATATATATTTATATTATTTGTTCAGCAGTTGCACTTATTAGACGTCCAAAATGAGGGTCATCAACCAAGCAACGTTGAAACTCACCTGCCCAGTTACAAACTATTGTTTTTAATGGAGCAGACGCCCCTAATACATTTACTACTTCACTATGAATTTCCATTTTTGTATGAATAAATTGACAGATCGACTTGAAACTTCATGTATGTTCATATGAAGGATGAATCTTCAAAATGTAGTAGATTATATAGTTCTTTTACTGCTGTCGCTTTTACTTTGTTCTTTTACTTTTGTTCTTTTACTTTGTCGCTCCGCGAAATTTTCCATTAGTCTGGTATGTTCTTATGCAATGGATCTTAATCTATTTATTTCTTTCATTTCCTTTGGTAGGAAAATTCGGCTAATATTTCTTAAATTATGTTGGTTAATTTGTCATGTGTGCACCATAATTTATTCAGCCATTATTTTTTATTATTTTCATTATTACTAGGGTGTAATAAAAATAGTTGCGAAAATTTATTCAACTTTTTCATTACAAATAAAAATTTCTTTTTCAGTACTTAAGTACTGCGAACTACTCAGTAGATGATTTTAGTGATGATGATAAAATTAGTGAAATAAGCCGAGAAATTAAGTTTAAGACATTATTTAAAAAAAAAAACTTCAAAGCGACTGACGCTCTTCATGAGAGCAACCGCTGGTTCGGCTATAGTTTAAAATAAATTCCGGGATCGAAACATGAGTCTTGAAGATAGACATCAATTCTTCTACTGGAACCTTCGGTGTGAAAACTCGAAGAGATTTACCTCTTAACACCAAATCACTTTTTAAACTTCTCGACGCACGTTTCGCTAACCATATTAGCATCATCAGAAGATGATTTAATCAATTATTAACGTAACACTCGGTAAATTTTACGGTTCAGGATTTGTACACGATTCATTAGGTATGGTTATCATAGACAGCATAGTTTAGTTTTAGAATTAGATCAAATCATCTCCTGATGATGTTAACATGGTTAGCGAAACATGCGTCGAGGAGTTTAAAAAAAGTGATTTGGTATTAGATCCCAGAATAAGTACTAGGAAACTGTCAGATGAATTGAAAGTATTCCACACCGTTAATTTGTACCGGCATTTGCGAGGCATAGAAATGGTGCTAAATAGCTGTAGTATAGTCCGTTTCAAGATTAAATAATTTTTGTGTTGTTTTTTTTTCACACAGTTGTGGTAAGAGCTCCAAGTACCCGGGTGTAACCAAGAATACTTGGGTGTCTACTGACGGTCAAGGGCGCGTCTGACTATTCCGACTGTTCCCAATATTACTGCTTATTGCATCCATACTACTGCCCTTTTTGTGATACCTACTTGTTCGAGGTTCTGTATTAGGGATTTGTAGACTAAACCATTAGCGCTCACCACAAATGGAAGGATATTAACTCTATCTAGGTGCCATATATCCTTGATTTCAAAAGCCAGATCTCTATATTTGTCAATTTTTTCCCTGTATGCTCGGTGTATATTTTCATATAAAGGTACAGAGAAGTCAACTATTGTGGCTTGATTAGCTTCTTTCTGGTAGAGCACTAAATCTAGTCTATTTGCTTGCACCGTTCTGTCAGTTCGAATCTGCAAGTCCCAATATAATTTAATGTGTTGATTTTCTAGAACAGGTTTGGGAGCGTATTGATGATATGGTGTGAATGTTGTTAGTAATCCATGTTTCAGACATAGAAGTTGGTGAATAACTTTACCCATGGAATCATATCTTGATAGGTTAGGTTAGGTTCCTCGTCTTTATCACAGTATCTGCATTTGGAAGTTAGTATGTTTTGTTTCATGATGACTCTAACATAATTTCTCGTGGATACAACCTGATCCTGTATTGCCATTATAAATCCTTCTGTTTCTCCAAAGAGATATCCTGAGGTTAGATATGTACTTGTAGCCTTGGAGTAAACTTGTTCTTGATTGTTTAGAGTAGCATAGTGCTGTCCATGCAAGGCTTTGTTGCGCCACTTGGTTTTCATTATTTCAAATGCATTTTCTGGTTCCGGTTGCGGTGGTTCGGCCAGCCGAAGCGGAGTGTACTTTTTATCCAATACTACAGCTGCTCGATGTATGGGTTAGTGTTTTCTATAAAAGTAGTTCTTTAGGCATTGACATTCCCTTTCGTGTATCACTTCCAAACAACCCAGCCCTCTATCGCCTCCCTCCCTTCGTAGATAAAGCCGCTCAATTTCAGCATTGGGATGATGCATTCTGGCTCTTGTAAATGCGCTTCGAATTTTTCTGTCTAATCTCTGCAGGTCTGTCTTTGACCATTTTAATGTTCCAAATGTGTATGTAATAGATGGGATAGCCCAAGTGTTAATAGCTATAATTTTGTTTTTTCCTGAGGTGTGTATTGAGTACTGCGTTAACTCTTTTTAATAATTCTATTTCAGCTTTTTCTTTATTGTCATTTTGTTTGATGTCTAGGCCCTGGGTAATGCCTAGATATAGTGGCCTTCTGGTTCTAATGTTTTCAGTTCTGTTCCATCAGACAAAGTCAAATTTGTGGTGGAAATTATTTTTCCTTTCTCTACCTGTAGTGTCGCACATTTGTCTAGTCCGAAGTTCATAGCAATTGAGCTGAATTCCCTTACTAACTCAAACGCTCCCTTAAGTTGTTCTTTCCCTTTGGCATACACACCTTTAAGTCATCCATATATAATAGATGTGTTATGGTTGTATCTTTATTCAAGGTGTAACCATATTTGGTGTTTGTTAACATTGAGCTCAACGGATTTAACGCCATACAGAACCACAAGGGGCTAAGGCTATCCCCTTGAAAAATTCCCCTGCGTATTGGAATTTCTTCCGTTAAGTAAGATTCAGATATTCCCTTGACTGATATGGATGTGCGCCATGTGCTCATAAGATACTCGAGCAGTCGACACAGAGTTGGCTGGATTCCGTATATGTGAAGTATACTGCTCAGCCATGAATATGGGACTGAGTCAAAAGCCTTCTGATAGTCAATCCACGCGGTAGATATATTTCTTTGTTTAAGCTTTGTCTGGCGAGTAACGATGTTGTCGATTACTAAAGTTTCTTTGCATCCTCTTGAACGTTGTTTACATTATTATTATTATCACAAACATGATCCATCGATCATATCAGCCTAGGCTGGTCGGGTTTACAATGCCAAAATGAGAAAACAGTTCAGCTCGTTATCCTACCGTAGTAGTCGATTTTGAAACATCAAGAATTTCCAGATTTTTGGAAAAGGTTTTGCTTACTAGGCCTTCGGCGGATATAACAAAAGGTAACACCTCCACTTTCTGAAGTTTCCATTGATTTTTCAGATCAATTGCAAGATTTTCGTACTTCGTGACCTTTTCCATTTCAGTTTTTCTGATGTTATGAGAGAGTGGTATCGCAATGTCAATTATGAAAGCTATTTTTTCTCCTTTATTTGGGTTTTTCGCCACTGTCTAAAATTAAAAAAATATCAAAAATACCTTTTCTTATTTATTTAATAAAGGAGAAAAAATATATGAACACGCCACAATCATTCAGACATTAATTATGAAAGCTCTCCTCTGCTTTTTGTTAATTAGAACTATTTATTATTATTTTTATTATTATTATTATTATTATTGCATATGACTAAAACATTATTGGTTTGTATATTCTGAATTTTATTAGTACAATAAAAATTATAACTTAAATTTAATTATAATATATAACTATATTATAACTTTAATTTAATTCGGTTTCGCTTTCACTACACTTTGATCTACATTAATAATAAATGGTTCTATATTATTAGTAAATGATACACAGGAATCTCCTATGTTAATAACATGGTTAATCGAATTTATTCAACTTTTTTGCGAATACTATCTACACTTCTATCTTATCTATACTATCTACCTACCTAATTAATGTTGCAACACTTGTACTTAGAGTCGGAGAAATGTTTTCTGCTTTAACATTGGATTTTACCTGATGCCACATATGCTCAATTTTATTAAAAATACAGTAATACGAGGGAAGGCATAAAACCGTATTACATACATATTCCGTTTTAATATTAAATGTCTTTAATATTTCTAGATCACATTTTTTATATATATTTTCGAAGTATATATCGTTTTTTAACTTATAGTTCGGAATTTCCTATTGTGTGTTATTTGCATTAGGAACTTAATTTTTAAAGCGGTTATGATAACATTGTCCATTACAATTACGCTTTCCTTAGGCACATTGGGCAAAAGGCTATTTATAAACCAATCTTCAAAAAGTTCTGCTGTGGTATCGTCATGGTAGTTCAAAGACGAATGTTCGAATATGTCACGTGTGCACGGGCGTAGCCAGGGGGGGGGGGGTTCGGGTTCAAACCCCCCACGAAATAAGCCAAATATTACCTAATATTATACCGAAAAAATACGAGGAGTGAAGAGAGTTAAATTATTACATTTGAATTGAATATATATCCGAACTAGTGGACGTTGCGCACAGTAACGCCATCTCTTGTCGAGTAGTATATTTTTGTTGTTTTATTTACTTCAAACTAACCCCCCAAACTAAATCCTGGCTACACCCGTGCACGTGTGTGTTCAAAGACAAACCAGCATGTAAAATTGTAACTATTTTTCCCTTGTTCGCTGGGGCTTTGGTTTGGCATTTTCTTGATGTATCTACCCATCTTTTTGCTGGTGTCTTGATACAGATGAAACCAAACCATGTTTCATCAAGGTAGATAATGGGACGATTTTCTAATCTGTTTTTTTTTATAGAGTTTAAGTAGCCAAACCGCTATCATCGTAATCGTTGTGATTCCATTAATATTTATCTTTTATTAAAGGTCGGATATGCAAAACACATTGCATATGTGTTTTGCACGTGCACTGTGTTGCAAGTGCACTGTTTAAAAAAAGAATACGAACTAAACGAAAATATTTCGGAACTACTAAACCAGGTATATTTTTTTTTTTACTTTTTACCTGTTATTTTATTAGGCCCGGTCCTGTATACGTTTCTTTCAATTTTGACGGGTTTCGGTACGGCAGGGGTTGTTAAGAGTTTATTGCAGCCAATCGGTCAACGATATATCTTGAAACGCACTATACCACTCCTTATAAACTGTCGCTGCAGCAAGACATGCGCTGTATTGTGTTTGTAAAACTTACTCAAAAACCCTACTGATTTTTGATTCATCGAACGATTTGTTACCTACCATGAAAAAAGAGTTTATTTCGTTAATCTTAATGACAGTTCTTCCGGTACCAAGGCAAGAAAGATTTGTCAAAAAGATAATGTTGCGTATCTAGTGAAGTTTTGAAGGAATAATAAGCACTTTAAGTTGTTTCCTAATATACATTCAGAAATTCCTGAATTCCTGTTCTGGCTGAAAACTATCCAGCTTTGGTCAACCGGAAAAAAGTCCTCTTGTCTCGCAAAACAACGCAAAAGAACGAAGTTCTTCCTCATCCATCATATAGCCCCGACCTGGCTCCGTCGGATTACGAATTGTTCAGGGCTATCGCTTACTTTTTTCGAAAAAAATCACCCAGGACTGAGGAAGAGGTAAAAACTATAGGTAAAGATCTATCGTGGTACAGAAGAGGAATAGAGTTACTGGCTCAAACGTGGGTTGAGGTAATCGAAAACAACGACCTATATTTCCAGGAATAACTTCCAAATATATTTTTTTAAGAAGTAAATAATTTTTAAACAATCACTAATCGCCTGATAATAATTAAATATAAGAATTCTTTTATGAATCTGGTATTGTAAATTAGTGCGACTGTATTGATAATTCAAATCCCATTAAAATACTCAACCTAAAAATGTTTTACTAAGAGGTAAGAAAATATCTAAAAATAAATTTAATTTCCTGATCTCAACACTTCTTTCTCTCCAAGTTTATATCGATAGACAAACGTCAACATTTTTTTTCAGAATGCCATATTTATTTTATTTTGTTTGTTGAAAGCACTCAAAAATTTTCAAACAGTCCAACAACAATACTGGCTATTCAATAATTCATCACCAGACTACTAAACGACACTAAATCAAATCTGTTTCTATTTCTTGGTTCATTAGTCCTGACTGAATAAAAAACACGTTGAAGCACCAACTTATAAATCATTGCGAATATTTTCACGCTGGCAGGTTGTTTGCATTAATAATGTGAAAAAAAAATGATCATGCAAATGAGCGTAGACCAAAATTCCAAAAACCAACTACTCTGTAGGTGTATTATCTATTATTTGCAAATTTCGACTTCTTCGTTGTCTCCATCGGGTCTTAGCAGACATAGTCTACATATCACTTGAAAATTTTCTGTAAACGAGGGGAAGTTGGGGAACTATCGGACAAAATTGGGTGTACATCTATTATTGCATTTTTTGTATTGTTGTAGTATTGTGTAGTACTTTGTGTATGCTATTTATTTGCAGCTAGTGTAATTGATGTTGTGCCTTGTTTCAAAATGGTGTCAGAACAGGGCTAGCATTGTTTGTTTGTTGCGGAAAGCCAATTTGTGTATCTACATATTATTATTATTAGCATTTTTGTGACTGCTTGTGTTTGTCTCTTAAAAAAGAAACTTTTCACAGAAAGAAATGCATTAACTGATTGAAACAGGATTCTTCCGGAACTCCCAAAGATTCTTCAGCATATACGAGGTATATTTTTAAATAAGGTCCGTTTTTTAGTATAATGAAAAATACTATAAATATCATTAAAATATATTTTTATCCATATTCTACATACTTTTATCTACTTTTTTACATAATTTTCACTTTTGTTCAAATATTTGTCATACCGCTCAACAAGTTTTTGAATTCCGACGTCAAAGAAATCTGCCGCCTGTGAAGAAGCCCAATCCATGACTGCAGGTTTAACTTCTTCATCGTCTTTGAACCGTTGACCACCAAGGAACTACCAAAACAAGTGAAAATCACTGGGTACAAGGTCGGGACTGTAAGGAAGATGATCCAGTTCTTCCCATCCAAAGCGCCTGATTAGACCCTATGTTTGTGCAGAAACATGTGGCCTCGCATTGTCATGGAGCAACATCACACCGGAAGACAGTAGGCCACGCCCTTGTTTTGTATGGCACGCCGGAGTTTTCTCAAGGTGACCCAATACGCATCAGAATTGATTGTTTTGTCTCTAGGCATAAAATCCACTAACATAATTCCTTTCCTGTACCAAAAGACAGTTGCCATGATCTTTCATGCTGAAGTTGTCTGTTTGGCTTTTACTCTGGTTGGCGACGATGTGTGACACAAGTCCATTGAGTGTTGCTTGGATTCAGCAGTCATATGATGAATCTCCATTATTTTGTGACTGTCAGTTCGATATGTTTCACACAAGAAGATTCTTTTGATCTTTTCATTTGGATCTCTATCAATCATAGATCACATAACGTTTAATTATATTGACATGGTATTTAAATGTTCAAAATACAGAAAGTCTTGGAATCCACCGAGAACACAATTTTGATAATTCAGTGTCTCCGAAACAGTGATGTACAAAACTGGCCATGAAACCTGTGGAAATTCACTTGATAACGTTGAAATCGTGAATCGTCGGTTCTCTCGAATTTTGTTGTCTACATCATAAATTAAATGTTCAGAAATCAGAGATGGTCGGCTAGTGCGTCACTCATCATGCACATTAAGCCGCTCGTCCTTGAACATTCTTACCTACTTTCGAACTTACTCATAGCATTATCACCGTAAACCTCACAAATCTGACGGTGAATTTCCGCTGCTGATAATTTTCTTGCACTCAAGAATCGAATTACAGATCGTATATCACAGTCGGCTGGCGATTCAATTTTCTTAGTCATTATAAACTTCTATAGCTTATCACACGGATAGACGATACGGCTGCAAATAGAACCCAAAAGCGCGCAAAGCATGCTAGGAGTAGCATGCTTTGATGCGATGGCGCTTCATTTTCACTCTCATTCACAAACGGACCTTATTTTGTATTAACCTTTTCATTATCGTCTAGACTATTCACTTCACTGGTCAGCTGTTTTAGTGATAAACCTCTATATACACCTTCTTTCAGCTAAGTTTGAGCAAAAAAAGAGCATTCGATATGTTTCACACAAGAAGATTATTTTGATCTTTTCATTTGGATCTCTATCAGTCATAGATCACATAACCTTTAATTATATTAACATGGTATTTAAATGTTCAAAATAAAGATTTAAAAAATAAGAAAACGATCTTCGGCTTTTTAGATTGAGCAAAACCAAACTATATATAGATTCCTGATTTTCCTATTAGCTTGAAAATTAAATTATAAAATATAATATAAATTAAATTATAGTAAGGGAGACGTCCATAGGTTCGGACAGTCCATAGATTGGGACAGTACTATTTCTCAATTTTTTTCCACAATCAACACATATGTTTTTACTGTCAAGTTGTTTATTCATTACGAGCAAACTTTTCGTAGGCGTAATATTTACTAGCTCGTGTTTCTTGTGTATGAGCCGAAGCAAACCAACAAATGAGAAATGTGCATTTTTTCATCGGTAGAAAAAGGTGGATATAATATTTGTACCATAGTTTTTTGTTTCTTTTGTAGTCTTAAATGAATTTCGAACATATCTTACATAAGGAAAAATACTTCATATCATTTCAAAATGGCCACGATGTATGTAAGAGCAGCGCAGAAACTAAAGAGCCATAAACATCAAGTGCCACACAACAATCATTGTCACGTTCGTCAAGTCTATCCTCAATTTTGTCTAGAGTTGGACGAGTTAGATCAGCAACGCCTTTGAAAAAGTCCGATCGCGGGCGTAAGCCAATAAAAAACACCTTTCTCACTTCGCCAGAAAATGTTGCTGTGCTCAAAGAAAAGCAAAAGAAGAAGGAAGACAGTGCAAAAAAAGCGACGACAATCAACACAAGAAACTTCAGGTAAAAATCGAAATCAAACCAGTGCGAAGAGAACCAAATCAGTGCGAAAGTCATCGTCGTCGAATGTTGAGTTTTGTATGATTTGCATGAGAAATTTGCCAGCCAAATTATCTCGCCACAATTCCGTTGAATGTAACAAGTGCCAACAACCATTTCATATGAAGTGTGTAAATATACCTGCCAAAATAGCGACTCTGACAAAAACTCGCATGTATTTGATTGATTTTCTTTATTCTGTTTTTCATGGCCTTTTAAATAAATAAATCGACTATATATGTTGAAAATCTTGCGTTATTATTTGACTTTTTGAATCCTTTTATGCATTTCTATAACTGTTTTAACCTACGCAAAATTCACGTGTTCAAAAAATTGACAATAACTTTTTTATTTTTAAAGTTATGAAATAATTTTTTCCAGCAAAAGTGTAGCCAAGAACATTATCTTTCCAAAATATATGTAGTCGAATGCTATGGCCAAAAAACCAAACCTGTCCCAACCTACGGACTTCTCCCTTATACATAAAAATCGTCCATCAATTTATTAATCAGTTTAGAGAAATCTTGATAAATCAGAAATACCAAATAGACAAATATGTAAAGGGGATTTATCAAATAAATTGTAAAGATCCTAATCAAAAATATGTTGAGCAAAATTGAAGGCTTCTACTATTAGCTTGATGCAATAGTTCATCACATTTTTTTGCGCTGGATAGCATGGCAATAACTCGAAAGATCGGATAAATTGTTGGATTTAACCAGCCAATACTATGAAAGCTATTACGTCAACTTGAAATAGTTAGCAAGGGTATGGGTGCCAGATGAATTAATAGAGAAAATATTGATAGATTGAATTTCTGCTTGCGATTCTCCAATGAAGTGGAACGAAATCGATTCATTTTTAAAGCGGATGGTTATATATGATGTACAATGAATTGCGTATAATTATGGTATGTATTTGGTGGAACCTACAAGGGAATCGTTTATTATGAGCTGTTATCTGAAAATCATTAATTCGAAGAAATACTGTTCCCAACAGGTAGAAGCTACCTAAATTAGCCAACAGAATGGACATTGCGTTCCATCGAGACAATACTAAACTACCCCACACAAACTTTAATAACTTGACTGAGATGTTTTGATCCATCCACCGTGGTCTCTCGACCTTGGACCCTCCGACTACTATTGATTTAGATCGCTCCAAAATAGCTTAGATGATATAAACATTACTTATTTGCAATACTTGAAAAATCTGTTCTGTAGTAAAAACAATTTATCTTCAATTTTTCTCAAAAAAAAAATTGACCGAACTTTTAAGCCAACCCAATATATTTAAATAACATGTTTACTATATTAGATGTGAAGGAAATTCAAAGTTTCATTCACTCGCTTACGATCATAATAGAGATATTAATCACTTAAGATTAATTAGAAATAAAAGCAACAGAAACAGACCCATCCCATACAGTCAATATTTTAATTTAATATTCCAACGCTTGGATGATTTCGTTAGTACAGTTCATGATTTCTATACACATCAGTACATAAGGTTTTAATATAAAGAGATTCTAGTTTATTCACGCTTATTTACCCGGAGCTTATTGAGAACTGCACATATTTCGAGAATGACCTCGTAATTAAACTTTTTGCAATCAAAAGTTTTGGAAAAAGAAAATAATTAGATATGTCAGAGCTTTTATACGAGGTTCTCATTCTGACACAGAGATGGCGCAATTATAGCCAGTGAAACTGCGTAAAGCAAGTGAAAGTGTGCCAAAGAAAGCGAAAACGGCTCCATCTACAGGAAAAATCATGGCTAAGACTTTCGTGATGTGGTATTCACGAAGTACCTAGTAAAAGATAAGACCAGCGCTTGGAAGTATTACACGTCACTACTGGGCCAACTGAAAGTGCTATTCAGGCTAAACCTCCACATCTGACCAAAAAAAAAGTGTTTTTTCAACACGATTACATGCCTGCAACACATCTTAGGTTATTGCTTCAAAACTCTTTGACTTGCACTTCGAAGTGCTTCAATATGAGTTCTTCTTTCTGAACCTGAAGAATTGACATGCTAGAGGATTATCGACTCGCTCGAATATTTGCTTCAAGTAATGAGGTCAAATATGCAGTTTTATTTTGCAGAGTTTTATCAGAGAATGTCTTATAAATATATTAAAATTCTCAAAACTCATGAGTTCTTTGTCAGATCTAGAATTTTTCGAACAATCCTCATATCGCAGTAGTATTCAACTTTCTTGATGTCCTTACAACACTTATGTCATTAACCAAAACAATTGGTTCCAACATAATGACTATTTGGGAAGAATTTTGATAAAGTTTTTCATCCAACTGTCTTATGAATCAACGGAATCATCTATCGAACTTAAAACGTTTCAATAACAATTTTCCCTGCATTAATTTGCCCTTTATCAACGAAAGTTATAAAACGACCGATATAAAGTGTTTCCCAATACGAGCGATTGGATTTGAATTTGAAATAAAACAGAAAATTCGGCCGAAAATTGTGGTATTTATGATTTAAACAAAATATCGTTCAAGTGACTACCTCGACTCTTCTAGCATTGGTTGGTCCAATTGGTCCAATTTTCGATGACTCGGTGAAGCATATCGGGTGGTATGGTGACTATGATTGCTCGAATGTTAACTTTAAGTTCACTGAAGAGTCTCTTCATTTTTAATGGTAAAAAAGTAAGCTACTAAATTGAAACGTGATCGTACATCCCTTGAAGGTGACGCCCAAAAACCGCTACGACGGACAAAATCGTCACAAAAATCTACAATTTCGAATTAAATGATCGCTGACTGAAGTACAAGAGCTTGGATGCATTGTAATCTTCTCCAGAGATCCCGTTGAAAACATTTGACAGTATGTTTTGGGTATAAAAAATCTTTCTGCGCGACGGATACAAAGATCGTTAACAGTAGACCAAAGACGCATTCAAATGAAGAATCAAGATTAGACTAAAGACTAAGTATTTAGACTTATTTAAACATGATTCTGTTGGTTTTTTTTGACGTTTTCTAACAGTGGGTGAAACATAGATTCACCTGTACATGCTAGAAATGAAGCAGCAATCTAAATACCGGTTTCATCTTCAGGAAAAATTATTGTTACGGTTTTCTGGAATTTTCGTAGTGTGGTGCTAGTATGCTAACTGGCAAAATGCAGGACCATCACCGAGGAATATAACGCTGTACGTTTAGATCAGTTTATGGGTGCTATTCAGGCTAAATGTCCATATTTGGACAAAACAAAAGTGGAAAGAGCACTTTATTGAACAAATATTCCTTTTCATTTTAGATCAGCTTATTTTAATCGAAAATCAACCATCTCAATAATTATTGATTGATTTGTTCGTTACTTTGTGATAGTTCATTTTTTAAAAAGAAATAAAACAATTTTATACTTTGTTATCTATCACTTTTATTTTTAAATTTGTGTGACTATAGTTTCGTACTTTTACATTCTCAAACACTTAGTTTTAAAGTAGTGTTTGAGAATGTAAAATCATTTTACGAAACTATAGTCACACCAATTTAAAAATAAAACTAATAGATAACAAAGCATCTCAATAATATTTAATTAAGTTATTTAATTTTAATTGTTATGCCAATTGAGGAAAGATTAAATTTTTGTCTCATTTTGCACAATATTCCCCCAATAGACGACTATCCGAAACCGAGAAAATTAACATTACATCAGAGACATAGGTATTATAATTAAATCAATTTCAAGGTTACAACACGATAGTGTCATTGACATATACGAAACGTTCCGCAGTCATTGTTTCTAGTTAGATCTCGTTCCTGTCCAGTCTTCAGATTTACCACTCAAATGCAAAAGTGTCGATACTAGCTTGTTTATATAGTTCGCTCCAATTATATTCGAAACTTTTAGCTACTTTAGATTGATAGAAGGGTTACTGAGACCTTTATCATAGTTAGTAGTTCGCAAACAAGCATTTGATTTCTAGTTAAAAACTGGCGTTTCTGTAAATCGGCAACATTTAAAAAATAACAAATTTCAGTTTTACAAAAAGCAAAAATCCCCCAGAAAAATAATTTCCTGCGGTTCGAAAAGGTTAGGGTTGGGAAAATGTTTTAAAACCGTTAGACCTCGAGGTATGTAAATTAACTAATGGGAATAGTGGTGTAACGTTCGACCTGGCGACACTGGTAGCTTCCTCTTTGGAGGGTGGAGGGGGCAGGCCAACATCGGAGGCGTCTTCAGTACGATTTTGAACTCCTTAGGGTCACTTGGTGGTCATTAACAATTCGTTTTAGGATTTTGTAGTTCGTTCTGAAAATGATGATAACAACTTCGAGCAACGGAGCGCTATCAAGTTTTGTTTCAGACTTCAGTTCAAGCCAAAAATATGAATGTGTCAATATTATTGGTCAAAATGTTCAAAAGAATGCAGGAAATACCTTGAAGGAAAGGATTCAGCATAAGTATGTATATTAGCACATAACCATGTAAATGTAGTCAAGTACTTCCTAGCAATACTAGTACTACATTACTACAAGGGTTGCTATTTACATATCAGGTATAATAAATAAAAACAAATATTTATCATTGAAAATGGTTTTATTGTTTTTCAAAATATTCTGAGTTATGATCGATACACTTTTGCATACGTTTGAACCAATTTTCATAGCACTTTTTCAATTCATCAATCAATTCATCCAAGGCAATGTACGATGTACATTGTTGCCAATTCCGGATATATAAATAGCAACCTTCGTACTAGTCTAGTACTAGAAGACTATTAATAATTGCATAATTTGCCTGTTTACTTTTAGATGATAAAAATGATAAATTTTGCAAAAATCCAACAATTAGAGGATCTTTTGAACTATTGTTTTTTGTTTAACTTTGAATGAAGCAAAATGTTTACTAGATTTATTCTTCTATTGGAATCTGAATCAGATTTAATCTGATTCAAATTTAATCATCTCCTGATAATGCTAACATGAGTGCCGAAACGCGCGTCGAGAAATTACATCAAAATGCTTTGGTGTTTAATAGTAAATCCCTTAACAATGTTTATTATTTGAAAATTTCTCACTCTTTAAGTATATTTGAAAAACTCGTCTGGTTTTATTCTTTTGGCCATGTATGTTCTGTGCAATATTCTTTCAAACCTCTGTATTAACATAGCCACTAAGAAATTAGTCCGATAGTGTCAGGTGAAAAATAGTGAGTCATAGTGAAAGACATTTCAAACGTTTTTTGAGAGTAATGGACCAGTAGTTTCAACACTGAAACCGCATACTGGCCATATCCATATGGTCCAGTTCTGACCACAATATGTGGATTATCATTTTGTGATACTGTGATTGACTGTAGTGAAACATTGTCGCCTCATCCTTAAAAAAATGTGGACTGATTACTTTATAAACCACACCAATTACTGACTTTTTGCATCAGTTTCAATTAAAACACTTTATTTATTAGAATACATTTAGATCAACAACGTTTCGACTTTTTAATACCCTCAGTATAATGCAATTTGTCCAACTCTATAAAATAAGCGATTATCTCAATTTTAACTTCATCATTTGATGTTAATCTTCGTCTAGGGTACCATTTCTTCCCTCAAAGAAAGTGTATGTCATGGAGTTTTGCAGCAATAGCTGGAAACATATATACAGGTACACTGTCGTAGTAAGAGCCCTTTCTTTTTCACTTAGCATCAATTAATTGGTTCAGCAGTGAAGCGTGATACTCCTCGGCGATGATCCTGCCTTTTACCAGGTAATTCACACCAAGAGAATCTCAAAAAACCGTAACCATGACCTACAGATGGAACCATTTTAACTTTATTTAATTTTATTTTTAAATCCTCGTTTTTTCATGTTGGTCTACTGTATCCTTTGGATTACCCAGGACTTAACTTATTATATGGTTTGTAGACTTTTTTCCACGTTTGTCCACTTTTTTTTTAAAATCTTGTCCAACGCTCTTGTTAATTGGGTCTCATACCGTATTACCATAAATGTGTTTATATAATAATATATAATGTATTATTTATTGGAAACTACAAATACATACATAATATAAAGAACGCTTTATACATATATATATATATATATATATATATATATATATATATATATATATATATATATATATATATATATATATATATATATATATATATATATATATATATATACATACATATAAAAAAAAATAGTATGTATTGACTAATGGTTAAAATATTCTAACAGGGTTATTTGTTGGGTTTTATCCAGACATACCTTTCATCACGGATATTGTCATTTGTTCCGATGCCGAAATCAACATTAGTTTTTTTCCATATTCGAGCCAAAAGTGACAATGGGAGGTCGTCTTCTGCATCTGAATCTTCTGCGTTTTGTGTTGAATTTTTAGAATTAATGTCTAATTAATAAACAAGGTCTTTTAGTCTTCCCCACAAGTAAAAATCGAGGACTGTCAAATCCGGTGAGCGCGCCGGCCACGAAAATAAACTACCCCGTCCTATCCAACGATTTGGAAACGAAGCATCTAAGAAGTTTCGAACCACCTGCGAGAAGTGGGCAGGGCATCCATCATGCTGGTACCACATTTGTCTTCTTGTTTCCAACGAAACATCTTCCATCTTCCTTGTATTTCAAACTCGTCCTATCACACGAGAAAACATGATTGAAAGAATTCAAAATTCAATAACCAGCATTTCAAGAGCGGAAATTGTAGCTGCCGTTTTTAGTACTCGTCGAAAAATAAATCTTTGCATTTCTAAGGATGGAAGGCATTTTGAACATTTAGAAAGGCGTTATAGTTCAGATTCTGTTAATTATTAGACTGTTGTGCTGTTAATTTTATTTGACTGTTGTTATTATTATTATCTTCGTTGTTGGCCCGTTGGCCTTTAAACACGCTCCAAATTAATATGGCACGAAGAATTTAGTGTGAAGGAAGGCAAACATTAGGTTAATATTTTTTTAACTTAAGTAGTGAAATAATAACTGATTTTTTTCAGAAAAATCGAAATATCTCTTGACATGTCAGAGATATCGATTTCGGGTTTTCACTGGATGATTCCTCTTTAAATTACCTTTCTTGCCATGTAGTAAAAGCTGTACCATTCCATTTGAAAAAACTGAACAAAACTTCAGAAAATACTATTGTTGAATGTAACGCTACCTCGCGGTTTCATTTATAAACTAAATAATTTATCTCCCAGATTATCTGATTGTCCCTGCAATTGCCTTTAAAATTAATCCAAATTGAGGAAAATCGGTTAAGGCAAACGGACATTAGACGACTTTTTATCTCAATAGGTAACCCCCTCCCCCCGCCCCTCTATTCGTGGAATTACGACAAAACGTCATAAAACAAAGTTGTAGGAGACAGTTTGCTAATTATTACTGAGAATTTTTCTTACTCCCTATTAACACTTGAAACTATTAACACTTGAAAATACACAAAAAAAAAGATTTTTAAAAATGTTTAGCTCGTCACACCCTCTTGCGGTCGTTTTAGAAGCTTAAAAATATTTTTGGTTAATTTCTCATGATCATTTTTAGTACAATTTTATTTCCCCAAAGCTTTGGGATAAATAGTTTTCAAGATACGGCCGCGATCCATCCTTAATGGGACACCTGGTATATATAGATACTTATTTATACTTATATATTATAGATACTATGTGGTAATATAGATACTTATGCTGAATCCTTTTCTTCAACGTATTTCCTGCATTCTTTTGAACATTTTGACCAATAATATTGACACATTCATATTTTTGGCTTGAACTGAAGTATGAAACAAAACTTGATAGCGCTCCGTTGCTCGAAGTTGTTTTCATCATTTTCAGAACAAACTACAAAAGTCCTGAAAAGAATTGCTAATGACCACCAAGTGACCCTAAGGAGTTCAAAATCGTACTGAAGACGCATCCGATGTTGGCCTGTGCCCCCCCCCCCCCCCCCCCTCTAAAGGGGAAGCCACCAGTGTCGCCAGGTTGAACGTTACACCACTATTCTCATTAGTTAATTTACATACCTCGAGGTCTAACGGTTTTAAAATATTTTCCCAACCCTAACCTGTTCGAAACCCAGGAAATTATTTTCCTGGGGGATTTTTGCTTTTTGCGAAACTGAAATTTATTATTTTTTAAATGTTGCCGATTTACAGAAACATCAGTATTTAACTAGAAATCAAATGCTTATTTGCAAACTACTAACTATGGTAAAGGAACATTTCTGCCAGGTCTCAGTAACCCTTCTATCAATCTAAAGTAGCTAAAAGTGTCTGTCCAAGTATATATATATATATATAGCTTCACACGGATTCCCATTCGCCTTCCCGTATATAAAATGCATTTTCGTCATTTCTTCGAAGGAATAATGGGCCATTTTGCAGTTTAAAAATTAAAAATTTAAACTTTATTGCGTAAATGATCCAGTTTTATGAAACGTCAAAGACAAAGATTAACAGTCGCCTACTTAATTATTAAGATGGATTTCGATATCCATGTAATCGTGCATCGATATAGAAAAAGTCAGCTTTCTGGGAAACGGTTTATCCTAACGAGATGAAAAGACCTTTTTTACCTAAAAATCTTTATAAACAAAATTTACAATAATACAAACAAAAAAGTTATGGCAGCATTTACCAAGAAGATGCCCCTGTATGTGATGCTCTGACTAAAATATTCAATTATTAACACAAAAAAACATTTTTTCATTCCAACTTATTAAAGTATATCGAGTTTTTTGATTTTAGCACAAACCGTTTCGAAAATATTGCGAAAAAATTATCCCTTAATTAAAAGTAAGTAGTAAGTAGTAAAAATTACCCCTTAAATTAAACCCTTTAAGGGAGGTGAAGGGAGATTTTCCTCTGAAGGGAGCTTTTTCTCTTTAAAAAGCAATTTGGAGTATGTTATATATATATATATATATATATATATATATATATATATATATATATATATATATATATATATATATATATATATATAGATATACATATACATATAGATATACATATACATATACATATACAAAATCAAACACTGAAGGTTATAATATAGAAGAATTATTCAAAATCGAACGTCAACAATGACGTATTGACTAATTGAGACGATCCCTACTACAAAGAGAGTTATTTAAAAAATGGAGACAAATTATTTCAGTGTATATAAACATAGTACTATGTAATATAAAAAGATTCACCCAGAAAACTATATAGTGTCCAACAATTCTACCGACAAAAAAGGATAAAAATTATTTCATGCCGATTGCAAATGCCACATGCAGATTATTTCATAATTTGATGTAGGCCACCTAAACTAAAAATGTTTCCTCTGTATCAGACCAAGAACTTTTCAAACGACTCTCGTAAATGGCCTTAAAATAATACTAGAAACATTCTATGTTGATCTCACATTCTGGAACAAATTTTTAAAATCCGCTGCGAGAGATATTCCTCTATAAAAAACTTTGCTCAAAACTCTTCATCTCAATCTGATTTTAAATTACACCAAGTAAATCTAAGAACATCGTTAATAAATATAACGGCATATGTATAAAAAATAATCCAAAACAAAAACAACACATGTTTTGATATTTCCTTTTCGATTCTTCAGAGTATAATGCTTCCTATAAAATGTATATTTTACAGCCGCTAAAATTTAAAAGTATAAAAACGGAATGGTTATTGTCGATTTTTAATTTCTTTCGACGTTCGAATCGAGAAAAATATTCTCGGTAGAAGGCACTGTTATCGCGTTTATCTAGCAGGAGATGCCTTCAGGCTCGACGTTAGGCAGCTCGAACCGTTAACATTTCAGATTTTACGTCAGGAATGTTTTGTACTGTTGTATCGGTGGAGAAAACTCGTAAAGATGCTGCTATGATGTCGCAAGAATTTAAAAGATGAATATTTCGAATTAATTTTTTAATGAAATAGTATATACAGTAGGAAAATACTTTAAATAATAGATTTTTTTTCTATTATTTAAAGATTTAGACAAATTTTTAGGTTCTAGATCTTTAGATTTTAGAAAAATACTCAGAAATTAATCAAAATACTTTTTAAATCTTCTTATAAATAAAAATAAAATGCTGTTCGTTGGAAAGCGCATTACTTAAGAACGGCTGGACCTATTTGGCTATTTTTTTTTAACGTTCATAATAGTTCTAATAAGGTTTTTAGGGTAAGAAAAATTGGAGAAGTTGCCCTGAAAATTGTAAAATTCGGGAAAAACTGAAACTGGTTTTTTCTATGGGATTTATGCGTAATTCTTTTTTTGTTTAGTTCGTTATGGTCTCGGAATGTTTTCAGAAAAAAAAAGTCGAGACAATTATAAAGGAAGGTCGGAAAATTTGGACAAACTGCAAAAATCGTAATTTTTGTATGCACTCTCGAACATAACTGACGATAGGAACGGCATATTTGGTTGATTCTTTTTTTGTTTTGTTCGTTATGTTCCCGGGATGGAATTCACAAAACGATGACGAGCAAATTTATTGAAATTTGGACGGGACAATATGTCAGGTCAGCTAGTAATATATAAAAAAGATCAAAAACTGACATGGTTTTTGTTTTCATAATTCGTGCGCTTTGCGTATCCATATAGCTATTTGATTTTTAAGTTGGTATTGACATCTGACAGAAGTTTCATAATATTTCGCTTATTAAGTTAAAAATTATAACGTTTGTTGTAATGGTAAAATAAATTTAAGTGATTTTTTTTAAATGAATAAATTTTTCGAGCAGAGAATTTTTATTAAATTTGATATAAGATGTATTAAAAATTCCAAGTAGTACAAGGACTTTAGTAATGGTAGAGAAGCATTTGAAGATTAATCTCGTTCAGGAAGATCTTCCACGTCAACCAAAGAACAAAACAGAACCAAAACCAAAGATCTTATACTAAGTAATCGCCGATTAAGTATTAAAGACATTGTAGACATTACTGGCATATCATTTAAATCAATTTAATCAGTTTTGAAGAACAATTTAGGCTTGTCGTGTGTTTTTTCTCTTCTTGATCCTAAAACGCAGAATTTTTCTGTCGTTGTGCTAAAGTCGCTAAAGAAATACTTTCTTTGGATGATAACGTTTTGAAAAGCATAATAACTGATGATGAGACATGGATCTAACACATCGGTCAATAAATCCCCGGTCTGGCATATAGATTGAATCACTTACAAAAAATCTTTACCAGTGGTCGATTGTGCCAACTTTTAAACGTCATGTGTCAAAATTTCATGTCAATTTGTATATTAGTTTCTGAGTTGTTGTGCTTTAGGTGGCGCTTCTTTTGACATATTCAAAACAATGAAAAAAAAGAATAATTTCGTGTGTTCAGTAAATATTGCTTTTTGATGGAGAAAAATACGATTGAAGCAAAACAATGGCTTGATAAACATTACCCGGACTCCCCCAAGAAAATCAACCATAATTGATTTGTATGCTAAATTCAAACATGGCCGTACAAGCACCAATGATGCTGAATCATGAGATAGCTGATATCATAAAGATACCGAAAGGAAGTGTTTACACTATTTTGAATGAATATTTGGGAATGCGTGAATGGTTATCAAAAGGGGTACCGCCATTGCTCAGAGCGGTCCAAAAACAACAACGTATTGATTATTCTGAGCAATGTTTGGAGCTGTCTAAGCAAAATAAAAAGGTTTTTTTATGCGATATGTGATAATGGACGCAGCAAGGATCCATCACTATACTTCGGAGTCAAATTGACAGTCAGCTAGTGAATAGCAGCTGGAGAAAGCCGTCCAAGCAACCAAAAACGCAACGATCCGCGGGCAAGGTTTATGGCCTCTGTATTTTGGGATGCGCATGGGATATTGTTCATTGATTATCTCGAGAAAGGTAAATAGCAATAGCGAATATTACGTAACGTTATTGGTGCGTTTGAAGGACGAGATCGCAAAAAAAGGCTTCAAATAAACAAAAAGTGCTGTTTCACCAATACAATGCATCGTGGTCACAAATCGTTGGCAACGATGGTTAAATTGCATGAATTACATTTCGGATTGCTTCCTTATCCACAGTATTCTCCAGATATGGCACCCAGCCACTATTTCCTGTTCTCAGACCTCAAAAAATGCCCGTTAGAAGGAAATGTCGCTCCAATAAAGAGGTAATTGCCGAAACTGAAGGATATTTTAAAGGTAAAGAGAAATCGTTCTATAAAAAAGGTGTAGAAATGTTAAAAAAACGTTGGAATGATTGTATTGCTCTTCAAGGGAAATATATTGATGAATAAAGTCGAAATTTGCAAAAAAAGGGTGTTTTATTTGTCAGACAGGGGACTTAATAATCAATATGTTATGCTTATGACTCAGAAACAGCAGAAATAATTAAGCGTAGAGGCAGCAATCATAAACATAGAAGACTCACCATTAGAAACCGTTGAAGAACTTACTTATCTCTGATGGCATCTTAAACAACATAGAAACATCAAGAGAACCCCAACAAAGAATAGATAACGCAAGAAATAATAAATAAAAAAGGTAATAATAAATAATGAATCAAAATAAAGGTATACTATTCGGGACTGAAATCATTGCTGCTTTATGGCTTTGAAACATAGATGGTTATTACAGCAATCAGAGAAAAATATTCATAAACAGTTCTTTTAGAAATATACTGGGCTGAAAGAATCACAAACAGAATTACAGCAAATAATTCGACAAAAATCTAAAGAAATAAGTCAAATTCGAATTTCGATTTCGTAAAAGAAATCGAAAAAAGCAAATATAAGTTAGTTAGGTCAGATTCTAACACCGCTTTTTAGCAGAGCAAAGCACACTGGAACTAAGGATGTTCGCACACGATCAAGAAGAATGAAAAAAACAATAGTGACTTACTTTAATAATGATAATAATAAAATTTGATTTCTCTCCATGATGTGCTGTCATGCTAGTACCGCTCTTTATTATTACTGAAAGTATCCATGTTTCCTAGTGCCCTGTGGATTCTAGTTTAATGTATATCTGGCAATGTTATCTTGGCCCCTACGAAGTATATGCCCAGTCCACTTGCACTTTCTATATCAATGGATATTTGAATTTATTTGATACGTGTGAATATGGCTTCATTACTGATACTGCTATTAATAATGGAAAATTTCCATACATTTTTCTCTGCATGATAAAAGCACTCTTAGTTTTCGTCTTACTAGGCTACCCTAGTAGCAGAATTCTTCTTCTAGATCTTCAACTGTTTAATTGCTTCCCTGTTAATTTTCGGAAGGGATTATTAAATACGAGGGTTGCTATTTATGTATCTGGAATTGGTAACAATGATGTTGCTTCGCGCCATCTGACATATACATTTTAAAGCTTGACATTGTTAACTATATACGTATTCAGAAGGTGTTCTCATACGGGCGCTATTTGTGTTGTTTAGTGACTTGATAATTTCATCTCAGACAAAAAAAGTAATTAACTCGTGAGAATTTTCGTGCGTTGATTTACTATGACTTCAACGTGGATTATCTCAATAACAGTGCATCGATCAACTCACTTCGACTTTCGGCGATGAAGCACCATTTAAAACCATTGTATATCTTTGGTTTAGTGAATTAATCGTAGCCGTCGTTCGCTCATGGATGAATTTAAAGAAGGTCGTTCAAAATCGGGGTTCACAACTAAAAAAAACATATTACAATTACAATTACAAATGTTACAATTTTTCTTCTGTGGAAACTTTTATATAATTTATTTTATATTTTTCTTTTTCCTGTGGTGCTACAGCTCGTTAGTGAGCCTTGGCCTCTTTGGAGGATCGGCAGGCCAATATCTGAAGCGTCTACAATACTAGTTTTGGAATACTTAGACAACTGTTTAAAGAATCCGGGATCTTGTGTTCGACGATTGACGATCAAAATGATCGGAGAAGAGTTAAATTTAACTTCCACAATCGTTCATCTCCATTTTGGCCAATGAATTGGGTATGATTTGATATGACAATGATTAGATATTGAGAATGTCCTCATTTTGTCCTAAGTGGTGATGAGCCTTGGATCTTTGAACACGACCAAGGTTTTGTCAAGTAAAAACATTAGTTTGGCTTCTCAACCTCCTTGTTCACCAGGCTTAACTCACTGTGACTTTTTTCCTTTCCTGACATGGTCTAAGTAGTGGAAGAAAATAATGTTTTCTGACTAAAAAAAAATTAACTTAGATGGGTCTGTTCTCTTAATTATTAATGGAGACAATTGACAAATATAGTATATCTGAGTTCTATTATCTTCATTCATCAGGCTTTCTAGATCTACATCTTTTTGATTTTTTATCCCAGACTGCTTCCCCGATTTTTTTAATTCATCCGATTTTAATCCCCGATTCATCTAATTCTATTCAGGCTTCATGATACAGGCTTCCTAGATCTACATCTTTTTGATTTTTTCTCCCAGACTACTTCCTCGATTTTTTAATTTAGCTTATTTTTTGTGAGGTTATGTTAGATATCTGGTTTACAGAAACGAACCCCGACCAATTCTTGACCTTAAATGAAACATTCAGGTCATCATTGAAAATATACGCAATATGTATGAAACAGTAACCGAAAATTGGGTCTCCAGAATACGTTTAACGAAATTACCGGTTTATCACTAGTAGTTATCATTGTGCCCCACTTTAACGTTCTGACACTCTTATTGGACAACCCTTTATACAAATATGTAGATACTTTGTACGTGTTACTTTGTCATTTCCTTATCGAAAGGCATACTACTTCAACCACTGATTTCTCCTTCCCCCTTTTTTTTATCCCACAGAGCAGGATCGATAACCGCCAGCAAAGGCCGCCTTTTAATTCCAAGTCCAAGGCCACGACGGGCTCGCGATCCAAGGTCGTCCTGGTCGGCGTCGACGTCGTCAGCAGCGTCAGTGCGGGGCGTGCACCTACTACCTACGCTTCAAATGTCAGCGACACAATTTTCTCTTTCCTTCCGTTTTGACGGCGCGTACGTGTAACGAGGGACCCCTGGTCAGGAAGGTCAAGTTCAAGTGCGACTTTTAATTTCGTGTTTGTCTTATTCTTCTTTATTTGTTTGGTAAATGGAAATATTTAATCCAGATGGTTATTTATCATTGTCGATATTGTAGCTGATGGAGCACGGTCTAAGTAAGTTAAGCTAAGTGAATAACGGGAAAATTAGTAGTCTAATCATTGATCATCTTTAATAAAAAATTGTTACTGCTTGTTTCATTATTACTTTATTATATTAACAGACGGAAAATTAATTAGTTAATAAAAAATTATTTATATTATTTTTATCAGGATAACATCATTATATACACATATGTCCAAAAGTTTGTAATATTTATAAATAGGATATCTACGCCTATGATACTCTAAAAATTATGATGGATATTTATTTTAGACCGTTTTTAAATGAAAATAACAAAAGCATTGTTTTACTGATAACACAGGTTTTTCGATTTTTGCCCATTCCCTTGATACTGCTATATACACATTATTTCATTTGTTTTTCAATGTTCAACCAATCCGTTTAAAAATGTCTAGAAACATGATATCTCATTTTAACAGATCAATAGTAATTGTTTTGTTACAACAGGACTTTAATCAAAGTGATATCGCAGAAATTGTAGGTGTTTCCCAAAGTGCAGTATCGAAAATTCCTAAAAAATTCCAAGAGACAAATAACGTAAAGGATCACCCCAGAAGTGATATAGAAAACGATGTACAACAGCTGTAAAAGATCGGCAGATATCAACCATAGCTCGAACAAATCCTTTTGAATCTACAAGTCGTATATCAAGTATATCAAAAAATCAATTTTACACACATTGGTCAGTTGGTGTCGAGTTTTATTTGGTACCAGTAAGAGTTGCAATAAAGTGATGATTGCGTAAACGAGTAAAAGAAAAACTTAATATCCATAAAAAAATTAAATGTTTGAATATTCCAAACTTTTGGGCATATATATATATATATATATATATATATATATATATATATATATATATATATATATATATATATATATATATATATATAATAAAAACCTTGCAACAAAATCAAAGAGTTTCCGTGAACAAACATTGCAAAATTATTAAATCACGAATCGAAAAGTTATGACGAGAAAGTTTATGCAAATATTTGCAAAAGCATATTCATATTTAGCAAATATTAATTGGATATTATTTAAAGAATAAATTATAAATAAACTAATGAACATTATTAAAACATTTTTTTTAAAACTAACAATCAAGACATATCAGTCAAAATCGAACACCGAAAGTTATAATATAGAAGAATTATCCAAAATCAAAGTGACAACGACGCATTGACTAATTGAGACGATCCCCACTGCAAAGAGAATTATTTCAAAATGGAGACACAAATTATTTTAGTGTATGCCAGTGCATGTAAATATTTAATTAAAAAAAACAATCATGTGTTTCTTAAAGTGACCTGAGTCGTTTAAAACATGTTATGGAGTCACAAAAATTAGTGCTACTAATTTTAACTTTGGCATTAAACGACAATAAGTTTCCTTTTTTGTAACAAAACAAATCAGATATTTGCTCAAACGTATGGAATAAATGGCACTAATTTTTTTTTTTCAAAAAATACCAAATTAAAAAAAACTGGATTATCCAACGTCGATGCGACATTGGACGACCGTCACTCTAACGTTGGCCCGAAACCGGTTTCTGGCCTTATAACCGTCATCGGTTGGGTTTGAGCTGAACGCAGATAAGCGTTCTGTTCGTTAATCCCTTATGCCTCTATCGCACAACATTGGACGTTCAAAGCAGTCGTCTAGATGGGAACCACTTTTGCCCGCCAAAACGAATAAGGTACCAGATATGGTCAAAAACTTGAATAGTGGGCTTGTGGAAGTAAATATTGATAAACAGAACATATTTCCCGTAGGTGATCAGCCGGTTTCTGTCATGACTTTTACAAATATTCATATAAATTGACTATAGTTTACTTATAGAATTAGATTGTATAACCTCCCAATGATCCCACAATGATTAACTAAATGAGCGTCGAGGAATTAAAAACAAATGATTTAATCTTTTGTGGTAAATTTCTTTCAGTTTAATACAATAATTGAAGAAATAGCAAACCTATTTGTATATTAATAAAAGTAGCACTAATCTTAAGTCTTCTTGTTTTTTGGCACTAACACATGTTAATTGTCATTTAATTTACTTTTGTTCTTCCACGTCATGTGGGCTCCCCCTCGTGTTGTTTCCCATGGCTTATTTTTTGAGTCATGGAAAACCCAGAATCGAAGAAGAAATAAAAACTGCTTGCGCCAAGTTTGACTTTAAAGACTAATCTTGGTTCCGAAACGGACTAGAGTTACTAACACCAAAAATCAAAAAAAAAAATCGGACTATATTTCTAGAAATAACCTACAAGTATACATTTTTGAAACAGTGAAAAACTAAGTACTTGAAAAAAGGCAAAAACTTTTGTTACACTCTGGTATATTCGTATAACAATCATAATATTTAATTCTTCCCTGTCTGAATAATTTATACTTTTCGATAATCCCTGTTCTTAATATCACCGCAAAGCCTTTGATCGTTAATGACACGCTCCTTAATTTTCTTGTGACTTATTATGTCTGACTTATGGTCAGAAAGGTTAAATTCAAATACGGCTTTTAATATCTCATTAGATTTATTCGATTTAATTTGTTTAGTTGATGAAACTGTTTGATGATAATTTGTTCAAGTCATTGTAGTATCTGTTGTAGAATCGTCTTGGGTTAAATAAGAAAATTATTAATAGTATAATTATCGAGTGTTATTAATTAACAAAACATATATTTATATATTATTGTTGATTATAGAAATTACGAAACTTTGACGATTTATCATCCATCATAATAGAAACCAGCGAAAAGTAAATTAACCATAGCTTACAGGAGCTTATTTTAGAAAGTTCTCTTATTTGAATTAGGAGTCTACTTAACACTATCAATCGAATAAGAAAGTTTATATAATAATACTAAAAACAAAAAAAAAGGTTTTTGATTAGAGGCGTACCAGCAACTAAGGCTATACCACACCTTAATGTGAGCTCCGTCATGTCAGCATCCCTCAGAGTTTATGGACTCTAACTTTGTGTTTAATCGTAAACCTAATCTCTCAAAAGCCATCCAGCCGTCATCGTCCAGCATCGAACTAGTGTTACTAAGGAGCGATTCCTTACCGTGAGCGTGAGTTAATATAAAGGGTGTTACAAGAAGAGCGCAAGATGTAAATTTTAAATAAAAAAAGATTTTTTGTAGCAAAGTATTAAAATATTAATTGCTTAGATCAGATATTTTATGATGATGTGGCCCAGCTTTTAGACAACGAGAAATGCAGGTACAAAATCTTGATGGGTGATTTTAATGCTAGAATTGGAAAAACAAGAACTTCTGAAACTGCAACTGCCCCATATGGAAGTGATAAGCGAGACAATAGAAGTGATAGACTAGTTGATTTTGCTGAAGGATAAGAACTGTACATTATAAACTCGTTCTACAAGAAAAATATCAGTAGAAAATGGACATGGAAAAGTCCATCTGGTCTCACAAATGAAATTGATTACATCATGTCAAACGCTAAAACAATATTTTGCAGTTGTACTGTCCTTAACCGTTTTAATGTTGGAAGTGATCATATAATGGTACGAACAAAGGTTAGGATAAACTGTCGAAAAGAGCGTACAATAATGGTAAGATCGAGGAAGGGAAAGGCAAAAAGGGAAGCTACTGCAGAGGGGCAGGGATTTTGAGATTGCTTTGTCGAACCGCTTTGCTGTGTTGCAAGACCCAGAAGAGTTGGAAATAATAGATCATTACGAAAAAATAATCGACAATGTGCTTGAAGCGGGTGCTGCAATAGCACCAGCAGAAAAAAGTTTTAAACACTAAAAAATCTCCAATGAGATCATGGATTTAATGATGATGACGGCGGAATGCAGACAGTCCTTTTGACAGGGTCGAGTATGTTGAGCTTTGCAAAACTATAAGAAAATGTATTCGAGAGGAAACGCCTCGATTCAACATGCAGCTAGTGCAAAAAATACTAGAAGAAAACAAGGGAATAAACAAAGCTAAACACAAGCTGATAAATAAGAGGATACAATGTTTGTCTTAATGCCGGAAGATGGCACAATATGTAGCGAGTGAACTGAAATGTTAGAGGTTATCAGAAGATTTTATTCCAAGTTATATGAAAATCAGCATCAGTCAAAGACAGCAATGCCCACGGAAGAGCAAATGCCAGATATCCTATTGGATGAGTGACAAATGTCATAGAAGCGATGAAGAATGGAAACGCTCCAGGAAAGGACAATGTAACGGTTGACATGTTAAAAGCAGGTGGTCGAACTTTACATAAAATTCTGGCAAAACTGTACTCAAAATGCCTCAAAGATCAAAAAATACCCAGTTTATGGAAGAATGTTGAAGTGATTCTTCTTCATAAGAAAGGAGCACAGGAAGATTTAAAAAACTACCGCCCAATAAGCCTTCTGTCAGTAATATACAAAGTTTTCACTAAGATAATATTATCTTATATCCAAAAGAATACTAAGAACACTGAATGACGCACTATCAAGAGAGCAGGCAGGATTCAGAAACGGATTCAATACAATGGATTATATTCAGGTTGTCCAACAGGCCATACAAAAGCCACAATAAATACACCATGCCACTGTACTTGGCTTTTATGCAATGCAAGCCAAAATAGATACATCGCTTAATCATATATCTTAGGCAAAGGATTTCAATGGAGAGTGATACTGGCCGGGAAGTAGAAGGTCGTGTGGCTAGCAAGCATTTGGCAGGCTCAGTCTAATGTTTAAGAGCAAACTCCCACTTTGTCTGAAGAGAAAGGTCTTTAATCAGTATGTGCTGCCTGTTTTGACATACGGGAGTGAAACATGGACACTCACATCACAATCAGTTCAAAAGCTTCGGGTAGCACAGAGGGGAATGGAAATGTGTATGGTATTACAAAGCGGGACAGAAAGACCTGCATATGGATCAGAGAACAAACGAGGGTTTATGACATCATTGAAGGGGTCAAGGAATTGAAATTCAAGTGGGTAGGCCATATAGCGAGGCGAAGCGACGACAGATGGACCGAAATAATCCTGGATTGGATACCGCTTGATCATAAACGCCCACGGAGAAGACCGAAAACACGATGGACGGACGATATCGCCAAGTATATTGGACCCGAGGGGCTGAGGAAAGCTCAGGATCGTGCGAGTTGGAAGCATGCTGGGGATGCCTTCATCCTGCAGTGGATCGACGATGGCTGAATGATGATGAATGATAATATACAAACTGTGCCCTGCCATGCGTTGTGACTCAGTCTGGTTAAATAATTAAATCAAAATGAAAATAAATCGAAATCTCTGATATTTCAATTTAACAATGCAAACGAAAACATTGAAAATGCTAGGTGACAGTAGCTGCCATGAAGCCCGCTCTCCGGCATGAGCTGCTGATACATTCAACAGATGGCGCTCCTATTGCCGTAAAATATTTAGTATAGCATGTTGCTTTAAACATCCAACAGATTGCGCCGAATGTTTTTACCTGTCACAGGTGTGAAGCCTATATGATAATATGTATATAATAATATGTGAGTATTTCGAATGCAACGTTGTGTCAAAATTTCAAAGCAATAGATGAAGAACTTTCGGAGATTTAAGATTTTGAATAAACGAACATTTACATTTTTGTTTATATATATACACACATATATATATATATATATATATATATATATATATATATATATATATATATATATATATATATAAATTTTTTTGGACTACCTATAACACTTAATTATAAAATAAGTAATACAAACTGAATTTTCGATGTGTATGTGTGTTTTTATTATGTTTATAACAATGATCATATTTCAAACAACTGCTCCATCAAACCCAAAAAGCTAACACTGCCAAATTCTAAAAATGACATAACGGAGATTAAAAGGATTGATTCTCATTAGATACAAAATCGAACATGGCATATAAACAATGTACAAGTCCCAACTAAACACGTCCACTACCACACCTGATCTTTGTCAATCTTCGTTCGGCATTTACGTCAACGCCAGTAGCTTACAGAGCGTCACGACAATGGAATACCAACGAACATCCATCAATCTCGCAGTAAACGATCGAATTGGTGGCTTTGTTGGGTGATTATGAAGACATTGAGAATTGTCATGTGTATCTTCGAACGTTTACAGAATAACATTAATATATATATATATATATATATATATATATATATATATATATATATATATATATATATATATATATATATATATATATATATATATATATATGTATATATATCTATATATATATATATATATATATATATATATATATATATATATATATATATATATATATATATCTATATATATATATATATATATATATATATATATATATATATATATATATATATATATATATATATATATATTACAGGTTACTTTTTAAAATAAAGACCATTATTGGAATTAGCATTAAGTGAGGGACTAAAAGAAAAACAAGTAAGAGAAAACAAACAATATTAAAGTAAACTGATAAACTCTAGAACAAGTAGATTTGAAATACGAGAGCAGTCTAAAAAGTTTCCAGCCTCGACATGAAGATGGCGCCTTCGTCAAAAATATTCCGTTAATATAATTGCGCATGCGTTGAAACATAATCTTGAAAATTTTACCTATTAGTACGACCTTGTTTAAATTCAGCTGCCGAAAATTTTGCGGTAGCAAATTATGCTGCAGAGTTCCCGCAAACAGAATCAGTTTTAATTTGCGTAGGTGTATTGCCTCTCAAATGCAAGGATTTAATGACGGCTCGATATTCGATTTTTTTTCCATCATCACAGAAACACTAACATCGATTGACATACATGCCTGCTAAACAACAAGTGAATATCTAATATGGCTGAAATTTTCAAGGTTATCTAGCAACGCACGCGCAATTGTATTCCCAGATTTTTGACGAGTAACGCCATTTTCATGTTGATGCTGGAAACTTGTCAGACTACCCTCATATTTGGGGTCAATAATACAAAGGGAATATTTGAATCACCATCACCTATGGATCAATCGCAGTCAGCAGGCTACAAAGTATATCAATCCTACATTTGTGACATTTAGTTTTATCGACTAGTGAACGATCAATGCAGAAGACTTCTTAAGCTGGATCCACACCAATAGAAAGTTACGTTGTGATGGCTGTATGTGTGTGGTATGCGCGCGTAGCGATGTAAACGCTCTGATACACAAGGTCATATACCAATATTTTTGCACAGCACGCACACGAACCTATGTTGTCGGTTTTCTCGCAAACGTCAAAGGAACTTGCGGCGCACGAGATTTGTGTGTTGGTGTGTCGAAGTGAAATGAATATTTTAAAATTTATTATTTAGTAATTCATTATTTATTGAGTAACTGATTGTAGTCATTGTCACTGTGTTTCATAATAATGAACAATTTAATCAACAAAAAAAAAATTAATAGCGTAAGAAAAGGAGTTTTTGGATAAAGCATATTTGTATCCAAACAGAAAAAGTATAAATTATAGAATATAAGATAACAAGTCCACTAGAAAATATAGAGAACGATATATTTGACGTTTCTTAGAATAACCTAATGAAGCATAATGTCAAACATCCCACTGCACACACAGACGGCGGTACAGCGCGCACAACACAATATTTGTTGATTGTGTGTGGAAATTTTGCGTCGCAAATATTTTCACCGCACAGTAAACATACACATTAACAACACACAGGCAAATTTTTATTGGTATGGACCCAGCTTTAAATATTGGGCCTTACACAGTGTCAAATTGACTGTAAACTGCAGGCCTTTTGTATTTAATAAAGACAAAGAGCAATTTTTATATATTTTCAAGTATGTCCATAATTTTTCTTATATCTCATACCATCTCAGAATATATTCTTATTCTAGTCAAAGCATATATACACGTTATGTTGACGTCATACGAATTGTCAACAAATAATATTAAATATTCAACAATTGTACGGTTCTTAGAAAGCTATCAAAATTTTACTGGCGAAATTTTCGCACTTACACTTTGGATATAAATAGATTATTCTTCTACCCTTTATTTATTTATGATTGTTAATGAAAGGTTTACTAAAAGGTTTTTTAATAATTAATGATGATATTATTCAAATTGAGTGCAACATTTACTATATCTGTTATATTAGGATTTTTTCGGTTTTATTGTATAAACCGTCTGCAAATTTGAAAGGCTAGGTTTAACAAAAGCTTTCTGTCAGGGTATATTTGATTAACCACATTTTTATAAGCTTTGCACCGCCATAAAAGTACGAGCCCCACCCACCCCTTCAATTGGAGAGCATATGTTTCGCCTCTCGATGTTTAGGCTCTTCAGGGTACCGACATATGCTCTCTTGTCAAGAATAGGGAGACCCTACCCACAGTCAACCACCGATACTTTCGCCGACTTCCCGTCGGATGGCGTATATATGTAATGTAAGACTTCTTTGCACAGCGTCCAAGGAGACTGTGATACTCAACTACTGTTGTGTCTACTACTGTTGTCTACTACTACTGTGTCTACTACTGCTGTGTCAACTACTGTTGTATATATATATATATATATATATATATATATATATATATATATATATATATATATATATATATTGATGTGTTACAAGATCTGGAAGAGATGAAAATATCAGTTCAATATGAAGAAATCACCAACCATGTGCTTCAAACGACTGCTTCAATAGCACCAGAAGAAAAATGTTTCAAACAGACAAAAATCTCCAGTGATACCATTGATTTAATGAAGAAACGATGGACAATGAGAAATGCTGGGAGTCCTTTTGGCAGGGTCGAATACGCTGAGCTCAGTAAAACTGAAAGAAAACCTAAGGACACGCGCCAATTTAATATGCAGCTAGTATTAGTGCAAAAATCCCTGAAAGAAAACAAAAGAATTAATAAGGCTAAACAGAAGCTGAGAAACAAAAGAAAGCAAATTTATGCCTTACTGCGTGAGGATGGCACAGTGTGCAGGATCCGTACGCAAACGTTGGAGATTGTCAGAAAATTTTATTCACGGTTATATAAAGATCAGAATCAATCAAAGACAACAATACCCACGGAAGAACAAATGCCAGATATCCTAGTGGAGGAAGTAACAAATGCTATAGAATCGATGAAAAACGGCAAAGCTACGGGAAAGGACAGTGTAACTGTCGAAAAGCTAAAAGCTGGTGGTCAGACATTACATAAAACACTGGCAAAGTTATATTCAAGATGCCTCAAAGAATAAACAATTTTACATCAAAAGGAGCACAGGAAGATTTAAAGACCTATCGTCCAATATGCCTCCTATAAGTAATGTACAAAGTTTTCACTAAGATAATATCTAAAAGAATATTAAGAAAACTGAATGACGCACAACCAAGAGAACAAGCAGAATTCAGAAGTGGATTCAGTGTAATGGATCACATCCAGGTTGTACAATAGGCCATAGAAAGGCACAACGAATACACTACGCCACTGTGCTTGGGATTGGCTTTTATCGACTACGAAAAAGCATTTTACTCCATCTCAAAGCATACCATAGTGGATGCACTGCTTAGCCAGGGGGTAGACAAAGTATATATAAACCTATTAGGATCAATATATGATGGAGCTACAGCGACAATTCATCTTGATGATCTTGAAGTGGGAATTAATGTAGAACGAGGTGTACGGCAGGGTAACGCAATATCGCCTATTCTTTTCTCTTTGAAGCTGAGCAGAAGAGCTGCAAAGGGCTGGCGAACCATTTGGTTTAAAAATAAACCTGAAAAAGAGTCAGGTTGTGTTCAATAAATTCGCTGAAGACAGAAGAATTTGAGTTTTAGGAAGGGATTTGGAGACTGTGGACCACTTTATATATCTTGCGTTCTACCCGTTATGACATACGAAAGTAAAACCTGGACACTCACATCGCAATCAATCCAAAAACTTCGGGTAGCCCAGAGGAGAATGGAAAGATGTATGATTGGCATTACAAGACGAGACAGAAAGCCTTTCGCATGCATCAGGGAACAAACAAAACTATGTGACATCATCGCTTGATCGCAAATGTCCGCGAAGAAGACCGAAAGCTCGATGGACTGATGACATCGTTAAGTATATAGGACCCGAGTGGCAGAAGAAAGCCCAGGACCGTGAAAGTTGGCAGCATGCTGAAAAGTCCTTCATCCTGCAGTGGATCGACATGGGCTGAAGATGATGATAATGATGATGATGATGATGATGATGATGAAGATGATGATGCAACTCGCGTTTCTATATAGGTCGGAAATAAATTATCTTACGTTACGATTACCTCTTCGAAATTGGAATTGTATAAACTTATGATTTCTGTATGATGGGTTTATAAAGACGTTATCTATTACGAAGTGCTACTGTTACAATTTAGTCAGTCAGTTCACACCACATATATAGAATTGAGCAAAAAGAAAGGTCATCTGTCTCCAAAACAATATTTGATCTGATTAGATTTTATACAAAATTTTGTGTGTCTGAAAAGTGCTCAACCAGTTATTAACGATAATTTTCTCTCACCCATTTCAAACCCGAAATATTTATCTTTTGCAAAATTCAAAGAAGTTGTTCAGTTAAGCAGTATTAAAAAAATGAATGCAGCACTTTTTGGTTTTTGTGGTCATGTAGCTATAATGGATTAAGAGTTTCGAAATACTGAGAGTTGAGAAATACGCTGATTAGTACACAACAGCTTCTTTGCTAGAAGTTAACATTAAATTTCATAAAAGAATCCCACCAAATCGAAGAAAATAATATGAAAATAGAATAAATAATAGAATAAAAATTTTGAAAGAAAATAGCATCCAGCGTGTAATCCTAATTTATTACCTTGTGATTTGTTCCCAATACCAAAAAAATCACATTATTATCGATATTTAACACCTGATCAGGCCATTGTACGCATAAATGAAGTTTTAGGGATTGCCACATCTCAGTGGCATAAATGTTTCGAAAATTGATTCAACCAAAGTATTTTGAAGTAACTAAAAAGTCTAAATTCGAAGAGATTTACCACTAAACACCAAATTACTTTTTTTAAACTTTTTGACGTGCGTTTCACTAACTGTGTTAGCATCATCACAATATAATCGAATCTAACCAGCAAGATTTTCAGATTATTGCACTGCACCCCTCCCCCTCCCACTATATTAGTAAACTCTAAATCAATGACTTCTTGATGGAATAATAAATGCAATAATATATTTTAGATTTATTCCGTTAAAATGAAAATACTCCTCATTGTAAAAGAGAAGAAACATTTTTAGAGAACAACTAGTTTTAATTTTTTAAAGTGTGACAATGAGTCATAATGCGGCTTATCTACGGTGAAACAAAATTATTTACGTTTTTGAGGTACCCGGAGGTATCGTCCTTGATTATATCTGGAGCCTATTCCTCAAAATAAAAGCCGTTGTTTTCGATGACCTTAAGTCACTCCTCCATTCCTCTTCGATGCTACGATGAGCCTGCTCTTAAAACTCCAACATCGAAATACTTGGGACGATCTGATCTTCCCCTATCTTCAAGACTCATGTTTCTGTCCCGGACCTTTTTGAAGCAGTGCTGAGCGGTGCGAATTGATATATTTCCTCTAATCTTCGCAAATCTCACAAGCGGCGCCAGTCTCTTTGAAGCCTTTGTTAAAATAATATTTTAAAATTGCCCTCATTTCACGACTTATTTCACTCGTTTTAACGTTTTTGTTAAAAACCGTCAACTGAATATTTCGCTTAAAATGGAATCACTTTAATTCTAAGGAAAGATTATTTATTTGTCGGAGCAAAAAGTTTAAATCAGATTAAATCTCTACGAAATGAAGTATAATTCTTTATTTATAACGAAAAAACGTAAATATGTTTATTACACCCTGGTATATTAGCTGTAAAAATGCTCTTTATTGAAAGACTCAATATTTTATTCCAATGATTATTCTTCATTTTCAGTAAATCTCGTGACATTTAAACGACACCCATTACATCGGCGAACATTCTCGCCAACTTTCCATTTTCCCACCGAAACCAGGAAGCAACAGTTCTCCCGCGCAGAAAAACACGACGAAAAAACAAGCAATAGAAAGCCCATTACGTTCTTTATTGATCATTTTCAATCGAAACGGCATATTGTATAATAGTTTTGCATTTTATTTTATTTCTCTGCAAGTATACTTTAGTCCGCGTTTCTTGTAGTTTGTTAAATTGCATTAGGTTTACTCGTTATATGCGCAAATGCCTATGAAAAATTAATATAAAGATAAACCATCTACAGAATAATGAATAAAATCTTCAACAATACATTACCTAAAACAGAATAATACAAATATAATGTGACTAGCATTCTCAATTGTGTAAAGCAAAATAATCATATACCATTTGATCATTTTGATTTTGGAACCTTTAATGCTAAATATATTTTTTTTATAAAATTACTCGATGTGTGTTTCGCTAACCAAGTTAGCATCATCAGATGATAATTAAAACTCTAGTTTAATAATTCAAATAAGTTACATTTAAAACGTTAGTAAAAAGTAATTTGATTGATCTCCTGGTCTTTAAATCATGGTCTTAGAAACTGCCTTCAAAATTGTTGTAACAATTTTCAATAATATAACCTTGGGACATACAGTGAATCCCAAAAATATTCAGACACCCTGTTTAAAAAATCATTCCAGAAGTTCCAATTTACGCGAAAAAAAATTCTTCCCCTATATTTTATCGTTCTTACCTCCTTTAACTTCTTGTATAAGAATTCATCGGTTTAATTCAAAGATTTTAAGAAAGAAACATTTTTATGTATTACATTTTTACAATACATTTTTATACACCTGAAAAATATTCGGACATGCAAAAAAAAATATCGGGTTCAATCATATTAATCTAATTAAGATAATCTTCGAATTTTGTTTACTACAAGTAGTAATCATCTTAAAAGGAGAAACATCTTAAAATGAGTCATATACCAAATAAAAAAAGATTAGTTCTTAAAATAGGCAATTAGTGCAATTTCATTATGCATTTATGCAAAATTCCTACCGAAAAATTGGGCAAATGCTTCAGTTAAAAAGTATATTTGGAGATATCGTGCAACGCTACAAAAATGAGGACAACATTTTTTTGAAGGAGCAAACAGGCCGCTCGAAGTTCTTCAATGAAAGAGACCAACGCTTTATTTTAAAAGAAGTACATTAAAACCCTAAAATTAGTGCACCTAAGCTCAAAACATTGGTGGAAAACCATTCTCAAAAAGTAGTAGCACCGAAACAATACACCGTTGTATAAGAAATAATGGACGTCAAAATTCAACATTTTTGGCTTATCACAGAAAATAATGTCGTTCCAATAATTTTCAGGTTTCAAAACGTACTCCTTAGTAAAATCCAGTTTAGTTTTAATATTTTTCTTACTTAACCAAAGCTTTTTCCGGGCCACGATTCAATGTTTTCTCATACAAGGACGTATTGTTTCGGTGTTGACTACTTTTTGAGAATGGTTTTCCACCAATGTTTTGAGCTTATGTGCACTAATTTTAGGAGTTTTTGTACTTCTTTTAAAATAAAGCGTTGGTCTCGTTCATTTAATAATTTCGGACGGCCTCGGAAATGCTGTCCTCATTTGTACTTAACTGAAGCCCACTGAACCGTACTTTTACTTAACTGAAGCATTTGCCCAATTTTTATAAATAATATTTAATAATTTCGGACGGTTTCAGAAATGCTGTCCTCATTTTTACGTAATTGAAGCACACTAAATCGTACTTTTACTTAACTGAAGGATTTGCCCAATTTTTCGGTAGGAATTTCCACTTTCATAATGAAATAGCACTAATTGCCTGAATGTTTTTTTTTATTTGGTATACGACCCATTTTAAGATGTTCATTCGACATCAGTCTATCACAATGGCGGCTCGTAGGGCCGGGCCTAATAAAATAACGGGCAAAAAGATAAAATAATTTTATACCTGATTTAGTAGTTTTGAAATATTTTAGTTTAGTTCGCAAACTTTTCTTAAACTGTGCAGTTCTATATTTTCGATCGTATTTTTTTTATTCCAAAGGTACTAAAAATGTGGCGTTCTTGGCAAGATAATGATTATTGTGTCTCCTGTACTGCTAATTTTAAAAGAAAACATTTATCGCCCGATGTTAAGCAAATTGTTAAACATGTAAATGGGCTTGATGTAAATGTAGCCGCAGCAGAAACGTCTCTATTAACGATAACTCCGTTGTCTACAGTTAAAGATATTATGACGAAGCCAATTAAAGCCAAAAAAGTCTGTGGTGATTCTAGTAAAAGCAAATGTATTGACGAAAGCGACAAAGACTTAACTCGAAGCAAAATTTATGCCATGTATGAAGAGCAAACCGTGCCTACATTGCATTCATTGCAACATCGACTAAGGAAAGATGAAACCAATATTCTTTGCAGCAGAACTAGCCTCCGGAGAATATTATCTCAAATGGGTTTTGCATATCGCACCATTAATAAATAATAAATAATAAAAGACAAATATTAATGGAATAACAACGATTGTGACGATGGCGGTTTGACTACTTCTCTATAAAAAACTACTCTATAAAAAATTATGGATTAGAAAATCATTCCATTATCTATCTTGATGAAACATGGTTCTATACACATGAGACGCCAGAAAAAGGATGGGTAGACACATCAAGCAAATGCCAAACCAAAACTCCAACGAACAAGGGAAAAAGAATTACAATTTTATATGCTGATTCCAAGAATGGATGGATTCCAAATTGTTTGCGGTTGTCCTACAAAAATATTAAACATTCAACGACACCACTGCAGAACTTTTTGAAGATTGGGTTATAAATAACCTTTTGCCCAATGTGCCTAAGGAAAGCGTAATTGTAGTGGACAATGCTAGTTATTATAACCGCCAAAAAATGTTTAATCCAAGTATTTTTAATCCAATTGAGCATATGTGGCATTAGATAAAATCTAATGTTAGAGCAGAAAACATTTCTCCGACTCTAAGTGCAAGTACTGCAACATTAATTAGGAAGGTTGTAGATAGTATTCCCAAAGAAAGTTAGATAAAATCGATTAACCATGTTATTAAAATAGAAGATTCCTGTGTATCATTTACTAATAATATAGAACCACTTATTATGAATGTAGATCAAAGTGACAGTGAGAGCGAAACCGAATTAAATGTATAGTTAAATTTGTTATAATTTTTATTGTACTAATAAATTCAAAATACACAAACCAATAAACAATGTTTTAGTCATACATAATAATAATAATAATAATAACAATAATAATAATAATAATAACAATAATGATAAATCCTGATACTTTCCCGAATTTTTTAATGGAAGGTAATACATATCTTCTGTACAAAAAGGGTGATGCTAAGCAACCCAATAACTACAGACCCATCACGTGTCTGTCAGTATTTTATAAATTGTTGACAGCCCTAATCAATGAAAAAATTTACAAACATTGTGATGAAAACAATATTTTTGAAGAAGAGCAGAAAGGATGTATAAGAGCAAGTATGGGATGCAAGGAACAGCTAACGATCGATGCTGTAGTTCTCGAACAACGCGGAAAAGAAAACGCAACCTAAACATCTGCTATATAGACTACAGGAAAGCCTTCGATAGTGTTCCACACGATTGGTTACTAGAAGTCCTGAAGATTTATAAAATAAGCCCTCCCATCATTAACTCCTTAAGGTGCCTAATGGGGAAATGGAAAACAAATCTCTTTATCGACCAACAATGCATTACAACTGCGAATATCGAGAGAGGAATTTTTCAGGGAGATTCCTTTTCTCCAGTTTGGTTTTGTCTAGCCCTAAATCCTATGTCTACATTACTGAACAACAGTAATATAGGATATAAACTAAACATGAGGAATCCACGAAAGCTCTCGCACCTACTATATATGGATGACCTTAAACTCTATGGAGAAACTAGAGAAAAACTAAACTCCTTAATAAAAATGGTCGAAGAATTTAGTAGGGATATCAAGATGTCATTCGGACTTGATAAATGCTCTACCATTAGCATTCAAAAAGGAATAGTCAACAATCAACATTCAACACACTGTAACATACAACAACTGGCACCAGAAGAATCCTATAAATATTTAGGTATACCTCAAAACGAGAAATTTAAACATAGCCAGTTAAAGAAAGACTTTTCTACTATGTACGAAAAGAGGCTTACAAAACTTTTAAATACCAAACTGAACAGTGGAAACCTGATTAGAGCGATCAATGGATGGGCAGTGCCAACTCTGACCTATTCCTTTGGTATTGTTAAATGGTCAGAAACAGACCTTGATGGACTGGATAGATTAACACGTCGAACATTGACAAAATTCCGATGTCTGCATCCAAATTCATCTATGAAGCGACTGTACATTCCAAGAAAGTTGGGAGGCAGAGGCCTCGTGAACATTAAGAACCTTTGTCTGAACCAGGAGAGTAAGATGAGAGAACGCTTCATTAATTCAAGCAGCACGCTAATGAAGTTGGTTGCTTAGGAGGACCGCGGTTTCACCCCGTTGAACCTAGATAAATTGAATCGTGTTGATGGTAGAACAACACTTACGGATTGTGTCCGTGAATGGAAACAACAGACACTGCATGGACGGTATCCAAAGTCACTCGAGGATGATACCATTGATGGACCATTGTCTCTAAAATGGCTGACCGATGGGCTGTTGTACCCAGAAACAGAAGGTTTTGCGACATCTATTCAAGATAAGGTAGTAAGAACACGGAACTATGAAAAGCATATACTACACATGGATGTTGTCGACCGATGTAGGAAGTGCGGTATAGTGGGGGAAACGATTGAACACCTTATCGGTGGGTGTGCAGTTCTAGCCCCTAATGCTTATTTAGGAAGACATAATCAGCTGGCGAAAATTATACATCAGCAAATTGCATTAAAGTATTCGCTATTAGATAACGCACCTGCTCCATATTATAAGTACTCACCTTCTCCCGTATTGGAATCATCTGATTCAATCCTATACTGGGACAGACCAATCACAACAGATCGAACGGTCGATTATAATAGACCAGACATTATTCTAATTAGTAAAAAAGAGAAAAAGGGCTTTTATAATTGACATCGCAGTGCCACTCTCTCATAATATCAGGAAAACCGAGTTGGAGAAAACCACTGAGTATGAAAACCTTGCGTACGATTTGAAAAACCAGTGGAAACTGCATAAGGTAGAGATAGTGCCTTTCGTTATATCCGCCGAAGGCCTAATAAGTAAGAACTTTTCAAAAAATTTGAAGAACCTTGGTATCTCAAAATCGATTGCCATAGTGGGACAACGTGCAGTGCTCTTGCAGACGTGCCACATTGTTCGTAAAATTTTATGCTAAGTGAGAGGAGTTGAATTGCTTTCTCATTTTGGCATTGTAATATAGACCAGCTTAGGCTGAGATGCTGAGTTCAGTACGAGGATAATAATAACAATAATAATAATACAATACGAGGACAATAATAATAATAATTGATAAGAAAGAATCTCTGCTCTGATTAGACGAGAATCAACGATATCCGGAAACTGAGGGTTTTGTTATTGCTATCCAGGATAAAGTCATCAAAACTAATAATTACAAGAAATATATCCTTAAAGAAAACACTGAAGATGTATGTCGAAAGTGTGGTAAAATAGGGGAGACTGTTGAGCACATAATTGGTGGATGTACTACTTTAGCAGAAAACGCATATTTAGGAAGGCATAATCAGCTTGCTAAAATAATCCACCAAAAACCGACACTTAATTATGGTCTTTTACCAACATCTACTCCGCCGTATTATAAATACAGTCCTCAAGCTGTTCTGGAGTCTGGATAATGTGCTGCTCTACTGGGATAGACCGATAATAACTGACAGGGCTGTCGACTACAATAGACCAGATATAGTCTTAATAAATAAAAAAGAAAAGTGGGGAACAATTATTGATATTGCCATACCACTGTCTCATAATATACATAAAACGGAAGTGGAAAAGGTTTCTAAGTATGAGAATCTTCTTATGAATTGAAAAACATCTGGCAACTTGAAAAAGTGAACATCGAACCTTTTGTAATTTCCGCAGAGGGATTGGTGAGCCACAGGTTCTCCAAAAGTTTAACAAATTGCGGACTAAATAGAAATATCATAAAAGTGGTACAACGGACTATATTGTTGCAAACCTGCCACATAGTTCGAAAATTTTTGTCTTAATGACAACGGAATATTGGGTTATAATGAAAAATTTTTTTTTCGGCTCCGAGCCGAACTCTAACATCGCGAGAAGGGAATCGGTTTATGGTTTCCAGCTTTTTGAGCTGAGAGAGTAATACCAAGTCGATGAGAATAATAATAATAATAATTTAATCATAATTTAACAATATTTGATTTTTCCCAAAATTATTCAGAATTTAAACCACTCCGGCTCTGGCGCCTTTTGAGAAACTAGGAATATTTTTATGATTAATTGCGGTACTTAACATTTTGCCGAAGGGTAACGAAATATCTTGAAACCGACTGTACTTAACCCATCTCTGTGTTAGGGCAAGAATTTTTCGAACGACCCTCATAAATTAGATGGTATAATCGACAGACATTATCCATTATTAATTATTCATCAATTATTTTGAATATCTCAAAATGACATTATTAGAAAAAATGCAAAACATAATAAAAAACATACTTTTTACTGACAAAAGTGTTGTTTGTGATTTAGTAAAAATCATTTATGCTTAGGCCTTTTTTTTAAAAATGCACAAACCTCGCGAGGAATACAAAAGATTATCATTATATCACTGATATTTATTGGTGTAATTTTCGATGATAAAAAGGGAAATTAAAAGCAACTTTCGTCTGTAAACGTCGGCGTAATGAACATTTACCGGATGGTCAAGCGACCATTAAGGCTCATTAAATAGCCAGCACTTAAACTGCCTACTTGTATGTATAAGGCCGTTGCTCGACGACAACTTCCAAAAAACAGGTTTCGTTTTTTTCGTATGTACGCTTATATTCACGTTCGTATGTATATTCTGAAGATCTGATTTCGATCTGAGCCGGGTCGATGAACCAGAAGCCTGTCAAAAATTGGATGTGACCTTCGCTTTTTATACCGAGTGAATCGGGACAAGCTGAATTGAAATCAACCAGTCAATTGTTGTATCTACTTATTATTTTATCATTTTGTATTTTCGATTTCTATTTTACGCTTGTTATCTGAAAAATTCTCCATTTCAGTATCGCGCGGTAGTATTGGGATTCCTTGAAATCGAATCTGGTATTGGGAATCCCAGAAATTGTACACGATTTGGTTGCTTTGCTGCATCACAGTTGATTCATTATCGATCATCAACGTTATTATGTGTATAAAGGTGTAAACATAATATTTCATTATAATATGATAAATACGGCAATTTTTAGTTTTTACAATGGCTGATTGCAAAATGCTGATTACATTGGAAACTAAAATGCTAGTGCTTGGACTATTATATGCAGGTGAATGACAATCTGATATCAGAACTACATTTAGAATTGAAAAAAATTAAAAAAAAGATCGTATCATCAACTACAACCACAACGACTTCTGTAACAAGAATTAACCGTTCCAGGAGCAATGTGTTTGGGGAAATGGAAAAACGACTTTACATCTAGATTGACTATATGTTATTGACAATTAAAATGGAAAAAGCGATAATAATTTTTAACCATATTAAGAATGAAAAAAACCACACGAGTGAAAATTTCGTAGCTAGTCGAGAGTGATTCCATCGATTTAAAAACATAAACAATCTTCATAACATCCAGATTACCGGAGAAGCGGCAAGTGAATATTCACAAGCAACTGCTGAATTTCATTGAGAAGAGACTGAACAATCATTGAGGAAGGGAATTATCTTCCTGAATTAGTTTTCATTGTTGATGGGACGGTGCTTTTCTGGAAGACACTGCCAAAATGTACATTTTTATCCCATGAACAAAAGCGAGCACAAGGGTTTATTGCAAAAGATCGTTTAACTCTGCCACTGGGTGGTAAACAAGATTTTAAATTATAACCACTGTCTGTTTATCATTCCAAAATCCCAAGAGCAATAAAAGGAATTTCAAAATCATCTTTACCAGTAATTTGGGAGTCCAATAAAAAGTATTGGATCACTATGAAAATTTTCCAAAATAGGTTTACTGAAAATTTTTGCTCATATTAACGCTATTGCGAATTTAAATAAACTAGCACCGAAAGCTTTATCTTTGATTGATAATACTCCAACACATCCTGCTCATTTGTTCGGCTTAACAACATGCATTCCAGAAGAAGTAGTTTTCCTGCCGCCAAATACGTTAATCCGACCAATGGATGGTTTAATATCAAATGTAATATCAAATTTTAAAGCTTATTATCTGCTATGGACATTGCGATAACTGACTGATAAAACAATAAGCAACAACACAAAAACAATGGATTAAAGATTTTTGGAAAAACTACAATATTGTGGATACTGTAGACAACATCAATCTTTCCTGGAATGAGGCGATCTAGAAATTTTTGAAAGGAGCATGGAAGAATATATGGCCAGAGTTAAGCAAGGATGTCGACATAATAGACTTCATTGTTGATGTCGACGAAATTGTCAAACTAGCTAATGAAACAAGGTTGGATAGGTGGACAAATGTGCAGGATATTGAAGAATTATTGCAAGTTACAACTGATGGAAGTCTTTCCATTAACGATCTTAAAGAGGTAGTAGAACAAGTAGACGAAAATGACGAGATTAGCCAGCAATTCCGATTTATAAATGTTGACTGAAATAATGTAGAACGTCCCAGACAGCCAAAGAAAAGTGGAGGGTGAAGAACTGGAAATACTGCTGAGATGAAATCCTTATCGTATACTGTTAGAGTTGGGACGACATAAATTCACAGTTGTGGAACACTAACGTGGACGTTTTGATGTTGTTGTGTCCAGGTTCAAGAAAAAAAAAACTTCCTGAGTACGATTGTGACCTATGACGAAAACTGAATACCCTACAATAATCTAAAGAAGCAAAAATCGTGAGTTCATCCTGGTGAACCATAAACCAGTACCGAAAAGCAAATAGCCACGCCAAAAGGCGTTGGTGTGTGTGTGGATAGTTTGATCAGTTGGGCGTCGTATATAGTGACTTGCTTCAATCTGGTCAAAATGTCACTGGAGTGGCGATCTGAAGGAAAAAACACAACACAAAACAAAAACAAAAACACATACAACAAAAAAACTATGAAAATAATCAGCAAGATTGACTGGGAGAATTTATCCCATCCGGCGTATTCTCCAGACTTGGCCGTGTTCCCTTATTAGCAATACAACCCGGTTGAGAGCCACTTCATATACAAGGTGTCCCATAAGAAAGTTTCTATTTCATTAGCTCACTACGGAAAGGTAACTGTGAGCGGCGTGGGGTGCATGCCAATCGATAGCCCCGCATTTAGGAACTTTTACACGATTTTTTCAGCAAAAACTCAACGAATATCATTGACCAAGCAAAGTATTCACCAGATATGGGCCTGTTCTTCGATTGAAGAACTCACTTCGTGAATACCGTTTTGAGCACATTGTAATAAATTATTCTATCGGAACCTTCGGTGTGAAACACTAAACTCGAAAAGATTTAGCAGTAACCGCCATCCATCTTTTAAAATCCATCTTTTAAACTTCTCGACGTGCGTTTAGCTAATCATGTTAGCATCATCAGGAGATTATTTAATCGCAAATCATCATCAAAAAATGATTTAATCTCCTGATAATGCTAACATGGCTGGCGAAACGGGCGTCGACAAGTTTAAACAAGTTATTTGATGTTTAGTGGTAAATCCAACCTCAGATCACAAAAAACTAAATACTAAATCACTTTTTATAGTTTTCGACGCACGTTTCTCTAACTATGTTAGCACCATCAGGAGATGATTTGAGATTAAATCATCTCCTGACGTTGCTAACATAGTTACCGAAACGCATACCGAAAAGTTTAAAAACGCGATTTGGTGTTTAGTGTTAAGTCTCTTTACATTAAAGTCATAAAACAAAATCCACAGAAGGAGCTGATGGCCATACCAGAAAAGGCCTATGAGAAGTGTTTTTGTTGTAAAAGCCCGAAAATTGGTTAATCCCAGGATTGATACGCATATAATTTCGGACTTTTACCATGTTGGAACGGTTAATCTTAGGATTTTTCAGTTCATATTGCTAAAGTATGTTTATATTTGTAAAAAGATTCTAGTTGATATCGACAGTTATATTAGTGCTGAAAACTGAAAAAAAATTACAAAAGATTATTTTTTATTTAATACACTATGTAGAATTATATTCTACCCATAATTCAAATACAGTTATTAATCATTCAACATAGTAAAATCTCTTATGTTTATAGTAAATTTAGAAAAGTTTATTTGTTAGTATATGATAAATTTCTATGACATTTTAAATTGCATAGTTTGCCCGATGATCTACATAAACATCTCTTGATGCAATATTTTCGAGTACAGTTACATTTTTGGAACCCTTGTCCACTAGATAAAGACATTTTTCGCACTGCTTCTCGTACACTTGGAAGTGATAAACCTTTCCTTGCAAACGGTAAATTAGTTTCTATTAAATAACTGTGCAAGAATTCCTGCACTTTATTTATTTCTGCAATTATTTGCTGATATAAATGTATCAACTATAACCGATTTTGAAGACGACAAAATAATTCCCAGAAATTATTTAACAACAGTTAAACAATATAATGGGTTTTGTTATATGGAATATCCATATCCAATAAATAAAACAAAGTTCTGTAAACAATTCCATCATAAGTTTTCATTAGAATTTGGTTCTTGAATTTCAAATGGTGTTTAACTGGCATTTTAATTTTCAAGATGATATTTCTTCTTCTTGGGTATAATATATGATCTCTGAGAATCTAGATATATATATATATATATATATATATATATATATATATATATATATATATATATATATATATATATATATATATATATATATATATATATATATATATATATATATATATATATATATATATATATATATATATATATATATATATATATATATATATATATATATATATATATATATATATATATATATATATATATATATATACATATTTAGCTTGCAAAATTATGAGTAAGTCTTCAAGTAACATAACTTAGTTAACATTATTAGCATTTCGAGAAAAATAAAAATGTATTCTGTATACAAAAAAGCCGGTTACCAGTGTCTCTCTTAGTAAAATTACCGTTTTTTATCAAATAATTAAAAGCTGGTCTCGGGGATTTTATTAGGTCCTCATTAAGTTCAGAGGTAATTACCACCAATTTTTTTTCGATCTGGAATTCGACAATTACCTAAAAGGTGGCGAAAGGGTACAGAAAGTGAGGGAGATTAAGAGAAAGAGAACGGGAGAAGAGATTAATTTTTATATATTTTTTATAAATAAATGTCAAAGGTAGTCGAAAAAGAATGAACATTAATTGAGGGCGTAGTAACATTTTCTTAATCATAAAAAATAATACAGAATAAGATTTGCTACCAATTATTTATTATGTTAAGTAAAACACCTGGTCACTAAAGTCTCCATTTCCAATTCTGAATAATACAGTTCATTAAACACAATAGTCAGTGCATTATTACTAATATTGTTTAAATTATGTAAACTATTATAAACCACCACCAACTTTATCAAAGTCTTCTTGAACCAACACCAAACTAAACCACCACCAAAAACCCAATCTCACCTTGCTTGACCGTCGGGCTACCCGAAGTACTACTCTGGGGTGATAACAATAATGTACCACCCCCGATATCGGTCGTTCCCGATTGTAAAGTCGGAGCTTGAACGTGTATTGGCGCGAGTTGTTGGGGTTGCTGCGGAATGGGTGAGGGTGAACCCGCTGCCGAAGTGGATTCTACCGACCCAGGATCGCTAAAACCACCCTAACGGACGTAGAAGAAATTTGGTTTTAGCCAAAGAAAAATCATTTATGTTTGTTTAATTTAAAGGCCATAGCCGGACGTTTTCTATCGACCTTTTATTTTTTTTTCGTAAACATGAAAATTTTGTTAATTTTCATTTTCAGTTGTGATTTTTTCCAAAATACTAGGAAGTAAAATACAAAAATATTTGTTTCTGTATGATTCTCAAAGCCAAACCCAATTTTCTATAAAACAAATAAAACTAAAATATTTTTTTAACTGTGTACCTTCAGACATGCAATTATCAAATTTCAACACAAAACATCTTTTATACACTTCTATACTCAGGAATTTTTTCGATTTGGTGCAACAATGTGAAAAAAATTTAAAAGTAATTTTTTTGGAAAACTTAGAGTTTAGACGTACGAATATTATTTTTTTAGTGATATATATATATATATATATATATATATATATATATATATATATATATATATATATATATATATATATATATATATATATATATATATATATATATATATATAATATACAGTAATGTCTAATTCTAACGAACCCGCTTGTTGCGAACTCTTACCATTAACCATTAAACCATTACGTATCATCAAACGTATTTTTTTTTCGCGAATAACGAACTTTCGGATAAAATGAATCCTAATTTTTGGCATAATCGCACAAATTTTTCGCTAATAACGAACTTCAAGTTGTATTTTATTGAATAAACGGGGAATTCCATTCTTTAAATAGATAGGGTAAAATCGGGACTCTAAGGGAAATATTAAATAAAAAAAATATTTCAAACATTATTGAGTAACTTTATTACCCTTCGTTTAGTTTAACTTATTAATCACATATTTGGTCAACGAGATCGTAGGTTTCATTATTATTAGTAAAAAAAAAATAATAATTTACAAAGGTTAACTTTTTAAGGTTTTGTCCCAACAACGGGACCCCCTTTTTTTCCCTTACCAACGGAAGCAATGGAACTCATCCACTTCATCTTGCTCCCAACCAGTAAAGCCTTCACACTTTTCTTACATTTAAGACATTGCCCCCAATCATCACTTGATCGCGTATTTCTGTATATTTCAGTGCAATAAATACACGCATTTCTTCGAATTATAATTTATAAGGTGATGAAGTAATAACAGCACTTTTACCTCGACGAGCATTTGTAGTTGTTTTTCTTGCAACACAAGGCTTAGATAAAATATCAGCTGGTAAAAAAGCTAAAGACGAGGATGCCAATTGTCGTGAAGTGCTTGGTTGTGGACTACCTACTGGTCGCTTCGATAGAGTTAGTTGTGGATTTATTGGTAAAGCTTCTGAAAGTTGATGCTGTTGTGCAAGCACAGGGTTAACTTTTGCAGCGCGTTGTGTTAACAACAATATTTTTATCTTGAGTTTCAACTGTAACTCTAACTGTAACTGTAACTTGTTCAAATCATCATTATCCGTTGTAGTAGCAGAAACAAAATCATAATCTGAAAAGATATTCTGATTCAGTGGACAAATACCTTTTTTAAATAATCACTCAGCATTTTGTAGAGTCGCTGCTTTTGCGTACGCCCTCCCAAAAAGGGAGGTTCCAATACGACCTGGATTATTACGCAGCTATGTCATCACTTCTTAGTTGTAATAGGTGCTTAAAGGGCCCATGATGCTAACATCGAGAGGTTGTAGACGATGTGTGCAGTGTGGAGGAAGACTGACTATGATGATTCCATTCGCTCGTGTTTTTTCTATCAAGGCAAGATTTTTGATATGCGTCGCATGTCCATCAAGCAAAAGCAGTACAGGGTCATTTTTAGTAGGTTTTACGTTCGCGATGAAGTGACCAAGCCAGTGAACAAATATATCACTTTGTATCCATCCACTGGGATGACATATTGCAATAGTTCCAGGGGGTGGACCATCTAACATTTCAGCCTTCGTACGGACTCTCTGGAAAATTAAGAGTGGTGGAACATAGGCACCTACACACAAAACTGCGGTCGTCAATTGGCCCCTTTCAGCTAAATAGATAAGACCTACTTGCTTCTTACCTTTTAAATCAAGACCTTTAGATCAAGACCTTTAGATTTCTTCTTGGAGACAGTCGTGATCCCAGTTTCATCGACATTAAATATCTTGGTTGGCCAAAAATTGTATTTTTCATGCATTTCAGTCAATAGGGAGAAAAATTTTGAGACCGTTAAATCCCATTGCACGGACAACTGAAGTAGGCTCTGGAAGGCGTAACGATAACTCTGGACAACGTCGTAAAAATCCGTAAAGCCAATCCATTCCAGCTAATTCGGTGTCTTTGTTAAAATTGTGATCTATACTATTTTTCTGCCATTCGAAAAGCAAAATGTTTAAAATCCCTGTAGGTTAGTCCGAATAATTGAGCTTCAAAATCTTTTTTGTGCTGACACTTTAAATTTTCTTGCTCAGGTGTAAAAACTGTCTTAAAACGCCCTGGGCCTTTTGGAAGCGTCTTCGACATTGTTATTTATTTGGTACTTCTTTACACTGTCTTCCAGGGTCAATTGTGGTACCGAGAATTTTCGAGAAGCGACACGATATCCACATTTTCCGTGTATTACTTTCAAAATGGCATTTTTCATACATTCTTCACTCCAGAATTGTCGGTTCGTCGTTCTTTTATAATTTCGTGACATTTTGTTGTGAACTGTAACAATATATCATACAAAATAACGTTAAATAAAAATAAAAGAATGACCTGATAATTGTACAAAACCGGGTACCACCCGGTATTACCCCGTGCGGTTTTACCCCAAGCGCATCAAAGAGAAACAAAATAATCAAATAACCTAAAAACATGCCGGAATAAAGATTCAACGAATGTTCGTTTAACCTTAATACATACTTAATATTTGCAATATAGCAAATACACTAACCTTGACGTACAAAATTATAGTACACCTTTGAAATCCATCGAATATTACATCAAACGTTCGTAAAACTGTTTTCTTAAATATTTTCTACGAGAGCGCACTCACGTTATCTTACTGTTATTGACAAGCTATTCAAGACGGTTGCCTGCAGTGAACAAATCGCGCGAAAATTTGAAACGCATTAGAAAACCTCAGTACCATGTCCCGGTTTTACCCCCATACCCGATTTTGGACTAATCTCCCCTATATCAAAATGACAACAAAACCTGAAATAATTTATTAAAAAAAAACGATTTTTTTCTAGAAGAATTAGCTTAAATACCATATTTTTACTCTACTTGTACCATTTCTTAAAACAAATGGTTGGCAACACTGGAGCAATTGCCGGCGTTCGCTTACTGCTTAGTTAATCTGTGTATTGAGTGTGATAAAAATGTAAAAAAGTAAGTAAGTAGTGGCGTAATATCAAAGAAAACACGCAAATATCTTACTTTGAGTAGTAAATACAATATTGTTAAAAGACTGCAGTGAGGTATGAAACAAAGCGAAGTTTGTTCGGAAATGAGTTCAAGTAAATCAACGGTGAGTACTGCATAAAAACATGTTCAGATGTCTTCTACGTCAGGCGTCACACTATCTTGTTTTGCGGCAGCCTGTAAAACGAACAAGTTTTGGGAGAAAGATATTGTATTGTACCATCGTTGCCAGTATTCGGGAATCGGGACAAATGTGACATAATCGCAAATTTTTGGAGTTTTAATTTTTACTCTTCTGTTCATTCCAGGTTGGTACAATTTGAAAAAAATAAAGACAAAATATTGTAAATGTCCAAAAAAGCCAAAATTTAAATGTTAAAAAAAAAATAAAAAGCCCACAAATTTTGAAGTTGATAAAGGGCTTTTGATAAAGTTGATAAAGGTTTTCTCTGCAGAGAAATAGAAACGTAACCATTAGCGGCGCATTATAGTGCAATCGAAGGCTGTAGACCTTGGAAAGAAGATTTTCAAAAATGAAGAACGTAAGTTTAGTAGAAGCTGAATCGAAAGGTTTAAAAAAAGACATTGTATAACCAGTGAAAAAATTGTTGGAGAATATTTTGCAGTTGATATAGATGTTGTAGATATAATAGTAGAAATTGTAGATATAATATAATGGTTGCCAACCATTACAAAAAACTTCAAGGATGACTTAATTGAAGACAGGACATTAAGATTCAAAGGGGAAACCTGTACAGGTGGAAAGTATCTAAAGAAAGAATTATTGTGTTCGTGGTGGCAAATTTAAACGGAACAGAAAAAAGATAATTATTGGTAATAGGAAAATCTAAAAGCCCTAGATGTTTTAAGAATGTTATACATTTGCCAGTAAATTAGAAATCCAATGAAAAAGCATGGATGACCTCAGAAATTTTGGCAAATGAATTGCGGGAATGGGATGCTGAGTTACACCGTAAAAATCGACGAATCATACTCTTAGTGGACAACTGCCCAGCTAATCTAGATGTTAAAAATTTGGATAGTATCGAGTTAGTGTTCATGCCACCAAATACCAGCTCAAATTACAGCCTAAGGATCTGAGTGTTATCCATAGTTTAAAAAACTATTATCGTAGGCTTCTTTCCTTGAAAATGGTACATTTTATCGATAGTGGTGGGAAAAATTTTACTATTGATCTTTTCAAAGCGAGACACTTCATTCATTTGACATGGCAGAGGGTATCGAAACAAACAATTTTCAATTGTTTTCAACACGGCGGTTTTCTGAAGGCAGAGAATAATTTTAATTCAGACGATTATCTGCCATTAGTCGATTGGCTGAAGAAAAATCAACAGGAAGAAAAAGTTAACAATTTTCAAGATACTCTTCCTTTGTCAAAATGATTTCAATCAATTTATCCATGTTGATGACAATCTTGTGAGTGTTCAATACTTAGATGATGATGTCATTGTCGCTTCTGTATCTTCCTGCGTTCCGAGTTCAGTTCACATTCATGATGATGCGGATGGGAAAGATGAAGATAAAGAATCTTTGAATACGGAATCGACACTAATACCAGTTCATAAATCACTACATCACCGGCACTTCGACATATCGACTGCGTTCGTCATTTCCCTCAGTCAAGAAATACTCCGCAAAGTGTTCTCAATCGTCTAGCCGATATATATGAGTATTAATTATCGTTTACTGCGAACTTGTTTGTGTTGTTTTTAATAATTGCGTATTATACCACAAAGATACCAATAAGATTAATACATATATAAAACAAATTAAATAGAATTGTTCTTCGTCACTATCCGTATTAATTAGGGCACCTTTTCCTGTATTATTGAAAATACGACTCAACATTTCTGCTGGCTTTATAATTTTTAAGAAATATCTAGCATATGATAGATAATAGATAATTGCTGTTGTGTGAGAACAGCACCCGATGTTTTGAGACATTTGTAGAATATTATTTATCAAGACATTTTCTATTACTTTCTCTCTTTTGTTGATGTTATACTAGAAACCGACTTCTTAAATGAATGTTTTGCTTTTAACTCCTGATAGATGGCTTTTATCATCAAAACTGTCATTAAATGTAGTAGTTGATCGCCACCAGATAGTTTAAAATTTATCTCAAATATTAATTATCAATTCATTTCAATATTTTCTCATAAAAAACTAAAAATTAAACCTATAAATTGAAAATTTTCCAAAAAGTCACTTTTTAATTTTGTTTCACAATGTTGCACCAAATCGAAAAACTTGATATAATTCCTGAGCATAAAAAACGTTTTCTGTTAAAATTAGGTGATTGTATGTCTCAAAGAACACAGTTAAAAACATTATTTTAATTTTATTTGTTTTATAGAAAATTGGGTTTATATTTGAGAATCACATAAAAATGTTTTTATGTCTTTTACTTCCTAGTATTTCGGAAAAAATAACCATTAGTTCATTTTCATTTTTACTATTAAAAAAATATATATATAAACCAAAAATAAGGTTTTTTTTAATTACTCCGAAAATATTTGAGATTAAAAGCTAAAATTTGGGTAGTGAATTTTTTTAATTGGTATCAAAATAATAAATGCCGTGGGGACAAATTCGGCATGCTTATCCGGCTACCCTTTGTAAGTTATGCGATTTTTGGTCAGTCATAATTTATTGATTTATGAACGTTTGATTGTATTGCCAGGTTAAATAAATCGAAATAAGTATCATCTTTTGATTGAGTCGATGTTGATCAGATCAACTAAATTAAATAGATATAGAGTATGTCGAAAAAATAACGGAACTTAAATTAAGAAAAAAGAACGAGACGAAAGAGAAAAGAAAAGGAAAGGAAAGAAAAGAAAGGAGTTATTGTGCCAACGATTTTGATATACAGCTTTGACACTATATATTATTTCAATAGATGGCGCTAGTAGTTTTGTGCAAATTTAAAAAATTCTGTCGTTCTTCCGACATAATATGTATATTGTTCTTGGAACATTTTCTTTGGATATAGTTACAAAAATATATATTATGTTGGTGATATTATGTTGGATTCAAACTTAGAATAAATGTGATGTGACAGCTGAACTAATTAAATAAATAAACTGAATGACTTCAGCAAAAATAAGAGGATTAATGATAATTAGAAAATGTCAGGTTAAAATAATGACTCCGTCCTGTTTTGCATCTGTTTTCTGAGTAGGATCTATTTTATACAATATCCGTCCCATTCATCTGAACTGGTACCATTGTATATTGGAGAATAAAAAAATGCAACACGTAGTATACATATTTAATTCAAACTAAAAATATATTCCATGTATAGAATATTTATATAGAAAAACTAAACATTTTAATATCTCTCTATTCTATTATTATAAATGAAGTAAAGTAAATGATTAAAAAATATACCTTTTATCATGTTGTGAGATATTTTCCTATCTTAGTAACCCTGTGCGTTGAGGGGACGTTGAACATACGAGGGCTGTATGACAAGTACCTGGCCTAGGACAGATATGGGGCTTCTAGTATTTAAAAAGTGACATTTTTCATAAATATAATCTTTCAGAATAATACTGTCAAACTGTCAAATCTCTGCGTCGTTTAGTTTATAAATGGCAGCCAATTTAAATAGAACAACTTTTCTGATTTTATAACAATAGAAAAAAATTCAATATCGAGCAGTGATAAAATATTTGTTTTTGAAAAAGAAAACAAATAATGAGATTAAAATGGAGCTCAGCGAAGTATATAGGGACTCTGAATCTTCGTTATCAACCATAAAATATAAGATCATCCAGATCAGCCAAATGAGATTACAATTTCAGAAATGATTTTAAAAAATCACGGTATCGTGATAAACGACCGCAAAATATTTTAACAACTCATTTGGATACAGCAAAGCTTTAAGCAAGATGGGTACCCGATTGCTCACAATTGACAATAAACACACACGTGTGTCAACTTCAAAATAATCTTTAGCGACATTAAAACGCAATCGGAATGATTTTTGTCGTAGGTTCATAACTGTTGACGAAACATGGATTCATTACAGCACACCAGACACCAAAGAACAGTTACGAACAGTCAACGAACAGTTATTTTGAAGATCCAAGAAGAGGGGATCCAAAAGATTACGTTGAAAAATAAAATACATTTTACACATAAAAATGTTTTTTTGTCAAGGCCAAGTATTTATTATAAAACCCTCGCATCAATCGTATGCTAGGAAAGTATCCTTGTGGTCTTGTTAAAATTGTCGAAATGCCACGAATTGGTGCACGTTTCAGAAAATCATCCTAATTTAAAAAAAGATGAAATATTGATATAAAAGAAGCAGATTTAAATTTTCATGAAATAGTGAAATTGCTTCTTTACATTAGACGGTTGAACATTGCTTCTTCTACCATTAGAAGATCATGGATTAAATGGTTTGAGGATAGAAGTATCCAAGGACGGAACGAATTGCATCTTAGATATAACAATTGTTTCGACACATAGTTTACACTCTAGGAATTGTAGTATAGGGGAGCAATATGCTTTGGAAGCAGGTCAGTGTTAGTAATCATCAGAAGTTTAAATGCAGAAATATATATAATAGTTGCATTCAACTGGGTTGCGAGATACTCAGATTTATCGCAAATAAAAAATGTATGGAATAGCATTAATGATGATCTTGTTCGATTGTCTAGATCGCCAGCAATTTGAAACGAATTTGAAGCATGTGTACAACGCGCCTGGAATACTTTGCCACAATCATTTAATTGGTTTCATTATTATAACCGTGGTGGACCTGACCATTAATAATTTGTAGGTATTAAATGTAAGTGAAATTTCTTGATTTCTTTGGTATACACAAAAATATATAATTAATCTGATATGATATATTTATAATAGTGTTGTATTTTTTATCCTCAATATATCATTTAACTGCTATTGATCTCGAAATACTAAAACCACAAGATTCAATTTTCTACCACAATAACTACCTCCTCTATAGTCGCAGAATGAAATAAATTGCTTGCCACAATTCACAATAATACAATATTTTAAAGAATTATTTCATCTTTAAGAGTCTGGCAATACTGGGTATGAGAGAGTTCATAAAAACTACGAAGGCTACACTATATATTTTGAGATTTTGTTCTTGTCAAATTGACAATAACATCCTTAAAGCACTATATGATGAAGCTACGATCACAATCGAAACATATAACTATAAAAACTAATAACATACAAGATGCGTCTTACGGAAAACAGGACTTAAAAAAATACACCAATATTTATTTTTTCGGCAAAAATCATTATTTTTATTCAAAATATTTCTTCGGATTTGGCTCGCTCTGGTGCTTCCATTCGGCTCTTTGACGCTTGGTTTCTGGATCATTTTGAATACACCATTTCTCATCACCAGTTACAATGCGGTACTTGAAGTTTTCGTCCTTTTTCAACTCTTTAATCTAGTCCTTGCAACGTTGGATTCGAAGTAATTTTTCATCGTCAGTCAATTTGTATGGAACAAAGTGTGCACAAACCTTCCGTCAAAAAGTCCCAAATTATTGATCAAAATGATATAGATATGTTCAATTCCATTTCCATGTAAGGCAACGAAGATTTTGGTTGATTTTTTATAAATTCACGTACAATTTCAATGTTACATTGAGTAACCACGGAATATTTCGGATCAGGATATTCGTCGTCCTTGATGTCCTCGCGACCTTCTTTGAATCGTTTAAACCACTCATGGACTCTGCCACGGAAACTTGTTTCATTTTATTTCGGTGAATTTTTACCAAGTTTAAGGCCAAACGTAATATTCGCTCTTTGTTATGATAACAACTTTGATAGTATAAACACATTGACATTTTAAGTGCGATAACTGGGCTTCTAATAATCCGAATGTCATGAAATTGTCAGAACGTCAGTTAAGGATGCACCTTTCCAGCGCTCGTCTAAGCGCTCGTAAAAGCACACTAGAAATAGCTATTTTTTAAAAAGTCCTGTTTTCCATGAGACTCACCATGGAACAAGGTACAAAAAACTATATTTAGCAACACTTTGGAGGACGTATTTAAGACTCTGAATCGAGACGGAAAGGGGGTAAAATATAAACAAAAATTTTTTAACAACCTTACATTCGTTTATGATATCGTAATTATCTCGCAGAATCTGGAAGACTTAAAAAAATAGTGAGAGATCTCCACAAAACGACTCAAAAAGTGGGGCTAAGAATGAACATCTAAAAAAAAGTGGTGGGAAACAGCGAACATTTAAGACCAATATGCATAAAACATGAAGTAATAGAGTAGGTAGATGGGTTGATAATATTAGTGGGATAATGTTAAAGCAAACATACTTAGCACTAAAGTTTAGAGACGAATATAGTTAGAATGGATCACCTTCCTTCCGGAAGTTGAAAGTGTTTAAATCCAAAATGTCACAACATCTGAAGACAAAAGTGTATCCTCTCCGTGTTAACTTATGCCTCAGAAATATGGCCCCTAACGGAGATAGTAGTACGGAGATTGGCATTAGCATAATGAAAGATGGAAAGATCGACGTTGGGAGTAAGACTGCTGGAAAGACGAACAAATGAATAGGTACGTAATAAAACAAGAGTTAAAGATATAGTACAACATATAGATCAATTGAAATAGATCTGGAAGGGACACTTAATACGAACAGCGGACTATAGGTAGACACGCAAAGTTACAGAGTGGAGTCCCAGGTTAAGAAAAAGAAATCACTCTAAGATATCGGTGTAGGGATGAGACATGGATGAGCATGACAGCAGACCGCAATAAATGACGTGAAACTGGGGAGGCATATGTCCAGAAATAATTAGAGGCTGCATATGATAAACTAGTTTAAAATTACCTCCGAGAATTAGACATAAAGCAAGTTTTTGATAAAGATATAGGGTAATTTGTTTGTTATACATTTTTGAATAGATTAAAGTTTAATGAATAATGATGGACGTTTCAGTAACCCATGTTCCAACATCACTACAAAAATATTGTTACAGCTCAGCAATTAATTACAATATCTAATAAAATAGAGGAAAAAATCATATTATTGTAAAATCTATAGGATGTGTTTGTCCATCGTTGCAAAACGCCGATAGAAGTTGCAAAAAATTAAAAATTAGGAAGTTCTTCAACATCGACCTTCCCATAGAACTGACTGTCTTTGACCTCTGACAAAAGTTTCATATTATTTACTTGTTAAATAGATAAGCAGCTGAAGATGAAGCTCGTGCAGGAAAACACTAGTTACGAAAACATTACTAAAATGTAGAATCAGATTAGTGGCAAAACAATTCATGGTGTTTGCATGAGAATAATGCCCCATCACACACCGCAATAATGATTCGTCAATTTTTCTCTCAAAATCAAACAAATACCGTTCTACAGGCACTATATTCACCAGATATAGCATCGTGTGAGTTTTTCTTGTTCTCTCGATTGAACCTGAACGCCATTTTGAGTCCATAAAGCCATTCAAGAGAGCTCGCTGGTCGCTTTGAAAGCAAATACCAGAAGCCGTATATAAAAACTGATCCGAAGACTGGAAAAGTTGAAATAAGTGAACTTCAATGAGAGGGAAGTAAATAAAATTTATTTGGATGAATAAATAAATAATTTGTTTTTTTTTAATCCATTTTATCTCAAAATATACAGAGTGATCCTCGTAATAATTATTATAATTATATTAGACATTCTTTTTACTGACCAATGTTTCTTTTTTTTAATTTAATCACAATGATTCTTTTTTAATAATTACCTGAGTGTTGTTGTCGTCGGTGTCGAAAAAGCACAAATTGAATTCGGATCCCGCGTCAAATGACACTTCCGGCGTAATTTTGTCGGGAGAGGGCGCTCCGCCTAGCGTTCCGCTTAGCGATTGGTCGATCTTAAAAACGTCCATGCTGAAGGGGGAAGAAGCTAGGGGGTCGCTGCTATCGGCCCGCGCACTATTTTGGTGGGAATTTCAACAACATTTAATTACGTGTTTATAATTGAAATGTTGGGCGATGTTATCAATAATGTTTTATACTAAGATTACTATATTAAAGTTTACAAGTGATATAAGTAGTTTCTATAGGTAAATATATTTCTGCCGACAATTAGTATTTCTAATAGGTTATATATCAAGATTATTTGTAGAGATTTTCAATTAGCTTTTTTAACGCTTGTAAACAAAAACTTGTGTTGGATTAGAAATGTTTGTTTTCATAATATTAATTTATATTGTATGTAATATTATACATACCATATACCACATAAATATTTACGTTCAGATTCGTTTTGATTTGCCTTCAGTTAGTCAAATTGATTCAAATTGAAAATGTCACTCGATAAGTTGAGTTTACGTCACATTATGTTTTGATTTCAAAATAGACAAGAACGCGATCCAAAAAAAGATTTGTGCTTTTTACGGAGGGGGTTCTATTGGAGAGACCATGACTCAAAAGTGGATTGATCAGTTCAGTGGCGGAGATATAGACCTGGAAGATCGGCATCGCACTGGCCGTCCTTCAAGCACTTTTGTCGAGGAAATAAAAGCCATAATATCCAAAGATCTACGCACCACATTCCGTGAGATAGCAGATAAGATAAATATAACCAAATCGACCGTTTTTAACCATCTTAAAAAAAAAAGGGTACTTCGGCCGATACGATGTGTGAGACAGACCCTCATGAACTTAATGAGCGAAATCTGGTGGATCGTTGATTATTTTTTTTCAAATAATCGATTTTTGAAATACAAGAATAATATATATAATATATAGCTCCATCTATTGACCGGATGGAAGAAGTTGCGTTCACTGAACGGGAACAAATTGATCGATATATATATATATATATATATATATATATATATATATATATATATATATATATATATATATATATATATATATATTTGTATATAGGTAGGGGGGTAGGTACCATCGGTAAAACGGTACAGGCTAGAGAATATTTTTATTCCGTCGGTTAAACAGTTTCGTATTTTTCCAACATCTATATTTTTGGTTTTCTTTATTGAAAAGACATTATCATTAAACATCTCTTCTAACGCTAAAACTCTTAAAAGCGGCTGGCGGGAGTATTTTATAATGAAAAATTAAAATGCAAATACTGCCGAAAAGAGCTAAAAATATGTAGTAATACCACAATACCGGCATCCAAGTGGTTAAAAAGAAAATGAGAAAGGATACTAGAAGATACGCAGGATACAGAAGTCACGAGTCAAAAATATCCATTTGGATGAGGCATTAGTCTTGCCGAAAACAATTAATTAAATAAACAAATGTTTAAAACCCGAAAACGATGATGTTCCAATTCTGCCAGCTCATGCTGCCAATTCTGAACCATCTCCTTCATCAACAGCGGCTGTCAACGAGCAAGATATATGGCAGGCTCACCATGAAAAGATAATAGCAGCTAGCACGTCAAGGGCCAAAAATGCAGAATAAGACCTTTATATTGCGGCTCCATTATCGAGTCTTAAAACAGATTCTCTCGCTGTATGGAAGAACTACGTAGGAACTTTTCCTAAGCTATCCAAGTTGGCTCTAAAGCCGGTGAGGGCCTCTTCTGCGCCAGCAGAAAAACTGTTTTGCAAAGCAGATAATATTGTTAGGAAAACTCGAAACCGTATCTTGGAAAAAAGATAACCAAAATTATTATTTTTAAACTTTCTTACGGAAGATTTATGGCAATAATTCTTTTTAGTTTTTATATTGTTTAAATTTTGAAAACAGAAGATTGTTTTGTCAAATTTTACTTTTAATTTTGAGAACAGAAGTTTGTTTTTTTGTTTATTTCGTTCTCGTTGATTTTCATTACAATTAATTATAATTTTTAATTTCTATGTCATCTATTCCTTAAAACTAACGTTTATAAAACATGACAGCTGATGCTGATGGGGGTTAATTCCTAGTAACCTGTGAATAGTTCTTTGTCCTGGGGAATAATTATCATAGATATATATCCAACCCAATTATAGATACCCATATTTGTCCGTCTTAAGACCACTTGGATGGTTTTATTATTATATAGAAAAGTATCCAGATTTTCTAAAAAAAAACGATTTTTCCGAATTAGCGGTTTATTAGTAGCGAAGAAAAATTGATTATTAATTAATCGATTTTTTCATTCAATGTCACTAGTAAATGGCTGGTGATGAAAAGTGGATTGTATACAACAATGTTCAATGAAAAAAATAATGGGAGATGCTAGGGTCAGTGGTTTTATGTGTGGTGAAAAATTGCCATTCAATAGTACCTGGAATGGAACCCCATTTGCTTTAGTGATGAGTCTAGATTTTTAGGCGATTATGATCGACATGAAGGAATCAGAAATTTTCGAAGTGAAAGGCAAAATTTTACTTTTGAATTAGAATGGTATTCAGCTAGCACACCAGAAATTACGATATGGGAGACTACGTGCTTGGAAAACACTTCACCCCTAGTAATGTCCGCTTGTTAGAATCATCTCCTGATAGTGATGCTAACATGATTAGTGAAACGCGCGCCTAGATATGGTGATTTGTTAGTGGAAAATCTCTTTCAATTTAATCCCTACTAGCCTTCAAGCAAAGTTTAAGTGTTTAAGTGTTAGGTCATATCTCCAAATTCGTCCAAATTTCATGTTTCACAATAAATTTGGATAAGTAAATGCTTTGTGTTTTATTTAAAAAGTTACCTTACTTTTTAATCATAGCTCTAAATATATTGCGTAATCCCTTTAAAATGTATAGGAAAACACATTTTTTTAATCTTTCAATTTACAACGTCAAAGAAGAAGAAAAATCAATAGTAGAAATCTATATCCAGTTTATTTTTCTACATTTTCATTATATTTTTTTCAGTTATTAATTATTTGAATACCAATCCATGTAAAGCATATAATTTTACACTATTACGACCCATAAATTGGAGCGTTTGTAATAACAGAAAATTATAAATTCCTTAATCGATCGATCTAAACGTTGATGTGACCTTGAAAAGGGTTTTTACTTAAATTATTTTCAGCGTGTCTGAAAGCACAAATCATTACAAGATAAACGGAGAATTCTAAAAAAAAACTCGATATGAATTATGGCAATTTAACGGTTTACTTCCTAGGAAATTATTGCGTATAAATATTTTATAAAGTGAAATTGCAACGTTGCATAAATACTAAAGTTTAAATTGTTTTATTTAATGTAGGAGAAAGCTTATCAAATAAGGTAGCTTTTCAATCACTGTATGATATAATCAATGATAAATGTAAAGTTTGCGCGTTTTTATGTGAATGTATTCCCAAAGCAATATTTAAAGTTAATTGGGGTTTTGAATATTTTTTTTGTCATAAATGGAAAGATCATATATATGTTTTATAACAAAACTATTTTTATTTTTAAAGATATGGAAACTCCAAGGTAAGTTCAAAATGAAATATTGAAATTAGATTAGGGTTCCTTTTGTTTTCTGCATTCGTTTTTACAACATTGATTTATATTATTTAATTCATGTACTTGTGTGTGACTATAAAAGCTTTCCACTCAAGAAAAGAAAAATGGTTTAGGTGCCTTCTCTTATTTGGGAAATCTCTGGCTGGTCTTGCATTATAGATAGTAGCTGGATTTATTTATGTATATTTGCAAATAATATTAAATTAAAATTCTAATCTGGTGATTTGTAAAACATGTAAGGAGAAAAATCGCCATCGTTTTAAAAATAAATCGTTTTGAAAACTTTAATTAAAACAATAATGTAATATGGGTGCATTTTTTTTTGAAAATATTGTTAGTGTGTTTGTGTGATATAGAGTTTAGTATGGTGGTTTGAAGAATCGGTGTGGTTTTAAAAGTATTGTAAACTTCAATGAAAACAATCAAACTATTATAAAAAAAATATGTATATAATTTTGGGTAGTGATTATTTTTGGAATTTTCGGTGTGAAACACTAAACTCGAAGAGATTTACCACTAAACACCAAATCACTTTTTGAAAATTCTCGACGCACGTTTCGCTAACTATGTTAAAATCATCTGATGAAAAATCATTTGATTTTCTCAAACCTCGCAATTATTAATCATAATATGTTACCTTATATAGACTATATTGTTATTATTGCTGTAGCATTAGTGATTTAACAATCACCTATAACATCAACAAAAATTTATTAATATTTTGATAACTAATTACGTTAAAAAAATTTTCTTAATGTTCTTTTTATTAAGTTAGTTAAACAAGTTATTATAATAAAAATATAATTTAATATTGTAAATCTGTGACCATAAAAATATCCACAGCAGGTATATTATCAGAATTAGCCTTTATGAACCCCTTGTCACACATTACTGAACTAAATTAGTAACCAACAATATTTTATTTTGCACTTAACCTACAATAATTTTGATAGTATAGATACAGGTAAAAGCCGTTGACATTACTGACGTGAAAACACTTTACCATAATGACGTCACAAACATGGCAGCCAATCGCGGCGCATTCGTAGGCACGTGATTTTTCTTAAATTTTATAAATTTGAATTCATTTATAATTAATTGTAATTTTATTTTAAGTTTTTCGCATCGATTATCAATATTATTTATGATAAAGTTTTAAAATAAAGTAAAAAATAGTTAATTAATTTTTATTCAAAAACCCAATTAGAATATTCGGTTTATATTTTCGAGTATTTGTGTTATATGTTCGCTAATTAAAGAATTTCTAGCCTGACAACAGGATATCACTATTAACTAGAAATAAGAGCATGTAGAATAGAATATTCCATTCTTATTATATGAAAAGATATTGTTAAGAAGAAGTCATTGGAAAATATATACAATATAGTACACTGGAAACGTGTGTTCTTGGTATGGGTAGAACTCGGTATCGCCTCTTCCTACGATGCTTTTTAGTATCCATTATGCCATTGTTGGCTCAAACATATCGCGTGTTTACTTACAATACGTTTGTCAAAAGTGGTAAGTAGCCATTAGAGAAGTTATTTCTTATACCCTCTCTCGTCCAACATCCAGTTGACTTATCTGCTCTGACTCCTTAAGTTCTCTCCAATCTCTTGTTTCTTTCCTACCTTCGCCTGTAATTGTTAGCATTCTTTCCCCCCTCCAGGTATCCCAAATTAGATGGTCGGTAGTAAAATTCCTTTGGATCCTTGATTACTATGTCAAAATGGCTCTAAAAGAAAATCTTCCTGTTTTGCCCTTTTACCATCACCGAGATGTTTTCTCTCTATATCACTGATTGTTCAAGATATTGTCCAATTTGACTGGAATACTTTGGGTTACTATTCCAAATTATATACCGTGAAGCCTAAATTCTTCGAATGTAGTCCACCTCTAACTCTCGAGCGTTCTGGTCCTCTAAGAAATGATGAATGTCTTTCAGTATGTAGGAGAAAGTCTGTTATATTGAACCGGCAACTAAATTGGGCCACTCTCATATCTCAAAAAGTATTTTTTCAATTTCAGTATTGGCAACACCAAGGGATATGCATCTAACATTGCATATCGGCCATATTGTTTTCGTTGTGGTATTGAATGTCTATGTTTTGTTTTGAAAAATCTATTTTTGATATTTTTAATGTAAATTCCATCGATCCGTGCTAAGAGTGTAATTAAGTTAAAGGTAACCATACATTGTTTGTAATTTCAATTTTAGAAGCGCAATTTATCTACAATCAATATACGCGAAACGATTGTCGACTTTTGTAGGTTATATCTTATTAGATTTGTGTTTATGACGTATCCACACTGTTGATTAAAATGGACCGCAAGAAGTTGGATAAAATGGATCTAATTTACCGAACCGTCTAATATCGTACCGTATCGTCCAATTTAGCGTACCTATTCTTTTTTATTGCAGATGACTGATAAAAAGTATTATTAATGGTCACAAGAAGATTTGCAAAATGTCATACATGATTAAAGAAATGAAGGGATGGGTCTAAATAAATGCACAAGATTGCATAATAATTCAAAAGCCACTTTAAAGAGGCATTTAGACATAGGTGATACAAGTGACTCCATAGAAATAAAAAAAGGAAGTCCGGCTATATTTAGCAATGAGTTTGAAGATATTCTAGTAAATCATATTCTGAAATGAGAACATGTTCGGATTGAAAATCAACAATGTTAGAAGACTGGCATTTGAAATCGTTGAGAAGAATAATATGGCGCAAACGTTCAATCGCACCAAAAAAATAGCAGGCAAAGCATGTACCTATGTTTTCCTGAAAAGATTTAGACAAAATAAGCCTCCGACAACCTGAAGTTACATCCTTGCACATAGCCAAAGGATTTTACAGGGAAAATTTGAATCACTTTGTTGATATATATACATATATATATATATATATATATATATATATATATATATATATATATATATATATATATATATATATATATATATATATATATATCATATCAAGATGAAGCGTTCTAGTAATTACAAAATTACCCCAGGAGGTAGACAATCCTCTGCCAGCTTTGCTGGTACAACCGGACTTTCAGATTCTGGGGCGTCCGGACTTAAACGCAAAATCAGAGGGAGTCGGAGACCTCTGGCCAACGTCTGAAACCGAAAACAAAAACTTTTTTTGGAACGGTAAATATCTACTACAACTACTACAGGAAAACTACACGAATTGGGGCGAACATTGAATCAGCAAAAAATTCAAATTTTAGCTTTGCAAGAAACCAGATTAACAGATGATAACACCTTGGAATTCGGCAACTACAGACTTTTTAAAAGTAAAACTGACAAAAGAATACTCAAAAATACACCACATCTCGGTGTTGCTTTCGCTATCTCAAGAAACATTCTTGGTTCTATAACTAATGTCCAGCCAGTAAATAATCGACTTATGACTCAAGTGTGCTAACAAAAACTATACATTAATCAATGCACACCTCCCAGTTAACGAAGAAAATAAATCTAATCCTGAAAAAGTAAATAAGTCCTGGGAAATTCTGGAAAAGACTATCTCTAAAATTCCCTCTAACCATGTAAAAATCCTATTAGGTGATTTCAACTACCAACTAGGGAAAGAAAAAAAGTACAGGAAAAGTGTCGGCAGTTTTCCTGCTCATAAATGGACTAACCATAATGGTAGAAGATTGGTTGAACTATGTTCGCAGTTTAATCTAAAAATAATGTCAACACATTTTAAGAAAAAAATAACGAAACAAAAGACCTGGAGGTGCCCAAACACATACATAGGTGAATTTCAAATTGACCATGTTGCCATTTCGTACACCAATTATAAAGAGATTTTGAATGTTCAAGTTAGGAAAGGAGCTAACATAGACACGGATCACTACTTGACTAGAATGAAACTTAGCTTAAAACCTCGAAAACTTATTCAAAAGAGACTGCTAATACCAAAGTTCAACCCAACGAAAATAAAACCAGCCCTAAGAGAAGAGCTTGATAAACAACCAGCACAGAACTGGCAAGAATTGAAACAAAAAATTATTAAAACAATCTTAAAGTTGGTCCCTTTACAAAAACGTAGAAAACATCCATGGTGGGATGAAGTTTGCGAGCAAGCAATATTAAGCCGAGGTAAAGCATTCAAAGATTGGAACAGTCAAAAAACAGCAATAAACTATAACATCTTTTTGGAAGTAAGAAAAGAAACATCGAAGCTAATTAGACAAACTAAAAGAAAATATGAAAACAATCAACTTAATGAAATAGAAAAAGATTTCCAAAAAAATAACACCCGAAACTTTTACAAAACATTTAAAACTAAAGTAACAGGCTATCAACCCCAAAGTCTTTGCTTCCAAAAGGAAAACGGACAATTAGCTCTAAATAACCAAGACAATTGCAAAGAACTTGCGAAATATTTTGAACAAATACTAAACTATCCTGAGTCTTTAAACAAATTACCAACACTAAACCCTAAACAAACAAACCCAGATTCATTACCATCGAATGAAGATGAAATAATTAGGCAAATCAAGCGGCTTAAAAATAACAAAGCTTCTGGTGAAGATGGAATCACTGCTGAACTTTTGAAATCCGCTGGTCCAGGTACAATCAAGGAAATAACTAAAATTCTACAAGAAGTTTGGCGAACCGAACGGATTCCGGAAGATTGGAAAGATGCTCTAATCCATCCACTACACAAGAAAGGAGATAGAACGGATGTAAACAACTATAGAGGGATATCTCTTCTCCCAGTTTGTTACAAGATTCTATCTCAATGTCTACTAGACAGAGCACAAGGACAGTTGGAACCTAAAATTGGTGAATATCAAGCAGGTTTTCAACCGGGCAGATCCTGCCCTGAACAGATCCTGAATCTAAAGTTGATCCTAAGACATCAAAAACTGTACAATAAAAAACTCGTCTGTACATTTGTGGATTTCAAAAAAACATATGATTCTATAGACCGCGAATCTTTATTTCGAATTTTAAAAGAACAAGGACTAGATCTGAAAACGCTGGCAATTATTAAAGCAACATTAACTAATACAAGGTCAAAAGTTAAATTGATGGGTGACATCTCAGAGCCCTTCGAAATTAAAACCAGCCCATTAATTTATTAAATTTGACCAGCCCATTAAACTGGGGAGAACCAACATCAAAATTGATTGTCTGGCGTTTGCTGATGATCTAGCAATTTTGTCTCAAGATGTATTAACGGCACAGAAACAGATTGAAATTCTAAAAGAAAAGGTAGGACTCTAAATTTCCTTTGAAAATACACAATACATGATTTGCAACAGACTAAGAACATCATTTCTAAAAACAAAATATGGTAACATCAGACGAGTCTCTCAATTCAAATATTTGGGTGAAATAATAATGAAAAATGGGTTGAAAAAAGCGGCCAATAAGGGTTGATGTCAAAAAATGGAAACGGCATTGAGACTTACACAAAATATTTACAACAAAAAATGCCTATCTAAAAAGACAAAACTGAGACATTACAACACAGTTATTAAGCCAGAATGTCTATATGGGGCAGAAACGCTCATTTTGAATAGAAAGAGAGACATCGAGGACATTGAAAAGAAGGAAAGAAAAATCGTAAGAAAAATCCTAGGCCCCAAACAAATAAATACAACAACATACCGACTTCGAGAAAACCAAGAAATCAAACAATACACAGATATACATAGCGATATGAGAAAAAGAAGACTTAAGTTTTACGGACACATAAAACGGATGAATCCAAATAGGCTAACTAGACAAATAGTCGAATTTTATGAAAATAGGAGTAGAGCTAAAGTAGAAATAATTAAATTGATTGCTGCAATTAAAGAGGACCTAAGATCAGCAAATATTACACAAAGTGAAATTCAGGATAGAGGCTGTTTCAGACACAAGGTTGACGTTTGGAAGGTTGGCCAGAGAGAAAAATGTAAGAAGACTGGAACAACTTGGTCTGACGAAAGAAAAAAAGCTCATAGCGAAATAATGAAATTAGTATGATGTATAATAATATATATATATATATATATATATATATATATATATATATATATATATATATATATATATATATATATATATATATAGTGCTAGTGCATCTGGTCAATTGATTCCGCCAATGATAATTTTTAAGGGAATGCGGATGAAACAGTTAAAGAAGGGAGCTCCAGCTGGGAGTATTGTAACAGTTTCGGAATCTAATTACATAAATTGTGAACAAATCTTTCAACGGCTACACCATTTTATTTCTGTGGTCAAACCAACAAAAGAAGATCTTGTCGATGGTCATACGACACATAATAAAAATTTAGATTATTTTACTACAATTACCGGGACATACAACTTATGGACTTCAACCATTAGATGTGTCGTTTTTCAAGCCCATGAGTACTTACTACACGCAAGCTATCGAATCTTGGATGCTAAGAAATCCCGGTAGAACTGTTACTCATTATCAATTTAGCTAATTGATTAACACAACTTAAGAACGTGCAGCCACTATTGTTAATGTAAGGAATGGCTTTAAAGCATCGGGCATCGATGGCCCGTTAATATAAATGTTTTGTTACTGATAGTGAAACTAACACGCCAGTCTCGTCAAAATTTCCTATATCTTCTACCTTCCGTGTAAACTAAGACACAAGTTGCAATAGCCACACAATGCTCAATGGAAATTATATCATGTTTTTTGCAAAATATTGAGCAATTAGATTTTGCCAAACCATCCACATCGCAGGTTATTCAGGTGACACGTGAAGTAGAAGTCTTAACCTCCTATCACCAGTATCAAGGATCAGGCAATCCATCAAAGCTAGAGGTGCACAAAAAGCTGTTGAACGGATCTCTAGTCCGTACAAAAATAATTTAGAAGCGTTACAACAGAAGCGAAAGCGAAAAATAATAAAAAACAAACTAAAATATCTAATAAAACAACAGGAATAAATAAAGAACAAAATCCACAAAATTGTGAAAAAGGACGTAAATAAAAAAATAAAAAGAGAAAAAACAATGAAGTTGACAGTGAAGAATCCGACGATGAAGAAGAACTCCTAATTTTGAACGATTCTGATAGCAGGCTAAGATTAGAAGACAAGGAGAATGAATGTGCTAAATGTAATATAAATTACTACGATTAAAAAGATCCCAGAGTTGATTGGATACAGTGTGTGCGTAACCAAAATTGGAATCACGAAACTTTTACTCAAAATCCTGACATTTGCCATGATTGTACTATGTAAGGGGTATAAAATATTTAGTAGATCTGTTACCGAGATTATTATGTTTGATATATTTTGATTTTTTTATAATCTTCTTTTCGTTTTACCTTAGAGCCTATTGAGGTCCAGTTTAGCAACTCCATGGTCCAAATAACAGAACCAGTTGGCTAAATTGAAATTATTGAGATATCTATAATAATTATGTTAATTAATACTTAATAACAAACTTTTATTACAAAAATGTTTTCACAATACACCAAAACACTATTTTTATATTCTGAACGCACGTTTCGCTAACCATGTTAGCATCATCAGCAGATGATTAAAATTAAAACGTAAAAATAGTGTTTTGGTGTATTGTGAAAAAAAAATTGTATTAAAAGTTTGTTCATTTAGTTTTAATGCTGATGATGCTAACATGGTTAGCGCAACGTGCATCCAGAATATAAAAATAGCGTTTTGGTGTATTGTGAAAAAAATTTTGTAATAAAAGTTTGTTAGTGTAACGCCCAAGGTTCCAAAGCAAGATGTTTAATTATTAATGTGCTATTTTAAAACCTAATAATAATAATGGAAGACTTCGATGACATTGATTGTCAATTTGAATCCTTACTTTATAGATATTATTATGTTTTTTTCAATGTTATATATAATTTAGATGCAATATATATATATATATATATATATATATATATATATATATATATATATATATATATATATATATATGAATATTTTTGTTCTTAGCAATAAAGTTTATCAAATTCATTTTGTAACATCGCCCAGCATTTCCTTCAAGTGGAAAACAAAAATTTATACCTTAACACCCTAAACGAATATGCTCCACAACAATACCAACATATCGTCTCGATATTACGAAACCATCACACCACCAATAAGAAAATAGAAAGATTCCTAAAAAACGCAATAACCTCTTATGAACACCTCTTTTCGATCACCACCTATACCGAACACGCGGGGTTCGTCACCACCATCTCGCCGACCACTTCGTCCACGGTTCGCGACCCATGCCGGGTGTCGGTCAGCGTCTCGACGCTACTACGTCCGCGACACCTCGAAGACGACGTCCAAGAACGGTTCGCCGCATGCTGCTGTAACTCGTCGGAGACGTTGTGTAATCCCGGATCGCGTAGCTGGACTTGCCGGTGCTCATACGGCGGCGAAGGCGCACGGGGGGGCCACTAGGTTCAACGACCCTCTCGACGACGACGACGACGACGACCACGACGGAAGAAGACGAGCGGCAAGAAGTGATGGACTTTGGAGATGATGGTTTCTTCGAGGGATATACGCTGATGGTAATGATGGTGATGGTGATTATGACGATAATGATGATGTCGGTACGGCTGGTATGAATTTTGAGCTTCGGACGGTTTGGTTGGATGATTGATGCACCGTGATGGCTCTAAAGCTAAACAATTTGATGCCAATTAAATATTACTTGTACTAAAATAAGTATATATATATATATATATATATATATATATATATATATATATATATATATATATATATATATATATATATATATATATATATATACAGGGTGTTAGGTAAACAAGCGGCAAAAATGCAAGGAGTTATTCTTTGTCCTATTCTAAGAATATTTTGTCCTATGATGATTTTTGAAAAACCCCTTTGTTTCGAAGATACAGGGCGAACAAAGTTTGCGACAACCATATTCGATATTTGTTGAAATCATTAATGTTAATAAAAGTAGGGTGTAAGTCAATGTAAGTGGATTTCATCGGTGGCATTTGTTTACATAGATTGAGTGACGTTTGGCTGTTTGACGTGTCTTAAATAGTGAGTGAAGTCCTCTATCATAATGTATACAAACGCCGAGATGTCTGACATGCACTTCATGTATGAACTTGCTGATGGCAATGCAAAGTAATGTCTCCGACCGAAAAATCGTCGAAAACATTCATCGACGTCTTCGTGAATCAGGCACATCGAAACGAACTGAAGGGTCAGGAAGATCACTGACTGTAAGAACGGTACAATTGGAACAGAATGTGCTGGACATGATAGCGAAAGAGCCTGGTAGTTCTACGCGAAAAATTGCAAATACTTTGAATGTGAGTCACTGGACAGTTTGGAAAATTCTTAAGGACAATTTTTGTATCCATACCACATTCAACGCGTTCAGGCACTACTACCTGTTGATTTTCCTCCACGTATTGCATTATGTCAATGGATATTGCAAACTTTACTTCGCATCCCTCTATTCCTGACACATATTCTTTTCACCGATGAAACCACTTTCGCAAGAAACGCAATAAGGAATTTTCATAATAACCATGTGTGGACAGATGATAATCCGCATGAGGTATGCGAAGATAGTTTTCAACATCAGTAGTGCTTTCTCTAAACGCTGAACCTCGAGAGACGAAACATATGTCATCCAGTTGAAGGGATAGGTGGGGCTCCTTCCCGGTCAATCAACCAATAAAAGTGTTCATTTAGGCGGAGACGCAGGTTGTTGTGTGTTCCACATGAGATTGTGGAACCCAACGGTTGGGTGTCTGATGACACTCAATTACTGCTGTCTCATTGGACGCAGTCCAAGAAAATCTATCACTACATATATATATATATATATATATATATATATATATATATATATATATATATATATATATATATATATATATATATATATATATATATATATATATATATATATATATATATATATATATATATATATATATATATATATATATATATATATATATATATATATATATATATATATATATATATATATATATATATATATATATATATATATATATATATATATATATATATATATATATATATATATATATATATATATATATATATATTATATATATATATATATATATATATATATATATATATATATATATATATATATATATATGTATATATATATATAGCAACATTATGAAATTTTTGTTGTGTGTAGAAAAATAAGCAATGTATCTCTCTGAAGCATGGACGGATTTTTTTGAATTTTAAAGTTGTTGGTAGCCAGGACAATAGTTCAAGAGTTCGACCAATACTATTCCATATATTTTCTATAGGTGATAAATGTGGAAATCTCGCCGACCAGTCGAGTATCGCAATCGCAGACCGTTCTAAAAGGAGTACTATTTGACAAGCTATATACGATCTGGTGTTATCTTGTCAAAGTTCAAAATTAGACAAGCTTGCAGTTACTAAATTGCATTTAAACTTCTAATGGTTATCTGGCCTGGTTAGTAAAATAAAAAGGGTCAGCCTCCCCAACTAGTCACTGAAAACTTAAGAAGCTTCTTTTCCATGACATTCTTGAATATATTTTGGAACAGTCCCTTATTAAACTCCAGCGTCATGTACTTATCCCATCTTTTTTTGGTAGCGATCCTCCATACTTTTAATATCCTTGTGAAATCGTTCACTTTGTTCCTCTCTGGTGTCCCCTAAATTTTGAGGAAAACGGTCTAACTGGCTGTGTAAATAGTGAACTTTAATGCTGAGGGATCAAGGGGCAAGGGATCTGAAACTGTTAAGCATCTTGTTTACCAGTTCAACATAGTTTTCAGCTTTGCATTTGTCCAGAAAATTTCCGAGAATTGCAACAAATAAAGTTCAGATTTTGAAGTTCAGAAGACAGGATTCTTAATGAGTTGTCTTATTTGTGGGTGATCAAGTATGCCTGCTTTAATTTTTTCCGTACTCAACGGAAGCATTTTTTCCCTATATATGCAAAGCCCATATATATCCATTCTTATCAAGAGCCTTTACATCAAGAGCCTTTACAAACTGCTTCATTATAGGCTCAGCTTGATATGCAGTGGAGGAAAGACGATTTTCTCTCGTCCAACTAAGGAGGCGTTAATGACATTATTTTTCTCAGCGTCCATGTTTTCTCTCTTAGGCCACTCTTTTCTAACCCAGTGACGTGTTTTGTCTCTGCTATCCCAGAGGCACAAAAAGCAAGGATATTTGCATACATTGATATTCATGATACTTTTCTTCTCCAAGACCAAAGTTATGGTGTCATATTGAACCATATTTGTTCTCATTGTGTAGAAAGATACATTTTAAACTTCGCTTTGAGCTGTAAATAAATAGGCGCCAGTGATCTGGCATCAAAATACAACATTATCTTCTTGATAGAAGAATGGTAGCAGACCCTTTTCTCTTGTACGGAAAAAGGTTTTTGGTTCCTTGTTCCAGTACATTTTTGTCTTTCAATCTGGAAGCCAGTAATTCTCAATTTTTTTTTGATAGATTGAGATTTCTAGTGAGGTAATTTAACTCATTCCGGTTGAAACGTTGAGGAGTTGATGCATCCCCTCATAATCACTGTTACCTTCATTAGTATCAGAAGGGTGAGCAGAGGGACAATACTCGTCCACGCAGAACTCTGGAAGCTGGTCATGGGATGGGCACTTCCTCTGAGGTGGGAGTGAGCGTCTTACAGAGACTAAATTAGGATACGGCCACTTGCTACGGTTGTTTCGATCAATTTCAGTAATATTTACTAGGCAGAAGTAACAGTATTCGAAGTAGTTTTTGGGTTCTCTCCAAACCATCGGTACGCCGAATTTTTAATTTTTGCTTTTCCCGGTAGTTCACTGTCGTAAATGTTCTGTACAAGTTTTACAGACCAGATGCGGTGGCCAGGTTTTATCCTGATCACAAAGCTTAATACCAAAGTATCCAAGATAAGCTCTCTTTACAAAGTTACTAACAGTAACTCTTTTCTGTTTTCTTTTAACGTGTATTCTCCACATATGTATCAAAATACATTATGATGATTTACACAGGCTTTTCTACTTGAACTCATTTTGTTTCTATTCAACAACACAGTACATTTTCGGTTAAGTTTATAACAACTCTTTCTTAAACACAAATATCACGCGAGGCCATCTTCACACTTCAAACGTTGAAGATCTTAAATGTAGTAGATGTATCTAAAAAAGTAGATCAGATAAAGAAAAACTGATTTAATATTTAGGTTTAGCGCCCGAATATGACTAAAATCAGTTCTAAAATCTAAACCTCATCTTAAAGACATTATTTATTTCTTGAATATAAATTTGTCCACTCTCTCCACAATCCAGAAGGTTGACAACTCTTCACGTAACCCCCGTAATATACCATTAATTTTTCTATCGGCCCATTTCCATCGAACATCTTTTTTCTCTTTCATCGTTTCTAACTGGTATTCTTCGTTTTTGATCGGATTCCGAGAATACTACACAAACAAATTGCCTTTCTTACTCTCCGTAACGACCGTATAGTGGAACGAAAAGCGAAGAGGAACAGAGCGGGAGATACTTGGCGGATAATGAAACTCTCGGGCCGTGTAAAGAAGCGCCTGTTACAATGTAGCGCTCCGTAGAGAGCAAAACGGACGAACGAACAAGAAGTAGGAAAAAAAAACGGATCGTTTCCTCGTTCGACCTGTCCGCTTTCATAGAAATTGAACATTTATCAAAACTCGATACTGTATACTAAAAACGGCCTATCTTAATATGGTAACAGCTAAGTTAGAGCTTGATCTGGCTTTAGATGGAGTTGGTTATCTTCAGAGGAAACTATAAAGAAATTGATGCAAGGTTTGCATTTGATTTTGGTGATCTATAAGTTAAGGAGTTAAAAAGAGATAAATTGTTCTATTGGAAATCATTTAGAATTTTGCTTCGATGCCCTTCATAGAAAGCTTTAAGCGGAATTCACCCTCTTGTTCACTTTACCAAGGACGTGAAAGTGCCGTACTATTTATTATGCAGTAAGAGCAGGAGACTTTAAAAGCGCCTAGCAGGTCTCAGAATCCGCCATAAAATCTTGACGCTCACGTGAGTGATTTACGTGGACACGTGGACAGAAACATTTTTCCAACCACTTTTTTTACTCTCCAATTTAAGACTTTCAGTCTACGTACCGGGTGTGAGGGTTAATAATTCTTAATTTTTTTGAGAGATGACGCTGGAAAAGAGCCTCGGTTCATAGTTTAATATCTTATGTCATTTTGTTGCTGCGACAGTACCTTTCAAAACGCCATTGAGGTATAAATGATTTCGAGTCAACATCATATTTTTTTGTGGTAAACATGTTGAGTTTCGAACCAAATAAAGGATATTTGCGGCACGTATTGCTTTTCTTGTTCAATCAAAAGAAAAACGCGACTGAAAGCCGTCGTATACTTGTAGAAACTTTCTCTCGACTGTTTCTTGTAGAAATAATGTCTCAACGTAAAACACTTGTGGACGTTAATTTAGACGATTAAAAAATGGTGATTTCGACCTGAAACACACGCCCAGATCAACAGAAAAAATTTGAAGATTTCAAATTGCAAGTAATTTTGGAAGAAGACGATATGCAAACTCAACAATAAATGGCAGAGAGGCTAAATGTTGGTCACCGAACCATTTGCATGCCATGGGAAAGATCCAGAAGGCAGGAAAATGGGTACCACATCAGCTGAACAACAAACAGATGGAAAAGCAAAAAACGATTTGTGAAATTTTGCTTTCTCGGCATGAAAGAAAGCTGAAAACCTTTGTTTGCATCGGATTGTGACTGGAGACGAAAATTGATTGTATTTCGAGAATTCAAAACACAGAAAATCGTGGGTTGTTCCAGGACAAATATCAACATCAACGGAAAGATCGAATCAATGCTGACATTGCCGTGCAAAGAAGACAATGGAGTGTATTTGGTAGGATCAGAAGATTCTCGTGTACCATGAGCTTCTGAAACCAGATGAAACAGTTAATACCATTCGCTACCGTCAACAAATGACCAATTTGAACCATGCTTTGAACGAGAAGCGACCAGAATGGGCTATAAGGCACGGAAAAGTAATTTTGAAGCACGACAACGTCCCATGAGCGAAAGCGGTCAGAGACACCATTTCTGCCCTTGGCTGGGAACTCTTGCCCACCCGCCATACTATCCAGACTTGGCCCCTTGCGACTACCATTTGTTTTCATCGATATCTCGCGTACTTTCCATGAAACACTTCAACAGTTACGGAGATATCGAAAAATGGACTTGATGATTGGACCACCTTAAAAGATGGCACATACTTCGAATAAACCATTTTTTACTTTGCTTCCAACTTAAACGTTTTAGTGAGAAAAAAAAAAAGAATTATTAACTGCTACACCTGGTATTTTTCTCGTTATGCCTGAGGCTTTAAACCGTTCCTTTTTCAAAAAACGTGTTCGTGGACATTTGCGATCAAGCGTTATCCACTCCAGGATTGCCTTGGTCCATCTGTCGTCCCATCACCTCGCTATATAGCCTGCCCATCATCATTTCAATTGCTTTACTCTTCCGATGATGTCACAGACTTTCGTTTGTTTCCTGATCCATGCGCAGGGTTTTCTGTCTCGTCTTGTAATGCCAAGCATACATCTTTCTATTCCCCTCTGTGCCACCCCATATATATATATATATATATATATATATATATATATATATATATATATATATATATATATATATATATATATATATATATATATATATATATTATTATTATTATTAGGTGCGTATAGACCCGGTTGGATCACGCAAAGCATCCTGACTCATTTTCGAGTGTTCTTTCTAATCCTCCACACCTCTCTCATCCTTTCTCTGTGGATTCTCTTCCTCTCCTCCGTCCACCTTGTTCCTGATCGCCTCGAAACTTCGCTCTCTGATGCAACGTTCCACATATGTATTTTGTGTCTGTAGGTTCTTCTGTAGTAGGTTAGGTTCTTCTATCCTCAATCTCTGTCGAACCCATTTGTGCCTTTCCCAGATCAGCTCTGACTTGTGCGATCCATGGTACTGTTGACTTGACTCCTTGAATGTACGTAAGAATTCTGTTGGTGAGTCTTGTCGGTGGGAGTCTACTGATATGTCCATAGAATTTCAACCTTCTTTTTCTTATGTCCGCCGCTACGTTGGACATTCTCTCTGTGGTCTTTCTAGAATGTAGTCTGTATCCTTCCTCTGTCAGTTTTGGGCCGAGAATTTTCCTCATAATGTTGCGTTCTTCTTTTAGTATGTTTTCTATGCCGCTTTTTATATAGAGTGTAAGTGTCTCGCTTACGTATAGTACCTCTGGTTTGATTACTGTGTTGTAGTGTCTTATTTTTGCGTGTGTGGATAGGCATTTCTTATTGTAGATATTGTGTGTCTTGCCGTATGCCCTCTTCATCTTCTGCAATCGAGTGTTCTGTGCTGTCGTGACCCTATGGGTTCGAGGATCTCGCCCAGGTATTTGAAGTGAGTGACCCTATTTATTTTGCCGTATTTGGTGTTCAAATTTTGGACATTTAATTTTGAGCAGAAGAATTCGGTTTTTTGAAAGGATATTTGTAAGCCAACTTTCTCTGCTCATTCCTTGAGGACTTCGATCTGTTTGGTTGCTCTTTTTTCATTGTCTGCAAGTATGGCTAGGTCGTCCGCGAAGGCTAGGCATGATATTTCTATGTTGTTTTTGGTTCGTCCGAGTCGTATTGGTTTCCAATCTCCTTGATTTTTTAGTTCCTTTTCCCATTCCCTTCCCTTATGACTTTGTCCAGGAACAGGTTGAAGAGGAGTGGGAATAACCCATCTCCTTGGTGTACTCCGGGTTTAATCAGGAAGGGTTCGGAAATGTCTCCCATAAATTTCACTTTGGAGATTGTGTCCTTCAGTGTCTGCTTGATCAATCGTGGTGTTTTGGGGTCGAATCCTTGTTCTTCTAGGATGTTGAAAAGAGATTTTCGGTCAATGCAGTCGTATGCTTTCTTGAAGTCAAGGAACGTGCAGATGATTGGAACGTTCCTGATAGCTTTGTATTTCAGTATTGTTTTTAAGTAAAAGGTTTGTTCAGTGCATGACCGACCAGGGCGAAAGCCTGCCGGGTACTCGCCAATTTTGTGTTCTAGTTGTTCCTGTGTTCTCTGGAGAAGGCATGCTGAGAAGATTTTGTAAGTGACTTGTAGTAAGGAGATTCCTCTGTAGTTGTTCACATCTGTTCTGTCTCCTTTCTTGTGCAGCGGGTGTATAAAAGCACATTTCCATTCATCTGCTAATTTTTCTGTTTGCCAGATGTTCGTGATAATTTGCGTGAGTTCCCGTAGTGAATTTGGTCCGAGGTTTTTCAATAGTTCCGCGGTGATACTATCTTCACCGGATGCCCTGTTATTCTTCAGTTTTTGTATGTGCCTGTGAATCTCTTCCTGTGTTGGTAATAGTGATTCTGAGTGGGTATAGAAACAATTTTCCTTGGGGAATCTTGTGTCGCGTTCGGGGCAATTGAGGAGTTCAGAAAAATAGTGTGCCAGCTCCTGACAATTTTCCTGATTGTTTAGCGCTAATCTCCCATTCCGCTTTCTAATGCAAATATTTTGTAGTGTGTACCCACGGATTTCTCTTGCGAAAGTCCTATAAAAATCTCTCGTGTTATAATTGCAGAAATTCTCCTCTATAAAGTCTAGTTGTTCCTTAATGTCCTCTTAGTTTGTCTAATAACTTTGGCGGTCTGTTTTCTAGTCTCGTTAAAAAGCTGTTGGTTTTCTGGGGATTTTTTACTGTTGTACTCCTGAAATGCTCGTTTGCGTCGCCGCAATGCACTTTCGCATTCCGAGTCCCACCACGGGTGTTTTGGGTTCAGTTTCAATGGGATCAGTTCCTGTGCTTTTTGTGTAATTTTTTTGTGGAATTTTTCCCATGTATCTGCCTGTTCCTTTTCCCATTCCTCTGTTATGCTGGATTCTTTGATCCTTTTCGTGTCGAATTTCTTTAGATGTACCTTCTGATGAATTCTCCTTGGGGTGAATTTTACTTTGACTCGTGTTAGGTAGTGGTCTGAGTCGATGTTTGCACCCCTGCGGACTTGAACATCATGGATCTCTCTTTGTTGTAGGTATAAGATCGCAACGTGGTCTATCTGGAATTCACCAATCTGTTGTATAGGCGATCTCCATGTCCTCTGTTTCCGTGGAGATTTTCTGAGGGATGTTGACATGATCTTCAGGTTATTCTGTTGGCATAGTTCGATAAGTCTTATGCCGTTCTTGTTGGTGAATTTGTGACCCGGGAATTTGCCTACGGTTTTCTGATGGATTTTTCCCTACCGATTTGTGCGTTAAAGTCGCCCAGTAAAATTTTGACGTCACCCTTTGGGACCTTTGCCATTATCTTTTCTAGTGTTGCCCAGAATTTCTCTGTAGACTTGGGGTCTTTCTTGTTGTCCCCGTTTGTGGGGGCATGTACGTTGATCATGGTGTATTTTTTATTGGCGCACTGTATGCGCATTGTCATCAGTTTATTGTTTATGGGGGTAATTTCCTTAATAGAGTTAACTATCCCTTTGTGTACCACAAAGGCCATGCCCAGAAGCGGAGCACCCCTGGCGACTCGTTTGTCTGTCCTGCTTTTGAATATGCGATAGTTCTCGTAGTCTACCGTGTCCTCATCTGTGATGCGTGTTTCTTGTAGGGCAAGCACAAGTATCTTTTGTCTGTTATGTTCTGAGGTTAGGTTGTGAAGTTTTCCTGGTTGGATTAGCGTGTTGATGTTGAAGGTGCCAATGTATGTAGGAGTTTTATGTGGAAATTTGCCGGAAAGCTCCGACTTTTTTTGAAATCGTGAAAGTCCAGGTTCCCCAGAATTCGAGCATACCCGGTTGCCGTCTGTCGACGGGTGGATTGGTTATCACCTGGGGTATTATTGTTATTACTTGCACGAGTCATGATTGCTTATAAGCTTATGGGTCCAGTATTTCCACTGGGAGTTTAGAACCAGGGATTGTTCGGGTTCAGCCGTTGTCCGTTGTCGCTTCCTGCGACGTGGACGAAGGGTTAGAGCTTTAGGAAGCCCATATATATATATATATATATATATATATATATATATATATATATATATATATATATATATATATATATATATATATATATATATATATATATATATATATATGTACAGGGTGTCCAAGAATATTTGGACAATCTCCCGGATTCAGATAGAACACATAAAAATACTATATATACCCTACGGATATACGGGTTCATAACAGACGCCCCTGGAAATCGTTTGTTTTTAAATAACTTTTGAACTACTAGGTGTAATTTAATATTTTTTGAATATGATGGTTACTAGGTAAGTTCCCTTAAAATGAACCCTTTTAATCACATTGGGCTTATTTAGTTTGCCAAGGACGGACTAGCTCTAACACAGTAATGCTTTTTTACAGCCTGTACGATAAAGGCACAACAATAATATTTTCGGACAGCTTAAACTTTAAACTTAAAATAACTTCTCTTCATCGACATCGATGAAATGAACTGTTTACGAAAAAAAAATGTTGTCAATTTGGTTTTTATTGAATAATTTTGTATGTCGGTGCCGGTGTGTCGGTTGTATGAGCTGCTTCTACTCTTGTGAATTCCCTAGCTCTAAGAATTCAAGATTGTTGGACCCTCCACAATGCCTCAAAATTAGTCCTTATTTCGCGACAATGAAAATTACTCATTCCGAATAAGTTTTCTCGACTGTCTATTGTATTGGCATAGACTAAAGTTTTTAAGTAGCCCCATAAAAAAAATTGAATGGATTTAGGTCCGGTGATCGAGGAGGCTAAGCCTCTGGCCCTCCTCTGCCTATTTATCGATTTTCGAAATACCTGTTTAGGTGTCCTCGAACTACTAGACTAAAATTTGATGGGGCCCCATTATGCATGAACCACATATCACGTCGTATTGCTAGAGGTAGATCTTCTAACAGTTCTGGCAAATTGTTTTGAAGAAATTCCAAATAAAGTTCTCCAGTTAACCTTATTGGCAATACAAATGGTCCAATTAATTGTTGCCCGATGATTCCGATCCACACGATAATGGGTTCAAATTGATGCTGAGGATGCAAATTATGGGAATTTTTGATTATGGGATTTTTGCGTTTTTAGAAAATCCAGCTTGATCCGTAAATAGAACTGAATCAATGAAATGTGTATCGTTTCTGTGCCGATCTAAAATCCAGTTAGAAAATTCCATCCTCCGCGGAAAGTCTTCTGGAAGAAACACATGGACTTTTTAAAGATGATTCGGATGCAACTGTTGCTGTGTAAAGATTCTCGACGGTCTCAACGTCGATTTTGCGCAATCAACCTCGACAGCCAATTTTCGGACACTTGTTGAAGGATCTGCTTCTGCGGCATTTAGGATGTTTTCTTCAACACCCTCACCGCGATGGATTTGATTTCCACAGTTATGACTGCCTTTGTCAAACCTTCCTAAAATTGTTTGCAACACTTTACATTAAATCTCTATCATTCGATAAGTACAAGTAAAAAACAAAACATCGTAGTTTTTACCTGTCTCCTTCAAACGACGATCCACTCTTTCAAAGATTTTACTATCAAGAATTCTTCTATTGGGAAATCGTTCTTCATAAACCCTTCTGGCTTGTAAGGTATTACATGATGCAAGCCCATACATTATATGCATGTCGGCATATTCAGCAAACGTAAATTCCATTAATCATTGACTAACCAAAAAGAAAAATAAGATAAAAATCGAAAATTTCAAAATACTCTATTTTTAACTGACACTGCAATAAATATCCTTATTTAAATCGGTAAATATCAAAAAAAAGTAAGGAATTTTATGAAGATAACAACCAATTCAAAACCCCATATTTATTGATTTTTTTTTTCGTAAACAATTCATTTCATCGATATCGATCAAGAGAACTTTATTTTAGTTTAAGGTTTGGGCTGTCCGAAAATATCATTATTGTGCCTTTATCGTACAGGGTATAAAAAAATTACGTTACTAGTACCTAGTCAGGGCTAGTCCGTCCCTGGCAAACTAAATAAACCCAATGTGATTAAAAGGGCTTATTTTAAGGAGATGTACCTCGTAACCATAATATTAAAAAAATAATAAATTACATCTAGTACTTCAAAAGTTATTTAAACACAAACGATTTCCGTAACTACGTAGGGAGGGCCCTAAGAAAAAAAGTGTATAGAACCTTGTCATATTATTTTTATGTAGTCTACCTGAATCCGGGAGATTGCCCACATATTCTGGGACACCCTTTATTATATATATATATATATATATATATATATATATATATATATATATATATATATATATATATATATATATATATATATATATATATATATATATATATATATATATATAATATTTATATAGTTGCTCCCTAGTATATATGTAGTAGTATATGATCATATATACTAGGGATAGCAAAGTGAGCAAAAAAGAGAGCAAAAAAAACACCCAATATACATATTTGAGTCAATCTGAAATTAAATAGCATTATTTCTTAAAAACACTACTTTTTGTCTGTTTACCTTTATGTTTCTACAACCAACACGACAACCAGGTAATGATTAACATGAAATCACAAATTTTCTTAAACTACGGCATAATTATATTGGTTTTTTTTTCAGTTTTTATAAGTAATAATTTTCTGTAAATACACAGTTGCGCATTAATAACGAAAATAAACGTAACATTAGCGGAGTCTTTCATTATTTTGAATCTAAAGTAAAAAAACTAAAAACTAAACTAAAAATCTAAACTGAAAATTTAAATTCAAAAGTAAAAATAATGTTAAAGTAACTCCATCATAGCAAATGCCATTGAAGGAAAAAAAGAAGAAGAGTTGTGCATGTAGATTTTTTATGGAACATGTTGATGAAATGCAAACATAAGAAAATCACATGGTACTATATCTTGAAAATAAGGAGGTAGTAGATCGTATAATACATTACAATTAAAATTAAAAACTGTATAGCACACACTGTTTCAGCACACACCAAATCGCACTGAACTCACTCGATAAGCATTTCGCTAATGAAGTTATAGATTCCGAAGATGATTAAAACTGTGATGAGTTCAATTCGATTTAATGTGAATGGAAAATCCATTATAAAGTAAAGGTAAAGGTAAAATGTTACCAAATTCACAACTTCGTTAAGATTGTTTATTTATTGATCTTTGTAATCAACGCTCTTTATGTCTATTAGTAAAACTATTATTATAAAGTGGCAAAAGGTACTTTTTTCAAATAAAATTTGAAAGAATTAAGTATGTACTGTAGAAGGCATCTCCTAATAATTTCACTCTTAATCTTATACAATATCATATATAATTTATTGAAACATATTAATTATACAAAACAAATAAAATGTATTCGAATAGTTATATCGTCGGTCTCCTGCATTCTGCTGCTCTCCTGCTTTTTACATGGACACTGGCCTGCAGCGCTCGTCCAAAACTAACCGGTTCTTCTTCTCCTGCTAAAGTTCATTCACTTGAATTCGAAGATGGCGCGCATGGTTAGCAGCAGGATGACGGTCGAACGTAGCAGGGATGATTTTGGCTGCGGAAGCGATTTAAAGGAACGTATAATGCCGGTTTTATACGGCGGTGTCAATGTTCTAAATGATAGAAATGTCGTACCGACCATTATTACATCGAGAGAAAGTAATAAATAAGAAAATAATTGTGATTGCGGAAGTAAATAAAATAAATTTCTTTTAATTAAGTACTTACTGACAAATAATATAACTAATTAGACTGCAATGCAATTATATTATAGAAAGTAATCATTACGAGTATTCTTATTAAAAACATATATCACTATAATCAAAAAAATAAAGTAACTTTTTAAATGAAACACAAATTATTTATTTATTCATCTAAAATTACTTCTTCGAAGTAGTCCCCTGTCACTGTAATACCTTTATTCCCACGTTTTTCCTAGTCTTCAATACAGTTTTTATACTTGACTTCTGATATTTCCTTCAAAGCGGCCAACGAACTATCTTGAATGCTTCTGTGGAGCCAAAACGGCGTCCACGAAGAGGTTTCTTCGCGAGAATAGGAAATAGTCACACGGTACCATATCTGGTGAATCTGGTGCTTGTAGAACAGTGTTTGTTTGATTTTTAGAGAAAAATTGACGAATAATTAGTGCGTGGTGTGTACACAAATCTGGACTATTTTCAAATGGCTTCACATAAATGACGGTTAAATAATACTCATTATTGACTGCTGATTGCATTTTTTTCTTTGGTTCATTTTTAGCACGATTTTCGCGTGATTATTTCGCAGTTTCTGGATCGTAAGCATAAATCCATGTATCATAGCCAGTGATTATGCATTGCAGAATGTCATCATTCTAAGAAAGCATTTCATCAGCAACATGATGATATTTTTCATCAGCAACATAATGATTGAATGGATCCAAATGATAATGATATTACAGTAATATCTACAGTATCTCTAACACCTTGTTGTTGGTTACTCAATACAAGATCTTAGAACGTGGAATGTCTTCGTTAACGAGGTTCATTTTCAACTACTTTTCTATCATCACTAAAGTCTTTGCACCACATTTTTTTGATATACCTTCATCTCCTGATACTTTCTTAGCATTTTTAATGCGCCAACATAAGATATTTCACTTTTAAGACAAAGTTTAATGAAAATTCTTTGCAGCATAAAATTTCTTATTTTATAAACATTTTTTAACGATTACAAAGACACGTGTAGTTGTATTCATATGTAAACTAAACTTGAAAAGATTTACCACTAAACATCAAAACACTGTTTTAAATTTTTCGACGCGCCTTTCGCTAACCATATTAGCATCATCAGGAGATAATTTAATCTAATTCTAAAACTAAACTATGTTCTATTTATATGATAATAATACCTAATGAAGCGTGTAAAAATCATGAACTGTGAAGTTTACTGAATATTATATTAATAAAAGTGTTATATTAAAAAGTTGACTGAACGGAATAGATCCTTTATTCCGGTTCATGGTTTTCTTACATTTTTCTATTTGCATGGTTTTATATGCATTCAAAGTCCTATTGTTATTTACACTTTTAACCAGTCTTAAATTACTAATATCTATATTGTAAACATGTTCAATTGCATGTTGGGCAACACAAGATTTTTCATTTCTCGTATATCTAATGTGGGCGATGTGTTCTTTATATCTCGTTAATATGGATCTTTTAGTTTGCCCAATATACCTTCGATCACAATCTTGACAACTAATTTCGTAAATCCCCAACTTTTCATGTTGATCTATTTTATACTTTGGATTACCCAGGACTTTCCTTAATTTATTATATGGTTTGTACATGACCTTAATGTCCACTTTTTTCAAAACATTGTTTAGCCCCCGTATTAATTGGGCGTCAAACGTTACCATGAACATTAAAACATTACCATGAATTTATGTTTGTTCTAATCCTTTTGAAAAATAGAAAATTCTTTCAACAATTTTCTAAACTTATTTTTTCTACTTAATTTATCTACAATATTGTTATTATAACCGTTCTCTTCGGATACCTCCCTAATTAATTTTAATTCTTTGTTATAATTATATTTGTTTAAAGAAAAATTGATTAATCTATTTACCATAACATTTACACTGGTCATTTTATTTTGGAAGCTATGATTCGAATCGTTACGAATGTATCTCGAAGTGGTGGTGTTTTTTTCTAAAAATATCAAAATCTAACCTATTTTTATTGTTTCTACTGACTAAAACATCCAAAAATTATAATCTATTGTTTTTTTCGATTCACGAGTTTTCATTCGTGAATACTATATTTTGGGATTTACTATTTAAGTTCTAAATAAAATCATCTATGTTTCCATTTTTTGAATCGAAAATTGCAAGATGGGGTGAAATAAGACTTTTTGAACTACCTGTATCAATTAAAAAATTTGCGTTAAGTTCAGGAATAAAAATATGAGGTAAGTTTTTATATTAAGTGTATGTATATTTATTACGTTGTTTGATCCGAATGTTGAGCCGTTGGAAAATTTAATGCTGAATCAGGATCATTTTGCATTGAACTTGGGATAACCTCGTCAAACAATGGGCTATTTTTCTGTTCAAAGTTAGGAATGTTATTATCATCATAATGCTGATAGGAAGGGTCAGCAGGTTCGTATGACGAATCATTTTCAGTGTCATAGTTTTGTCCGATTTCTTCTATTAAATTTTCTGTTGGGTTAATGTTTTGTAAAAACAGGGGATTTCATTTTTTATTTTGAATTGTGGCATTTCGGCCTGATGTTGTATCCATGGATTCTAGTCTTTGGATATTTTGATTTTTAATTAAGTTACTTTGTCTAAAGGTATTCAATTGGGGTTGTCTTTGAGGCTTATTTATTGGGAAATTGAACATCGGTTTAGGAAGGTATGACTGAAATTTGGATTGATATGGCTGTTGTTGAAAATTGGGTCGATATGGCTGTTGTTGAGAATTTGGTCTTGAAGACTGTTGGAAGATATTTGGTTGAGAAAATGGTGTTTGGAAATTGGGTTTAAATTGTGAGAATTGTGTCGCCATAGGATTTTGCCTTGCTAATAATCTGAACATTTTGGTTACGTGTAGGGACGATTCTTTGGTTAAATTGAAATTTTTGGTTATTCAGCGTGTTTTGTTGGTTTTGACCATACATAAAATTTTCTTCTTCTATGACTAGGCTCATTGCTTTTTCTAAGGTATCTGGATCTCTTAATCTTTTTTTATTTTTGTTAGAATGTTCATTAATTTCTAAACTTAACATGTTTAATTTGGAAAATATTAAAGATCTATCATCTTGACATCTCATACCGAAATTATAAGGTGTTTCAAATTTGTTAGGTTTTAATATAATTAAATCTTATACAAGGCAATCAAGATTACTTTGGTCACCAAAAGTTGAATTTAATAATTTTTTTATTTGTTCCCACGAATTTAATTCATGAATTCTTGAACCAATCAAAGATAACGCTCTACCGGTTAATTTTCCAATTATTGCTCGCATAATGAAATTGTTATGAATATCGTCATTTGCTCTATAAAAGTTTGTTATGAGGCTTTGACATGTATCTATAAAAATATTTAGCGTGTGTGGACTTCCGTCATAATTTGGAATAGTAACGATATCTAATCTTAGGAATTGGTAATTAATTGGAGTTTGAGTTTGACTTGTTGCCATGTCTACGATCTGATTAACGATTTTTTGACTTTCTTGAATATTCCTTTCGAACCTTTCCTTTTCTGATTTTCTAGTTCTTAGATTTGATGATTTGAATTGTTTTATGATATTATCAATTTCAATATCAGAATCAGACATAAAGTAAGTGAAAATGAAAATTCGGCTTTTTACAATAATAATTATAAAATATAACTTACAGTAAAATAAGGACTACGGCTATGTTCATGGATCTGGCGGTGATGGCTGGATGATTTTCACTGGGGTTGTTTCTTTGTTGTTGCTTTGTTTCGCTTCTTAATCCTAACTTAGTCTAGGCTGGTCTTGGCGATGTTGTCCTCCACCAGTTGTTGGAACTTTGGCGATGTTTGTCCTTCGTTTCAACTGTTGAGACTTCGGCGATATTGTCCTCCGTTTCCACGTGCTTGGATGATAGATTTTTCTGCTTCTTTTCCTTGGTTCTTTTGGTTTCCAATTTAATTCCGGGAATGGAAACCTTTTCACGATTCTTGTTGACTAGGCTTGATAATCCGCACGACTGCGCCAGTTAAGCTTTTTAAAAATCGTTCATCAAAGGCTTGAAATTCTTTATTCAAAACTTTTTAACTATGTTAACAGTTTGACTCTGAATAATAGAATATAAACATATTTATTTTTACAATAATATATATACTAAAAATATTGCTGATGGTGCAGATGACGTGGAACATCCTGTCGGCTGATGCATGTTATTAAGGAGATGTGCTCAGAAACAATCTTGTTATTAAAACCGTTTAACTCCAGGAAAGTGGAATCGGGACACTCGGAAACAACGATAATACATCAAAGGAAACCAAGACCTCATCTCCCTGTAGATGTGTGTTTTTTACTTTTTCTATGAATTTTGTTGAGTTTATCACAGAACAGGAAAGTAGTTGGTTTGGTAGATTTTCAAATTCCTTTATTAACTATTTTGACAAGTTGTATGTTGGAGAATCAATGGCTGATACAATTGGACTCATTGATTTTTCTGGTTTATGGATTTTTGGTAGAGCATACAATCTTGGTACAAATTGGATTAGAAATATGACATTTTTGACAATGGATTCCTAGGTAAAGGTAGGTAAATAAAGTTTATATGGACCGTCTTGAATTAATTTTTCAACGCGTTCAAAATAATCAGATATATCCATTACTATAACCTTATTTCCCTTATCTGCTTTTAAATAAAAATAATCCTTCTCCCGCAGACGCTTGTCAATCTTAGAAAAATTTGGCATATTTTGATTTTTATTTGAAATATGTTTTGCAATTTTGCCTTTACATGACTCTCTGATGAAAGCTTTGAAAGATTCTGGTAAGTGCTCTGGTAAGATTCTGGTGTGGTAAGTAAGTTCAAAGTAAGATACCACTTTCAATACCGCCTAACATATCCTCCAAAGCACTACGGTATGCCAACAAAGCAAAATTGAGGCCTTTATTTAAAAAAGTAAAAATTATACGCCTGAATTTCAGGCATACTCCTTTTACTGCACAAATGTTTAATTTCTAAGTTATATCACTTCTTCCAAATTGTATGATCTACCAAAAATTTATAAACCAGGAAAATCAATGAGAAGATCAATTGTATCAGCCATTGGTTCTACAACGTGCAACTTGGCAAAATGGTTAACAAAGGAATTTGAAAATCTACCGAACCAACTACCTTCTACTACCAAACCACACCAACTACCTTGTAGGAAGATGAGGTCGTGGTTTCCTTTGACATATCATCGTCATCTCCGAGTGTCCCGAATCCACATGCCTTGAAATACATGAGGGACTTACACACTGGAGTTAAACATTTTTAAAAACAAGATTGTTTCTGAGTACATCTTTTTGGTTGAGTACTTGGAACCATATTCTATGGTTATGTACAAACCATATAATAAATTAAGAGAAGTCCTGGGAAAAACCATAGGATAAAGTAAATCAAAGTGAAAAGTCGAGGATTTACGAAATTAGATACGATAAAAGATCCATATTAACGAGATATACCGAACACATGCAATCGAACATGACCACAATATAGATATTAGTAATTTTGAGACTGGTCAAAAGTGTAAATTACAATAGGACTTTGAATGCGCATTGAAATAGAAAAATGTAAAAAAAACCGGATAAAATGAACCCGGATAAAGGACCTATTCCGTTCAGTTAACTTTTTCAATTATTAATGTAACACTCAGTAAATCTCACGGTTCATGATTTTTACACGTTTCATTAGGTACGGTTATCATATAAATTGAACATAGTTTAGTTTTAGAATTAAATTAAATTATCTCCTGATGATGCTAATATGGTTAACGAAACGCGCGCCGAGACTTTAAAAAAGGTAATTTGGTGTTTAGTGGTAAATATCTTCGAGTTTAGTATTTCACACCGAAGGTTCCTATAGAAGAATTGATTGATATGTAAAACATGCGAATTTCTAAAACAAGGGTCACTTTACTTTTTAATCATAGTAGCACCAAGTTCTATTTTATAGAAGGAACTATTTGCTTTTGTTCGTGTTTTTTTTTTATTTAATGATTTGTTTAAAAAAACAACAGAATAAACAGATTATTGATTTCTAAATTAATAATTTAAAGCAGCCTGTCTCCGCAATTTTACATTTCAAATATCTAAGTATATCCTTAGACTATATGATTACGTCAAGACGTTGCATTAAACTGAAAAATCTAACATTTAAAAATATTCAGGAAAGCTACATTTAAACATACAGTTGACCATATGGAAAAAAAAAATTAGACTGTAAATTCAATTAGAATGTTCGATGTATTGATTCGATAAAAATAACTAACATCTTCTTGGCGGAAATAGAAAAACAAGATATGTGTCTTATGTCAATATAATGTTTTACGATAAATTTTTTCTGCGACATGCCTTTCAAATCATTCAACTAGGTGTATGACGCGAATGAAGAATATTTATGTTAACTCCTTAAGAAGAATGTGAAGAAGTACCCGCAATGATGATTGAAGATGTACATTATTCAGTACAAAATTCAGGAATAACTGTACATACGAGAGTCATTCGAAAAGCTCTCGGCGTAACAAAGACAATATTTGTAATATATTTATTAATACTCTCTATACTTATTAATACTCTTAGTATCCACAATAATGTCTTTACTTGCCAAGAATATGAACCGGGAACGGAACCAGGGTATTCCGGATGTTCGTTTTCACACGAATGACCCTTTTTCAAAGTCTTTCAAGAACATCTCAGTAAAAATAGTTACCGTAGTAAAATATATCTCAGTAAAAATACCACTAGTTTGCCGTTTGGAACTGAGGCACAAATATACAAGGTATGTAAATACGAATCCGCAATTTTTATATAGAAAATACACGTTTACTGTATGAAAATGATAAAAAATATTTTATTAGAAGTATGGCTCATCGTTAGCTATACATTTTTCCCACTTGTCTGATAATTTATGGATGCCAAGCCAAAAAAACTGTCACTCTTTTGAGACAAACCAGTCATCGAGCCATTTTCGTACATTTTCGTAAGAAGTGAAGCGCTGCTCAGCAAATGCGTGTCTCATCGATGCAAATAAGAAGTAATCAGACAGAACCAAGTCTGGTGAGTAAGTCGCATGCGAAAGCATTTCCCAACTACACGCCTCAATCGTTTCCTTGGCCAGTTTTGCTGTGTGTGATGGTGCATTATTGTGTTGTCTTTTTTGATATTTTTGTCGGTTTTCATACAAAGCATGATTCAAATCGATCATTTGTTATCAGTAGCGTTCATTATTAACGGGTTCGCCAGTTTTAACAGCTCATAATAGATCACACCCTTCTGATTCCACCAAACATAGAGCATTGTCTTCCGTCCATAGCGATGCGGCTTTGCAGTCGATGTAGATGGTTCGCCTGGAATTACCCATGATCTTTTACCCTTAGGATTCTCAAATATATCTACTTTTCATCGCCAGGCATAATTCGATGGAGAAATGACTTTCTTTTATACCTGGCGAGCAGCATTTCGCAAGTGGTTTTTCGGTTTTCCCTTGGTTTTTCGAGTTCTTTCATTCAGTTCATGTGGAACCCATTTCCCCATCTTCTGAATCTTTCCCATGGATTTCAAATGTATAGAGACGGCTTCTCGTGTCACATTCAATTAATCCGCGAGTTGTTGTTGGGTTTGAGCGTCATCCTCATTCTACAATGCTTGCAATTCGCTGTTTCCACAAGCTTCGACAAGCATTCTGCAACAGTTTTCTTCAAATGATATCAGAAAATCAATTCTGTTCGCAAATCGTAGTTCCAGGCACAAAATTCGACATGTTCAACGGTATTACAAACTATCCTGTTGTATGAAACTTGTATTGTTGTGAGTTGAAAATATTTGTGAGATGTCAACAAGAAAATGGCGCCAATGACACGGTTTGACCACTACTAACTAGTAAGTACTAACTACATTGACAGCTAGGACCATCTTTGTGCTATTTTAAATTTGTCCATAACTTTTCTGTAATTTTTATTATTTAAGTCTGTTATTTTGAAATGTTATTTGAACAGTAATACTGTTTTCTTTACATAAGGTAGTTCTAGAATATACTGATGGTTGATCGGATAAAACAGATAGAATTTTTTGTTTCAACATTTAATTGAAAGAACCACAAAAGTGGCAACTTAACATAATTTTTTTATCAATATTGGGTGCTTCCTCCTCTAGCTCTAACCTTGCATCCTTCTGGGCATGCTTCGAAGAAGTCCCTTATGGTTTCTTACGGAATTTGACCTGCATTTCGAGCTCGTATATGGCGTTTGAGAATATCTCATAGGTGGGATTTAAATCGGGACTTAAAGGTTACCAGTCAAATGAGATAATCTCGACTTCCTTTAAGTACTGAAACACTGTTTCGGCAACATATGTGCTAGCATTATCATGCATTAGCACAAATCTGTCATACCTAATAAAGCTACCATATGGTAAAACATGTTCTTCTATGATGTTGCGGATGTACCAGTCTGCATTCATTCTTACATTCACCTCAACAAGCACCGTACGTCTTTCCCAACTGATGCCTCCCCATAGCATAAAGGGCCTTCCACTGAAGCTCATGGTTTGCAGGAGATTACACGCAGCATATCGTCCCCAGATCTTCTAGAAACTCTATCACGTCCATCAGACTTTCACAGTTGTATTCGTATCTCGTCGGAGAAAAGAACATCATTGACGTTCATCCCAATCAGCATGGTCTCGTGCAAATTTTAACCGGGTCGTTTTGTGATATAGAAGAAGCCCGGAGACTTTGGTAGGACATTTTGGATTTTAACCAACTTCCTTTAGTCTATTTCTTCCTGTTTTTACACTAACATTAACTTGCCTTACATTCAGCAGTTCATTTTTTAAATGCGGAGCTGCAAATGTGCCATTTCCAACGACTAAAGTTGTAAATAGCGATCATATCTGCGTCGTGTACCGTTTACGTCCTTGTCCAGATCGTCGTCTGTACTTCCCTGTCTCCTCGTATCGTTTTACTGCACCAGAGACCCTCGATTGATTTATTCCCAGCATTTGTGCAATATGAAAAACAGCTCTTATAACAAATATGCAATGTTTTTCTCCAACAATGTATTATGGGCAATCTGCTAGCTTTTGATTTTTGATTTGCTCTTTCCAGCGTGGATTTTTTGGCCGAGGTGAGGTTGGAGTGTACCATTCCTTGCTCTGACGCTTCGTTTCGGAGTCATAATAAAAGATCCAAAACCCGTCACTAGTAATATTCTAGAAAGTGAGGTCGGTTTCAGCATTGATCTCATCATTTGAAAGCCATTTTTTCCAGTTTGAATAGCTCCCTTTAATTAATCCATTAGTCCAGTTCCAAACCAGTTGTTTTTAAAGAGCAGTCCTCTATGGTACCCCAAGATATTGCAAGACTTTTATAATAAATACTGCAGGAAAAGTCATGGCTACAGTTTTCTAGGATACTCGTAGGGTGTTACTCATAGACTACATGGCAAAAGACAGTACTTATCATCACTCTATAGAGTATTATGCTTCACCACTGAAACGTCCGCATTTTGCCAAAAAAATTCTTTCACCACTTACAATGCGCCTGTACACAAGTCTCGGGTTGTTGCTACAAAACTTAGTAAGTGCTGCTATATGCACCTTATTCATAGGATTTGACTACCAGCGATAAATGTATTGAATTGCAAAGTGACGTGAGTGACAAGAACATTTCGAAAGACATTAATTGACAAGAATTGACATTCTCTAAGTCATTATGTAATCGAAACTATTTGAAGTTTTTTTAACTGTTCATTTTATTTGCCATAGAAATGGCAACCAATATATTCAAAGAGACAATAAGACAAAGAGACACTATAGTCCCAAAAGAAGATATGTTTATAAAGCTTAATTGGTGGGAACGAGGGGTTGAGATTTGCACACAATATTAGAGCAACTTAAGATAGACTGATGATCAATTTTTCCATTGAAACGTTCGGTGTGTTTCACTATCTCGAAAATATTTATCACTAAACACAAAATAACTTGTTTTTTATCTTTTCGACGAACGTTTCGTTAATCGTTAATGTTTCGCTAATGTTAGCATTATTAGGAGATGGTTCGATCTCCTGTTGAAATCAGTTGCCTTGGAAATTGAATCATTTCCTGATGATGCTAACATGGTTAATAATACGTGCGTCAAGAAGTTTTAAAAAAGTGATTTGGTGTTTAGTGGTAAAGCTCTTCGAGTTTAGACTGATGATGTCAAGACAACTGGTAAGGCTGAGTAAGGAAAACAAAATAGCGGAAATATAAAGACGTATCAAACTGGTATGGGTATCATTTGGCAAACTCAATTATTTCCTGAGGAACAAAAAAATCCTCAATACCTTAAGAACAAGGTTTTTAATCAGTGTATACTCCATGTTTTACCTATTAGTCACAAGTTTGGACATTTGCAAAGGCAAATATCGAAAAAATGGTGAAATAGTAAAAATGAATAGATGCTACATATCCAACTGATAGACAGGAAGAAAATTGATTGGGTCGGAAGTGTAACAAAAACAAGGGACGTAATCCAACAGATGACTGAATTAAAATGGAAAATTGCAGTTCAAAATATCAGACAGAAAAAGCTTATAGTAGACTGAAGATCATGGGAACATAAAAAAGTTCAATGAAGACCACAAACTAGATGGGCGTCGATATGAAAAGGTGTGGAAATTGAAAGAGGAGAGCCCTGCATCCAAACTTGGATAGAATAAGGTTATATAATAGGTTATATACATAGGTGTTTCGCTTAATAAAGTCTATTTTGCTGAGAGATGACGTTACTAATACATTTATTGGTATAGACTAATGACGTCTATGGCGTTTTATACGGTAAACATATGTCATCAAAAGTTATTAGTTGTGAGTTAGTGTATATAATTATGCAAAAAAATATAATTTTTCATAGCTTTGAATTGTGTCGAATTAGGTACCAGTGAAAGACGTTTTGCGGGGGAGTTTAATAACCTTCTTTCATTGAAGGAAAGGGTCTTGACAGTTATCGATTGTTGGTTGAAGCTTATGGTGAGCATGCTATAACTCAAAAAATTTGCGAATGGTGTTTAAAACACTTTAAAATTGGTGATTTTGATATAATAGGCAAGGACAGTCGAAAAAGTTTGAAGATGCAGATTTGCAAGCATTATTGGATGAAGACTAAACTCATGCGTTGAAACAATTGACAGAAGCATTGAATGTTGCCCAATCCACCACTTCCAAACATCTACACGCATTGGAAAAGATCCAGAAGGAAGGAAAATGGGTTTCATATGAATTGCAGGAAAGAGACATTGAAAGGCGAAAAACCACTAGTGAAATTTTGCCTTGCCAGACAGAAGAGAAAAGTTTTTTGCATCGAGTTGTAACAGGTGGTGAAATGTGGATCTATTTTGACAACTCAAAGCGCAAAAATCATGGATAGGCCCAGGGCCAGTCTTCAACATCACAACCAGTGCGCAATATATATGCGGGGATAATATATATGTAGGGCGCAATATATATGGCGCAATATATATGGCGCAATATATATGGCGCAATATATATGTAGGGGAGATTTGTATTACGAACTGTTGAAACCTGGAAACGATTACTGGAGATCGATATGGATGACGATTGATAAAATTGAATCGAGCATTAAAGGAAAAGCGACCAGAATACGCCCAAAGACACGATCAAGTAAGTTTTCAACATGACAATGCTCGGCCCCATGTTGCAAAATGTGTAAAAAACTATTTGGAAAACGTTAAATGGAACGTCCTACCCCACCCGCCGTATTCACCGGACTTAGCCCCTTCGGCCTACCACTTATTTCGATCGATGCAGCACGAACTTTCAGACACTTACATTCGCACCAAGAGGTGAAAATTTGGCTTGATGAATGATTGGGCCCAAAAAACCAAAAATGATTTTGGCGCGGAATCCGTTCTTTGATAGAAAAATGAGAAAAGTAATAGCTAACGATGGCCAATACTTTGATTATTAAGGTAATTTATTTTTTTATTGAAATAAACGCTCAAATTTTGCGAAAAAATCTACATTATTAAATTCAAAATACATGTCATGACAATTACGTTTTACAGTAACCCCCCGTAATATTTATGATGTAAGCTCAACCAGCACTAATATCTAGGAAGTGAGTTCAATACAAGGTGCTGTCAGAAACTTCAACTCGTAGGAAAAAAACAATATTTTCTACGCGGTTAGTTTTTTCTTCTTCATCTTCCATGAAGATTTTTCATGGGCGATTGACGAAGTGGTCCCGCGTGACTCTCCGGCAAGAATGCGGCCCGCTGATACTGTCTTCTTTTTCTGAAAAGCTGCCGGCAGAAGAGAGGTGAACGGCCCGCGCGGTTATTCCTCCCAGCCCGCCGCCTGGGGCTATACCGCCAGCGAAGTACCTGGGGAACGGCACCGTGGACAAGAAGCGTTCGCTTGTACCGGAGATAAATAACCCCTTCGGCGGCATAACAGGATACTTCTGGTTGGTTCTCTCGTTCGGATTGAGATGTAAAAACGGACTACTTGACGGAAATATTAGAATTTACGCTTCAAAAGTGCGTATGAATGATTTACTGGTCATATCATAAAGGAACGGGACTTGTTCGTACAGGCCACTAATCAAGCTAAAAAGTCCCTTGCTGTTTCGGATTGGGAGGATCGTTATTGCAGTCTATTGAAAAATCATAGAAATAATGAGGGTGTTTTAATCTAATAATACAAGAAGTTCAAAAATGACAAAGAATGCATGAAGACCAAAATTAGTACCAAAATACAGCCTTCCTTACATCCACGCCTGTCTATAGGCTTCCCCTTAAATTTTCTTGATGAGCTATTCTAATTGTATTTTGAGCTACCTTATGCCACTTTCTTCCTGCAACTTCTTTTACGTCATCTAATCAATGCACTTGAAGTCTTCCTATACTCTACTCAGCTCCATTTCAATCTAGCAGTTCTATGACACCTTTCGTCTTTGTTCTTCTTCGTATTTCTTCGTTTCTAATATATCCTCTCAAGCTATTTCCTTCAACTAATTAGCTAAACACAATGCATTCAATATTTTTTTACGTTACTTTCAATTTATTTGCCCAATAAATGGTAAGCAATACTTACGTAATTACAGGTAAGATGCATTTATAAAATAATGGAGAATGTTGCTTATCTCAAAATTATGTACATTTTTCTCGTAATTTTTGTTGCTGGGTTTAGTTTTCCAAATTATCCCAAATCCATGCGTATTATATTCTCTTGATCTGTCATCATATTGGTTTTGTCCAGTTTCATTTTTAATCTGAATTTGTCTCATTCTACTTTGAGCTCTTCTAATATTTGTCTTAGTTTTTCTTTACAACTATTTATAATGATAATATTATTGGCAAACCTGACATGATACAAGTACCGACCATCCACGCATCACGTTGTTTCCAATTTAGTCTTTTGAATAAATTCTCCAAAACAAGTATGAACAATTTTAGAGAGATAATCTTCCCCATCAATGACTGAATAAAACATTGCCAAAATCAGAGATTCCATACTGAATAATCGCCGAATAAATAATAGAACCTCTTAGAAAAAAAAGTCTAGATTTACGACAATATAATTGGAAAATGTTGGAATAAATGTATTGCAGTAAAAATGGAGAAGTGTTTCGATTAATAATGTCGATTTTGCCGATTAAGATGGCTTTACTAACACTTTTGTTGGTATAGACTAATGAGATCTATGGCGTTTTCGACGGTAAACGTACGCCATCAAAAGCTAGTTCATTATTAACTATCATTGTTCAAAAAACAAACATTTTCATAGCTCGAATTATGTAGCAGAAAAAGACGTATTGCGGGGAAGTTTAATAATTTTTTTCATTTAAAGAAAACGGCTGCTGAAAGTTATCGATTATTGGTTAAAGCTTATGGTGAACATGCTCTAACCTAAAAAAACGTGTGAACTATGGTTTAAATGCTTAAAAAGTGGTGATTTTTATATAGTAGACAAGGACAGCCAAAAAAGTTTAAAAATGCAGATTGCAAGCATTATTGGATGAAGACTCAACTCTTACGTTGAAACAATTGGCAGTATCATTGCATGTTGTCCAATCCACCGTTTCCGAACGTCTACATATATTGGAAAAGATCTAGAAGGAAGGAAAATGGGTTCCATATGAATTGAAGGAAAGAGACATTGAAAGGCGGAGAACAACTGGTGAAATTTTGCTTGCCAGGCAGAAAAGAAAATGTTTTTTTGCATCGAGTTGTAACAGGTGATAAAAAGTGGGTCTATTTGAATAGACCCACTGTTGAAGGCCAGCCTTCAACATCACAACTAATGCGACCAGAATCCGACCAAAGATACGATAAAGTTATTTTTCAACATGACAATGCTCGGCCCCATGTTGCAAAATAGGTAAAAAACTATTTGGAACCATTATTCACGGGACTTACCCCACTTATTTCGATTGATGCAGCACGAACTTTCAGAACAACTACTTATATTCTTACGAAGAAGTGAAAATTTGACTTGATGAATGGTTGGCATCAAAAAACCTAAAGTTCTTTTGGTGGGGAATCCATTATTTGGCAGAAAAATGGGAAAAAGTAATAGCTAACGATGGTCAATGGTTTTATTATTAATGTAATTTATTTTGTTATGGAAATAAACGCTCCCATTTTGCGAATTTTGCGGCTGAAGGCAAACTCTACAGTTTGTAGAAACTGTTGTACCCTACAGTTTGATACCATAAGTCCAGGTCGGCTTCAAGAAGACCTTTATTCAAGAACTTTATTTTTTTATACATTTGACAACACAACAGTCCCTACAATTGGCGGAGTTTTAGTTCCGATTGTTTCCGCTTTGTAAAAATGTGATTCATCCATGTTAATCTCTGATGTATATGTAAACCTGTAATGTTATAATTACTGGCTATTTAGTTCATCCAGTAAACAAGTATCTCTTCTGTTAGTGAATATAATAAGTACAGATTTGCTTTCAGTTACTCGCATGCACCAAGTTGTAAATCCAGTTTATGTTTCATCAAGGTTTGTATACAAACGCTGAGACCCTCTGATTGAATTTTGATGCGACGATAAGATGATTGTGTTGTCAGAGTATGTGGTTGTAGTAACATCATTAAAAGTGGATAGATCAGCGATAACAAGAGATAAATAATTAGATACCCTTAATATACTAATAACACTAGTTTACAAATTTTAACTTTTTTTTATATAGCCCGAAAGAAAAGTATATAAATATGTTACCCTACCTTCCTTAAACCTAAAAGTGTTAATATTCTATCACGCCACATTTTTTTTCCTACAGTCAAATATTTTTTTTCAGTTTAATCTTTATTTATTCGATTCTAACAACAAATATCTTGTTTCAAATTGAATTAAAATGTCGAATAGAAAGTGTAAACAAAGAAGAAGATCCATTATAGATTCGTTAAAAAGTACATATCTTCATTATTTTGGATTTCCTGTTGCAAACCAAGATAAAAAGTGGGTACCTCATGTATTTTGTGAAAGCTCTAGAATCGTTTTACTCCGGTGGTCATCAGGAGATAACGTATACCTTCCATTTGGTTCACCAATGTTATGGAGAGAACCTAGTAATCATGAAAATGACTGTTACTTTTGTGTTACGAAGACAGTTGGATATAACACAAAAAATAAGGCGAGTATTGTATATGCCGAAATTCCAATTTGTTATTAAGCCAATTTTTCATTCGAAGGATTTTCCATATCCAATTTGCCCCGGTAATTCGAGTCAAAATATACTAGTAGATGACAATGAAAGTGATGTTGAAGTTAAATTGATTTCTAGTGATTCTGACGATTTCTTTCTTCAAGGAAACATTCCACATTTAATTAACCAAGTCGAATTAAATGATCTTATAAGAGATTTACAACTATCAAAAGATCCTCAGTTTGGAAGTATTTTATCTGTTAATGAAAATGCTGCTTGGAAGTTCAAAATGGCTGTCCATGAATTTTTGGGGAATAAAAAAAGTGAAAATTATAAAGATATTGTTGATAATTTATTGAAAAATGTTCAACAGATTGGAGTGAACATGTCATTGAAGATTAATTTTCTGCACTCGCATTTGAGTTTTTTTCTTGAAAATTTTGGTAGTGATGAGTATGAGTGACGAACAGGGGTGAAAACGTTCCCCCACCAAAATTTAAAGATTTTCGAAGAACGGCATCAAGAATTTTGGAATGAAAACATGTTAGGGGATTACTGTTGGTCCATTATAAGAGAAACCGATTCAAAAAACTATAAAAAGAAGGCGAAAACTAGCCATTTTTATTTTTTTATTATTATTATCCATAGTTTTTTCCATTTTTAAGTAAATAAACATTTTCTAAAGCAGACGTGACAGATTTTTTTAATTATTTTTTCTGGGTAACTTTTACCTAAATAAACATTAATTAACAACTTTCAGCTGGGGTATAAAAACCGTGTAAACCAGAGTAATTAGTATTAAAAAATCAAAAGATAATCAAGAAGAATTTCATTATGTTTCACCTATACGCAATAGAGAAGCTTTACCAACAAGTTCCATCCTGGACGTTTCATTGCATTATCAAATCTACGCACGTAAACAAACCAACCAATGTGAATAAGACCTAAACGGCTCTTAATCAAATCCCAAAGCCCGATGCCTACCAGCATCATCGCAGCTCAAGATGGATTAAGCGGCCAATGGCATCGACTCTCGTGATGTAATTATTTTTTTCCTTCTGCAGGAAAGACGACGTCTTGTACGGAGAAGGAGTGGTCTTGATAGTATCAAAGGAAGACGGATGGACCAGTGGTGTAGTTATTGATGGGTCGGATTTGATGTTTGGAAAATTAGTTAAATATCAATTTCAATGGTTTATTTTTTTGGACTTGATTTCTCAACAGACTCATTTTAGAACACTTATTTTTAGAATTTTTAGATAATATAAATATCAGATATATCATAATTAGATATATCAGAATTTTAGATAATGTAGATATAATAAAATAATTTGTTTGAAGTCTATTACTCCCTCGCGTTTCAAAGAAAAACTTAAAACAGCGTGGAACAGCGTAGATCTAAATTACGTAACAAATGGAAATCTTTTTATGACGTATAATAACAGGAAACAATTTTATTAAGGAACAAAACTATAACATTTATTTCCTTCTTCAGGTGAACTCTGGTTTAACGTATCCACTTTACTATTACTTAACCTGTTCGATAAATTTGCTATACAGAAATAAATTTATATTATTTATATGTTTTATATTCTTACGTACTATACATATATTAAGTACGCTTACTATACAGAAATATTGAAAAGTTTTTTTTAAGACGTTTGAAACAATTTTATTTTTCAGGATGTTCATCTAAAAGATTAATATTCTCCGAAATTAATTTTTAAGCTTAGGGAATTTAATATAATCGTTGGGAGCTAGATCTGATGACTGGTATGGTAAATATATCAAAACCAGAAACATCATCCTAAGGAAATATAAAGCATATATTGGCATATATTGACTTGTAGCAGAGCTGTGTACACGTCCATCAAAAAAGAAGAATTTCTTCAAAGTACCAAACAATTCTCGCCATTATCTTACAAGCTGAAATTTGTGTCGAGAGTTTCATAAAGGAGAAGAGGCCTTAATTAATGGGCCTAGATTTTATCCACAGCCTCATGTATTTTCAAAAACATTTCCGGACCTATACTAAAGGGTCTTTCGATTTGAGCGGTTTTTTTTGTTATTCTTGAATAAAACGCAGAATTTGCGTTGATTTAAAAAAACGTTTTATTGATAATTCAAGCATAGTGTATGACATTTAAACACGAAATACATACACAAAATTAGCAAAACGTTTTTATGGCATGAATGCATACCGAAGAATTCGAAGAACATGATACCTTTTAGTTTTTTTTATATGCAATTAAAAATTGAGCTTTAAATTTACTTTTACTACTTCTACAAACTTTGCGAGTTCATAACAAAAACTAGATGTCGCTTGCATGTAATTTAGATTTTCATAGAACCCTACAACACTACACATTAAAATAAAAAAAAATAATTTGGAATAATTTGAAATTCAAATAAGGAATGAAATAATTAACATAAAAAAATCTGTGGGCCCAATAATACCTTATGGAGGCTGAGGAGTGTTGGAATTTATATCAAAAATTCATGAGAGACATCTAGCGGACACTTACTCAATTATACAAATGTCAAACTAGTCATGTTACCATACGAATACAGTTAGCATCGAACATTCGACAGGAGCGTATCATTTACCGCTACCCCTCCGTTTTTAACAGGTTATGGACCCAGACCCACGTGGTTTTGTTCTCACGTAGTATCGGTAAGTGATTTTTTAACGTCGTCGAATAGTGCAGAACTCGAAAATGGCAGCAAGTTACTTATCCAGTGTGCCAAAGCTTCTCGGTAAAGAAAATTACGATGATTGGGCTTTTGCAGTTAAGAATTTTCTCATGTTAGAGGGTTTAGAAAATACTCTCAGTGGCAAAGAGACAGATTCAGTGCAAATTGCAAAAGTGAAGGCCAAATTAGTGTTGACTTTAGATACATCGATATATTCACACGTGAAAGAAGCAAAAACAGCTCAGGATGTGTGGGAAAAATTAAGATGTTTGTATGCAGAGAGCAATTTTTACAAGAAAGATCAGTTTGCTGCGATCTTTAATTTCCTTACGGCTGGAGAACTGTGATTCAATGGAAAACTATGTGAAGCAGATGATTAAAACTTCGCAGAAGTTAAAGCGAACAGGTTTCAATATAAACGAATATTGGATCGGATCGTTGCTATTGGCAGGGCTCTCGGAACGATTCAGTCCTATGATTATGGCGATTGAAAATTCCGATGTTACCATATCTACAGATTCCATTAAGACTAAACTCTTTGATATGGAGGTAGATGGCAGTAGCGGAAAATCAAGCGCTCTGTACGTAGTAAACAAACGTAAGAGTCAAGCGAGAGATGGCTCTAAAGGCAATCTCACTGACGTAAAGTGTTTTCGTTGTAAACAGTTGGGTCACTTTATGAATAAATGCCCCGAAAATAAACGAAACGAGAACTCAGGTAAAAAGAAAACATCTAGTGCTTTCAGTGCAATGTTGTTAAGTGGAGAATATACAGAAAACGAGTGGTATATTGACTCAGGAGCAAGTGTACATTTAACTTCAAAGTTGTGTCAATGGTGTGTTCTGGAGACATAAAAATTCAAACAGTTGTCAAGAATGAGAAGCATGATGTTGTTATAAAAAATGTTTTATATGCCCCTGATATAACCACAAATTTGTTGTCTGTTGGTGAGATGATTAAAAATGGAAACAGAATTATTTTTGAAAAGAATGGTTGTAAAATTTTTAATGACAAAGGTCTTATTGCTGTAGCTGACATTAAAAATAATGTGTATGAACTGAAATATGTAAAACAATATCAAAAACCTATAGTTAACTTAACAGTAGCAGCTGATATTTTACATAGGAGGTTTGCTCATTTAAATTACACAGATTTAAAACTAATGCAGTTGAAGGGCTTACGTGCAATGACAACTTAAATAGAATTAAAGTTTGTGAGGTTTGCTGTCAAGGGAAACAATCAAGACTTCCATTTACAAACAAAGGCAACAGAGCAGAATCCTTGTTGGAAGTGGTACATGCTGATATATGTGGACCAATGGATGAACTTTTTATTGGAGGATCAAGGTATTTTCTACTATTTGAAGACGATTATAGTACCAGATTTTGTTTATTTTCTTAAAAGGGAAAGATCAAGTGATAGATTTCTTTAAAGAATTTAAAGATATGGTTGAAAATCAATGTATCAAGAAAATAAAAATACTACGAAGTGATAATGGCGGAGAATTTTGTAGCGAACAATTTGAAAGATTTCTTCGAAGATCTGGCATATTGCATCAAAAGACTAATCCTTATACTCCACAACAAAATGGGATGCTTGAAAGAATGAACAGGACAATTGTGGAAAAGGCAAGATGTATGATTTTCGATGCAGACTTGTCAAAAAGTTTTTGGGCAGAGGCCGTTTATACTGCAGTCTACTTGCGCAATCACAGTGTGGCACCGGGTTTAAATAAGAGTACACCTTTTACTATATGATATGGTAAGAAACCAAATGTAAGCCATATACGCATATTTGGAAGTTAAGTGATTCCCATAACGGTGTCGGAAGCGTCTTCCAGACCAGATAGGTTATGTTGGCAGCAAGCAATGGAGGAGGAAATGAGTTCATTAGAAGAAAATCATGCATGAGATCTGGTTGTTCATCCAGACAGTGGAACAGTGGTTCAGTGCAAGTGGGTTTTCAAAAAGAAGTATGACAGTCAGATTAAAATCAATTATCGTGCTCGGTTAGTGGCAAAAGGTTTTTCACAAAAGGCAGGTATTCAATATGATGAGACTTTTGCGCCAGTGATTAGATTTAGTTTAAGGTTGCTTCTGGCTTTGTCATTGAAACTGAACTTGCAAATAACTCACACTGATGTTAAGACTGCATTCTTAAATGGACATTTGCAAGAAAAAGTTTACATGACACAACCTGAAGGTTTTGTTATTGAAAATAACAAAGTTTGTAAATTGAATAAGGCAATTTATGGCTTAAAGCAGTCATCGAGGGTGTGGAACCATAAAGTTAACAATATTCTGTTTGAACTAGGATTTAAAAGATCAAACTTTGAACCATGCCTCTATACCGAGAAGGATGACAAGTCCTGGATGATTGTAGCTTTATATGTAGATGATTTTTTAATTTTTTCAGACAATGTAGAAAATACTAAAATTGTTAAGGATAAATTAAGGTCTGTGTTTAAAATCAAAGATTTAGGGGAAGTTAAACATTTCTTGGGAATGAGAATATGTAAAACAGATAATTGTATATGATTGAATCAAGAAAATTATATAAATTCTTAAGTTCTTAAAAGATTTAATATGAGTGAATGTAAGCCGGTAAATACTCCCATGGAGAAATTTGATTATGATGAATGTAATTCAAGTGAGAAAGAGGAAAATTCATTATATCAAAGGTTAATTGGTAGCTTAATCTATTTAGCTGTATTAACACGACCCGACATTTCTTATTGTATAAGTTTCCTGAGTCAATACAATAACTGTAGCAATACATATACTTGGAAATGTGCTAAGAGAGTGCTACGATACTTGCAAGGTACTAAAAGTCATTGTATGACATTTAGAAGGGATAATTTAGATTTGCAAGGGTATGTAGATGCAGATGGGGGATCTGATAAAAACGATCGTAGATCTTATACAGGTTATGTTTTTGTATTTTGTGGTGGCAGCATATCATGGAAAAGCTGTAAGCAAAATACTGTGGCTCTCTCTAGCACAGAAGCTGAATATATGGCTCTAAGCGAGGCTACTAAAAAAACCATGTATTTGAGAAATTTGCTTTCTGAGTTGACAGGAAAGTTGGATTGTATAACAATATTTAATAATAACCAAGTTGCTCAAAAATTGTCTGTTAATCCAATTTTTCATGAATGCTCAAAGCACATTGATATTAGACATCACTTTGTAAGGGATGGTGTATCAGCAAACATTATATGTATAAAGCATTTGCCTACCAATGATATGATTGCTGATATTCTGACCAAAAGTTTACCTAGTGTAACAAATGTGAAATTTGTGTCAAAATTAGGACTAAAACATACTTGAAAGTATTTGTTTAATTTTTGATAAGTGGGGGTGTTGGAATTTATATAAAAAATTCATGAGAGACATCTAGCGGACACTTACTCAATTATACAAATGTCAAACTAGTCATGTTACCATACGAATATAGTTATCATCGAACATTCAACAGGAGCGTATCATTTACCGCTACCCCTCCGTTTTTAATAAGGAGATAGTAAAAGACCCCTCGTATCGGCCATTTTAATTTGGCAAACGATGCACCAAACACCCTGTATAACAGTGCAATCAGGTAATCAGAATATCGTCGTTTACAGCTTTCGAAGTGCATACATGCGAACTTCAACTAAAACCACTCGGAAATGAATTTATTCAATTTATTGTTTTTTTTTTGACAAGTATATTGATTCTTTAATGTTACTGTCTTTTATATATTTTCTATATAAATTATAATATAATTATAATATAAATTATAATAATTAGAATTATTGCGGGTTTTTTCAATTAAAAAACAAATGTGTATGGTGAATGATGTATATTTTTTTTATATTACTAATTATTTAACCTTAGAGATTGAAAAAATAACTTACAACTCAATAATTATCATAAATTAATAACAGAATAAGTTTAATACAATTTTTGAACAAAAAAAATATAGCAATGGTGAGGATTTGAACCCCAAACTGTTAAGTCGGCACCACATAAAAAGTTTAAATTAATACCTTGACATATTTCCCATAATCCCTTGTAGGCTTGGAATACCTTCTTATATATTGTCTTACTTAGGTCATTTTAGAAGTGTAATGCATGACATTAGAAAAATGGAGTCGTACACAATACATCAACGCGTTAAAATTGTTAGAGAAAATTACATGTTAGAGAAAATTACATGATATTTACGGTTTGCACAATCGCCTTCAAAATTTCTTTAAAAATTTCAAGAAACTGGTTCGGTGGAAGATAAAAGAAGAGCAATATATAGTCGTAGTGTCGTTTACAAGAGCATATTGATTTGGTAACTGAAAGTTTTGCTGAAGATCCAGAAATTTTCATTACTCGACGTTCACAACAATTTAGAAGTGAAGTGAATCCACAACATGGCGTATTTTACGAATGGATTTAGCTCTGAGGGCATATAAGGTTCAAATAACAAAGGACGTCAAACGGATCAAAGAACACACAGATAATTTTTCTCAAAAAATTATCTTTTCAAATGAAGCTCATTTTGAAATTGGTAGCTATGTTAATATACAAAATTGCCCCATTGGGGTTGAGGAAAATCCACGATTGATTCATGAGAAACCTTTACATCCTAAACGAGTCACTGTTTAGTGTGCATTATGGTCAGGAGGTGTAATTGGGAAGTATTTATTTCAAAATACTGTTGATGGAGTTGTATTTGATATTTGGTTCCAACAGGATGGCGCTACACCTCACTCACGCTACACATCATACGCTTGACACATTTGCCATATTTCCTTGTAGGATTGGAATACCTTCTTATATATTATGTTAGACCTAGGTAAACTCACAACGCCATCTGTGTTTTATTTAAGAATTCAAAAACCCGTTACTAAATGACAGTTTCGTTTAGCTGAATCGGGCGAAGCCTGGACAAAAAGAGCATTTTTCAATACCAAATACAGTGAAAAAATATGTAACATCCAACATATAAACCAAATATTCACAATCTGTCCCCAAGAAAACGTAACTAATGGGAAAGCTCATTGCACGAAAACAAGTCAGGAGAATCTGGAGGATGGTCGACCACCATGATCCTTTTTTTAAGCATGAAAAAATGTCCTTTATAATGAGATCTATAGTGGATGTTCGAAAGCTAGCGAGTTTTATGATGAGCCCAACATACACAAAAGAGTTATATCGATGAATCTATTCCCACTGTTATTAATAAGCCTAACAGTAGATTATTATTGATCAGACTAACTGTAGTGTAGACGTTTTTTCTTAGAAATTGTATTTATTAGATCTTCAACTTAATTCTCGGCATTTTTTTACTTCCTTTGACATTTTTTTGAGAAAAAAGTAACACGAACGTAATATTAGAAGTAATCTCCCTCACTTTCTATACGTTTTGCCACCTTTTAGACAACTCTTGGTTCTTTTGACTTGATAAAGTTGTATATTCATTCAAAGATGGCGCTGCTAACTACGCGAAAATTGAACCAGTCATTGTTTCCATAGGAGAGACCTGTATATATTATGAATATGATATGATCCAGCTCTCTTTTTCCCACCTGACGTTAGTTAGAATGCGAGATGGATTGACGTGTAGTCAAGATAAAAATCGACATCCAATCTGAACGAGATGTTCAAGTTTCGATAACATCTATGATTTTAAGATAGAAAGACGTAGGCCCCTTAACTCGTCCATCAATATTAAAATACAATTTTTATTTCTCGACAAGGCAACGTTCTTTTTAATAACTCTGTGCTCACATGTTAGCTCACGTTAATGAACATTTTCCTAACAGGCAGCATCACTTACCATTATATGCAGATTTAAATCATGTGATTATACTAGTTTACACGGTTTTTATACCCTACCCGAAAGTTGTTAATTATTGTTTATTTAGGTAAGAGTTCTCCAGAAAAAATAATTCAAAAAATCTGTCACGCCTGCTTTTAGAAATATTTATTAACTTAAAAATGGAAAAAATCTTAGCATGAATAATAAAAAAAATAATATGGCTAATTTTCGCTTTCTTTTTATAATTTTTTGAATTGGTTTCTCTTATAACGGATCAATAATAATCCCCTAACATGTTTTCATCCCAAAATCCTTGATGTCGTTCTTCGAAAATCTTTAAATCGTGGTTAAAACGTCCCCCCCCCCCCCTTCCTAACTCATACTTCCTAAATTTTCAGGGAAAAAATTCAAATGCGAGTGCTAGAAATTAATCTTCAATGACATGTTCACTCCCATCTGTTGAAAATTTTTCAATAAATTAGCATCAATATCTTTATAATTTTCACTTTTTTTATTTCACAAAAATTCTTCGACAACCATTTTAAATGACTGCGAAGGAGCTTTTTTATTAACAGATAAAAGGCTTTCAAACTGACGATTTTTTACAACTTTGCGGATCTGTGGGAAACTAATATCGCCTCTGTCAGTTTTTCTTCTGCAATACTTTTTTGTAATTACAGGAAAGCATCACTATTTTTGTTTAGCGGTTTCACAAAGTTTTTCATAAGTGCCAATTTAATCAATTCTTCTATTGGAACCTTCGATGTGAAACACTAAACTCGAAGAGATTTACTACTAAACACCAAATCACTTTTTGAAAACTTTACCACTCTAAATCACTTTTTGAAAACTAATGTTAGCATCATCAGGAGATGATTTAATCTCAACTTTTCAATGGTCTGGGTGATTTTGGTCTGACGTGATTTGGTGTTTACTGGTAAATCTGTTCGAGTTTAGTACCAATTTAATGTGTAAACGACTCGACTAGAAACGACAACGACTCTTGTTTAATGTTCATTTTGCCCGGAGTATACTCGTTTCGAATAGGCAATTTTTTTCTGACGTAATGATGCTCTCTGGCCCAGCTGTTCCACAGGCAAAGGAAACATTTTGTGTAACCACCCTGCAATTCCAATAATAAACCGATGACTTTGAGATCGCTGCACACTTGCCATTGGTGTTCTTCATACTTTATTAAATTCATTAAAGTAATCATCATTTCAAAGCTCTCTGTGACGTATTTCCTTGAAGAGAGAAATCGTCAGAATCACTAGAACTCCATTTAACTTCAAAATCACTTTCTTCTAGTAAATTTTGACTCGAATTACCGGGACAAATTGGGTATGGAAGATCCTTCGAATGTAAAATTAGCTTGATAACAGACGGAATTTCGACATATACAATACTCGCCTTATTTTTGTATTATATCCCTCTGTATTCGTAACACAAAAGTAACAGTCATTTTCATGATTACTAGGTTACCTCCATAATATTGGTGAACCAAATGGAAGATATACATTATCTCCTGATGACCACTGCAGTAAAACGATTCCAGAGCTTTCACAAAACACATGAGGCACCCACTTTTTATCTTGGTTTGCAACAGGAAATCCAAAATAATGAAGATATGCACTTTTTAACTAATCTGCAATGGATCTTCCTTTTTTTTGAAAATATAAATTGAAAAAGTAAGTTGAAATTATAATAAGTCACCACGTAGGGTAGTGGAAAAAAAATTTGACTATAGAAAAAAATGTGATATGATAGAATATTTCTGCTAATACTTTTAGGTTTAAGAAAGGTAGGTTAACATATTTATACACATTTCTTTCGGGGTATATAAAAAAAGTTAAAATTTGTTAACTAGTGTTATTAATTGCGAAACTATCTATATAAATATATTTATTATACTGCTATAATCATGAAGTAAGGTAACTTTAAATAAAGCAGAAAATAGTTCTGTGTTCATTCAAATTTATTTTGTCTCTTTCAAAGTATCGTAACACTTATTCAGACATTTTTTTCAGTCTTCGAAAAACTTTTTCTATTCGACTTTTGGTTTTTACTTTAAAACGGCCAGCGAAATCTCATGAAGGGTTTCTATATGGACATGAAAACGGCGTCTACGAAGTGGTTTCTTCAATCAAAAATCAGGAATAAGTTACACGATGCCATATTTGACGAATATGGTGCTTAGTAGTTTTTAACGAAAAATTGACGAATAATTATCGTTATGTGGAAACCATGAAATATTTTACCATAAATCTGAAGGTTTTTTCGAATGGACTCTAATACTCAATCGATGATTACTCAGTTCAAGATCGTTAATTTTGGTATTGTTTCCTTCATAGGTTAACGTGAAAGGTCTTCCTGAACGAGGTTCAACTGCTTCTCTGCCATCAGTACAAGTAAAATCTATTTCAATTTTTCTATTCGAACCTTCAGTGTGAAACACTAAACTCAGAGTTTTACTACTAAACACCGAATCACTTAAAAAAAATCAAATCTCCTGATGATGCTAACATGGTTAGCGAAACGTGAGTCGAGAACTTTAAAAAAGTGATTAGGTGTTTAGTGGTAAATCTCTTTGAATTTAAAGTCCACTCGTATATATATATTTTTTTTAACACGGCTTCGTCGCCGTAACACTTCCTTGTATTATTATTATCATTATTCACGTATGGGCCCTGGTGGACTACACGAAGTACAGTTAGAGGCGTTTGTTGTTAACCTTCCTTTGCGCCCATACTGATTTCATTCTTTCACTATGAGCTTTTTTCCTTTTGTCAAATCAAGTTATACCGGTCTTCCTACATTTTTCTCTCTGGCTAACCTCCCAAATGTTAACTTTGTGTCTGAAACAGTTTCTATTCTGAATTTCACCATATGTAATATTTGCTGATCTTCGGTCCTCTTTAATGGCAGCAATCCATTTAATTGTTTCTATTTTAATTCTACTCCTATTTTCATAAAATTCAACTATTTGTCTAGTTAGCCTATCTGGATTCATCCTTTTTATGTGGCCGTAAAACTTAAGTCTTCTTTTTCTCATATCGGTATGTATATCTGTGCATTCAATTCTTCTATTGGAACCTTTGGTGTAATACACTAAACTTGAAGAGATTTTTAAGATGATTTAATCTTTTAATCAGCAGATTAAATAATCTCCTGATGATGCTAACATGGTTAGCGAAACGTGCGTCGAAAAGTTCAAAAAAAGTGATTTGGTGTTTAGTGGTAAATCTGTTCAAGTTTAGTATCTGTGCACTGTTTAATTTCTTGGTTTTCTCGAAGTCGGTATGTAGTACTATTTATTTGTTTGGGGCCTAATATTTTTCTTATGATTTTTCTTTCTTTCTTTTCAATCTCCTCGATATCTTTCTTTCCATTCAAAATGAGCGTTTCTGCGCCATATAGATATTCTGGCTTAATAAGTCTAAGTCTAAATGCGGTTTCCATTTTTTTACATCTATCCTTATTGGCCGCTTTTTCCAAACCGTTCTCCATGATTATTTCACCCAAATATTTGAATTGAGAGACTCGTCTGACGTTGTTTTTGGAAATGATATTCTTAGTCTGTTGCAGGTTATGTATTGTATCTTTTCAAAGGAAATTTGAAGTCCTACCTTTTATGCTGTTTCTTTTAGGATTTCAATCTGTTTTTGTGCCGTTAATATATCTTGAGCTAAAATTGCTAGATCATTAACAAACGCCAAACAATCTATTTTGATGTTAGTTCTCTCCAGTTTAATGGACTGTGCAATATTCAGGGCCTGAACACGCCACTCCTGTATTACTTTTTTTAGAACACAGTTAAATAAGAGTGTCGAGAGTCCATCCCCTTGTCTCACTCCAGTTTTAATTTCAAAAAGCTCCGAGATGTCACCCATGTATTTAACTTTTGACCTTGTGTTAGTTAGTATTGCTTTAATAATTGCCAACGTTTTCAGATCTAGTTCTTGTTCTTTCAAAAATTGGTCAATAATTGGATTCGCGGTCAATAGAATCATATGATTTTTTGAAATCCACAAATGTACAAACGAGAATTTTATTGTATAGTTTTTGATGTCTTAGATCAACTTTAGATTCAGAATCTGTTTCGGGCAGGATCTGACCGGTCGAAAACCTGCTTGATATTTACCAATTTTAGGTTCTAACTGTCCCTGTACTCTGTCTAATATACATTGAGATAGAATTTTGTAACAAACTGGGAGAAGAGATATCCCTCTGTAGTTGTTTACATCCATTCTATCTCCTTTCTTATGTAGAGGGTGGATTAGAGCATTTTTCCAGTCCTCCGGAATCCGTTCGGTTCGCCAAACTTCTTGTAGAATTTTGGTTGTTTCCTTGGTTGTACCTGGACCAGCGGATTTCAAAAGTTCAGCAGTGATTCCATCTTCACCAGAAGCTTGTTATTTTTAAGTCTAATTATTTAATCTTCATTCGGTGGAAATGAATCTGGGTTTGTTTGTTTAGTGTTGGTAATCTGTTTAAGAGCTCAGGACAATTTAGTAGGTGTTTAAAATATTTGGCAAGTTCTCTGCAATCGTCTTGGTTATTTAGAGCTAATTGTCCGTTTTCCTTTCGGAAGTAAATACTTTGGGGTTGATAGCCTGTTAATTTAGTTTTAATTGTTTTATAATTATTTCGAGTGTTTTTGATTGTTTGTTGAAGTTGATTGTTTTCATATTTTCTTTTAGTTTGTCTAATTAGCTTCGATGTTTCTTTTCTTACTTCCAAAAAGATGTTATAGTTTATTTCTGTCTTTGACTGTTTCACTCTTTGAATGGTTTATACCGAGTTAATACCGCTTGCTCGCAAACTTTATCCCACCACGAATGTTTTCTACGTTTTTGTAAAGGCACCAACTTTAGGGCTGTTTTAATAATTTTTTGTTTCAGTTTTTGCCAGTTCTGTGCTGGTTGTTTATCAACCTCTTCTGTTAGGGTTGATTTTATTTTTGTAGGGTCGAATAATATATATATATATATATATATATATATATATATATATATATATATATATATATATATATATATATATATATATATATATATATATATATATATATGTATACATAGTACACATAGATCAGAAATTCCTAGATCCTAGTCAAGCTGTAAATGCCTGATACTAAAATGAATCACTTATCCGTTTTAATATTCAAGCGGCCATATATCATAAGCAACACTAAGAATTTTATCAACGGGCAAGTTTTTTCACTCTACACTGCTACTATATTACTTATTCTATTACTACTATTTCTACTATTTTTCTATTGCTGCTGTAATTACTACTCCTAATTTTACTACCAGTACTAAAAGGTTTTCCAATAAGAGTGTCAGAACTTTAACATTAGCCACAATAATATTTACAAGTGATCATCCGGTAATTTTTATTTTATATTGAAAAACAAATAATGGCATTTATTCTGAAAATAATGTCGCTCAAATGTCTCCCTCCACTTCGTCTGGTAGAATGCATTCTGGAGACCCTATTTTCGATTACTCTTTCACGTATATCGCGTGTTATATTTGCAATGGTGGCCTGAATGTTTCGTTTCGAAGCTCAATAATTGTTCGGAGTTTGTTTCTGGAAACCACATATTTAATATAACCCTACAAAAAAATAATCTATGGGCGGAGATCGCATGATCTTGGAGGCTAGTTGTCGTTACCAGTTCGCGATATAACGCGTCCAGGAAACGTTTCTTGCATTAAATCCACTGTCTGGCGAGATATCTAACAAATCGCATCATATTGTTGAAAGAAAATGTTGTTTATATCCACATTTATCAGTTTAAATCAGAGACATTCTGTTAGTATATTTCTATCACCATTGACAGTAACACGATAGCCATCATCGTTTAAAACAAAATAAGGTCCTATCACTCGTTCAGTTCAAAAACCGCACCAAATAGTGATTTTTTGAGGATGAAGAGGTAACTCCTGAATCACTTGAGGATTTTCATCGACCCAAATTCTGTTGGTATGTTTGTTCACGGACCCGTTTAACTAGAAATGAGCTTCATCGAAAAATATGATTTTTCCTCTTCCGGTTACCAATTTCCACGCCCTGTTGAATTGTGTATCTTTCAATTTCCACACAGCAACCTATGAGCCACATTTACATTTCAAAAAGTGTAGCCGCTATTACGCTTTGAAATTCTGACGCATTTTTTCTACTACAAACTTCGGGACAGTCGTCGAGGCATAAAAAAACGACCAGTCAATAAATCATAGGATAATATATGATAACAAAGTCATCCAGGTAACGAGATTACACCTAATAGTAAATGTATACTTGGTGTTCTAGTTTTTTTGGTAAATTTTAATGTTATAAAAAGCACTGGATTAATTTATACCATTGTAACAATCATTTTCTATCGTTTGCAACTAGATTAGTTACAATATTTCAATAAACTTATGTTTTAACTATATACAATTTTAGATAATATACTATTTCTTACCTCTTATTGCTATTGAACTCGGACTTGACGCCTCCAAAGGACTGTCTGGGTTTGAACCTGGCTCTTGTTTTACGCTGAAAGTTAAAAAGTGGTCTTATGAAATCGAAACAAATTTTTAATAAAATAAATTAACAATATAATTTTTCAATATGAATGAATTATGTGTAAATCATTCAAGTTTAAAAGTATTAAGACCGATCAATAAAATACAAATGGTGAATTTATTAATTTGTATTTCAAATCATTGATCGTTAATTAGGAAAATTTTGAGTTAAAAAATGTACTCTAGTTATTATTATTTTGTATTATTTTTTATTATTTTATATTATTTTATGTTATTTTATATTATTTTATATTATTTTATATTATTTTATATTATTTTATATTATTTTATATAACAAAAGGCAGAAGTTTAAATATTTTTAGTATTTGCATATTATACCTTACATTTCAATACATATAGATCAACAATATTCCAACATTATTAGTCTAATCGCAAAGGGCCAAATCCAATGAATACAGCACGTGAAAGTGAAACGTGCATGTGAAAGTAAAACGTGCATGTGAAAGCACTTTGAGGCGCAGATTATGGAGTTTTGCAGCAACACGAGATGTGTGTGCAGGCGCATTATTATTATGGTAAAAGAGCACTTTTTTTTGAGCACATGTAAATAATCAGTCTGAACAACACTCTTCAATTCGTCAAATAGTGAATCATAATGCTATCTGCTGGTCCTGTATTTGCCAGATGCTATATGAGCAGATGTTCAATTTTTATACATTTTTATGAAAATATTAAAACTTGTTTGATTTATTCCATTATCTAACCAATTTGAAGAAAACAACAGACAAATTGCTACACATATTACGTTACTTGGAGAATATACAGTTCTGCTCACCAGAATCAGTAAAATAGAAACACTTTTTAGCAAAACGGACGGCAACATCAGCGACGCTGATGTTTTTATAAAAAAAACACCAGCTGCCGAAAAAGAAAAAAAAAGCTCTACAAATCATCGAGACCATACGGCCGCTATTTGTATTGATTAGTGACTTGGAAATTTCATTTCAGCCAAAAAATGGAATTAACTCGGGAGAATTTGCATGCGATGATTTACTACAACTTTCGACGTGGATCATCTCAACAACAGTGCATCGATCAACTAACTTCGACTTTTGCTGATGAATCACCATCTAAAACCTCTGTATATCACTAATTCAGTGAATTCAATCATGGCCGTCGTTCGCTCACGGACGAATTTAAAGAGGGTCGTCCAAAATAGGTTGTTGTGCCAGAAAACATGGATACTGTGCGCGAACTGATAAAGCAAGATCGTCATGTGACAACATGCCGTGAGATTGAGACATCCCTTGGCATTAGTATGACAAGCATTCACAATATTTTACATGAATATTTAACCTAGAGAAAGATTTGTATGTATTGGATTCCGCATAATTTGACAATCGTTCAAAAACAGGCTCGTGTCGATTGGTGCAAAAAAATACTCTAAAACTACTAATAACAAGCGTATTAAAAAAATATAATTCTGGCGCATCAAAATCCGTGAATAATATCTACATAGGTGACGAATCGTGGATCTATGCCTATGAGCGCGAAAGTAAACACCAGTCGACTGTATGGGTCTTTCAAAATAAGCCAAACCCAACAAAAGTTGTTGGTGCAAGAAGCACTTCGAAGCAAATAGTCTCCTGTTTTTTTGGGATAAATGGGCATGTGGCTACCTCCCCCACTAGAGAATGATTGAATGGTTCACAACCATTTGTTTGCCAAAAATCTTTGAAGAAATAAGAAAAAACAACCAGCGGCGCAGGATTATTCTTTACCATGACAACGCGAGCTCTCACACATCGGACCGAACAACTCAATATTTGACCACCATCCACCGTATATTCCTGTTTTGGTACCCAAGGATTTCTTTTTGTTTCCGTCCGTAATTAATATACTATGTGATTAACGATTTTTGACGCCAGAAGAAGAGCTTGGTGCATTCAAAATGCATATTTAAATGATACCTCCATCGAAATTGAAAAAGTGTTTTGAAAATTGGTTCAAACGTATACAAACGTGTATAGATATTCTATAAAAATAAAACCATTTTCAATGATAAATATGTGTTTTTATTTATTATTCCGGATACATGTAGTACATGCTGTCATTATAATATAATCATTTCCAACTCCCATGTTTTCCAATTTTGCATACCACGACACCACAACATCAATTATCATGTGTATGTCAACGATACTTACAATGACAACAATTATCATCTTGTGATAAACGTTCGTCCTTTCAATGATATTTTAAAGTTTCGGAAAACAATATTATTCAGATAAAACTAAACCAGAAAAATATGATGGATAATCATCAATTTCATTAAATTTTTACAAGGTAATTCGAGACTTATGCGCGGAAGTATTATCCTACCAAAACAAGATTGTTTTTCTTCTTCGTCTTCGCCAACGATATTACTTCCACGCTAACGTGCAACACGGACAACCTTAAACTCTTTATGCCAGTTCTATCGTCACATTACTGATCTCTATTACAGGTTGGGTACTGCATCTCTTGGCCGATTGGTGGGGTTATAATAGGCTTCCACTGAATATTGCCAAATGCAATAAAATTACCTAATTAATATAATGTAATTAATTATATATATATATATATATATATATATATATATATATATATATATATATATATATATATATATATATATATATATATATATATATATGAAGATATATTATTATTATTATTATTCACCCTGGTAGACCACGTGTAGTACAATTTGAGGCATTTGTTGTTGTTAGCCTTCCTTTGCGCCCATACTAATTTAATTCTTTCGCTATGAGCTTTTTTCCTTTCGTCAGACCAAGTTGTTCAAGTCTTCCTACATTTTTTTCTCTGGCCAACCTTCCAAACATTAACCTTGTGTCTGAAACAGCCTCAATCCTGAATTTCACTTTGTGAAAAACTCACTTTGTGTGTGTGTGTGTTTGTCTACGTAAAACTTAAGTCTTCTTTTTCTCATATCGCCATGTATATATGCATATTTTGATTTCTTGGTTTTCTCTAAGTCGGTATATTCTGCTATTTATTTGTTTGAGGCCTAGGATTTTTCTTTCCTCCTTTTCAATGTCCTCGATGTCTCTCTTTCTATTCAAAATGAGCGTTTCTGTTCCATATAGACATTCTGGCTTAATAACTGTGTTGTAATGTCTCAGTTTTGTATTTTTAGATAGGCATTTTTTGTTGTAAATATTTTGTGAAAGTCTCAATGCCGTTTCCATTTTTTGACATCTACCCTTATTGGCCACTTTTTCCAACCGATTTTCCATGATTATTTCACCCAAATTTATTTGTTTGAGGCCTAGGATTTTTCTTTCCTCCTTTTCAATGTCCTCGATGTCTCTCTTTCTATTCAAAATGAGCGTTTCTGTTCCATATAGACATTCTGGCTTAATAACTGTGTTGTAATGTCTCAGTTTTGTATTTTTAGATAGGCATTTTTTGTTGTAAATATTTTGTGAAAGTCTCAATGCCGTTTCCATTTTTTGACATCTACCCTTATTGGCCGCTTTTTCCAACCGATTTTCCATGATTATTTCACCCAAATATTTGAATTGAGAGACTCGTCTGAGGTTACCATATTTTGTTATTAGAAATGGTGTTCTTAGTCTCTTGCAGGTCATGTATTGTGTCTTTTCAAAGAAAATTTGGAGTCCTACCTTTTCTGCTGTTTCTTTTAGAATTTCAATCTGTTTCTGTGCCGTTAATACATCTTGAGCCAAAATTACTAGATCATCAGCAAACGCCAGACAATCAATTTTGATGTTGGTTCTCCCCAGTTTAATGGGCTGGTCAATATTCAGGGCCGACTTTTTTTCACGCCACTCCAGTATTACTTTTTCTAGAACACAATTAAATAAGAGTGGCGAGAGTCCATCCCTTTGTCTCACTCTAGTTTTAATTTCGAAGGGCTCTGAGATGTCACCCATGAATTTAGCTTTGCCAGCGTTTTCAGATCTAGTCCTTGTTTTTTCAAGGTTCGGAATAAAGATTCGCGGCCAATAGAATCATATGCTTTTTTGAAATCCACAAATGTACAGACGAGATTGTACAGTTTTTGATGTCTTAGGATCAACTTTAGATTCAGGAACTGTTCAGGGCAGGATTTGCCCGGTCGAAAACCTGCTTGATATTCACCAATTTTAAGTTCTAACTGTCCCCGTGCTCTGTCTAGTAGACATTAAGATAGAATCTTGTAACAAACTGGGAGAAGAGATATCCCTCTATAATTATTTACATCCGTTCTATCTCCTTGCTTGTGTAGTGGGTGGATTAGAACATCTTTCCAATCTTCCAGAATCCGTTCGGTTCTCCAAACGTCTTGTAGAATTTTGGTCATTTCCTTGATTGTACCTGGACCAGCGGATTTCAAAAGTTTAGCAGTGATTCCATCTTCACCAGAAGCTTTGTTATTTTTAAGCCGCTTCATTTGCCTAATTATTTCATCTTCATTCGGTGGTAATGAATCTGGGTTTGGTGTTGGTAATGTGTTGGTAAGGGCTCAGGACAGTTTAGTATTTGTTCAAAATATTTCGCAAGTTCTTTGCAATTGTCTTGGTTATTTAGAGCTAATTGTCCGTTTTCCTTTTGGAAGCAATGACTTTGCGGTTGATAGCCTGTTAATTCAGTTTTAAAAAGTTTCGGGTGTTATTTTTTTGGAAATCTTTTTCTATTTCGTTAAATAATTTATTTTCTTTTAGTTTGTCTAATTAGCTTCGATGTTTCTTTTCTTACTTCCAAATTGATGTTATAGTTTATTGCTGTTTTTTTACTGTTCCAATCTTTGAATCCTTTACTTTGACCTAATGCTCGCAAACTTCATCCCATCACGGATGTTTTCTACGTTTTTGTAAAGCGGACAACTTTAAGGCTGTTTTAATAATTTTTTGTTTCAATTCTTGCCAGTTCTGTGCTGGTTGTTTATCAAACTCTTCGGTTAGAGCTGGTTTTATTTTCGTTGGGTCGAACTTTGGTATTAGAAGTCTCTTTTGAATAAGTTTTCGAGGTTTTAAGCTAAGTTCCTCCTTTCCTGACTTAAACATTCAAAATCTCTTAATAATTGGGGTACGAAATGGCAACATGGTCAATTTGAAATTCACCCATATACATGTTTGGGCACCTCCAGGTCTTTTGTTTTGTTATTTTTTTTCTTAAAATGGGTTGACATTATTTTTAGATTAAACTGCGAACATAGTTCAACCAATCTTCTACCATTATGGTTAGTCCATTTATGAGCGGGAAAACTGCCGACTGTTTTCCTGTACTTTTTTCTTTCCCTAGTTGGGCATTGAAATCACCCAATAGGATTTTTACATGGTTAGAGGGAATTTTAGAAATAATCTTGTCCAGAATTTTCCAAGACTTATTTACTTTTTCAGGATTAGATTTATTTTCTTCGTTAAGTGCAGGTGTGCATTGATTAATGTATAGTTTTTGTTAGCACACTTGAGGGATAGTGCCATAAGTCGATTATTTACTGGCTGGACATTAGTTATAGAACCAAGAATGTTTCTTGAGATAGCGAAAGCAACACCGAGATGTGGTGTATTTTTGAGGATTCTTTTGTCCGTTTTACTTGTAAAAAGTCTGTAGTTGCCGAATTCCAAAGTGTTATCATCTAGCAATCTGGTTTCTTGCAAAACTAAAATTTGGATTTTTTGCTGATTCAATGTTCACCCCAATACGTGTAGTTTTCCTGGACGCAGGAGAGAATTGATATTTACCGTTCCAAAGAAAATTTTTGTTTTCGGTTTCAGACGTTGGCCAGCGGTCTCCGACTGCCTCTGAAAGATTTTGCGATATAAGCCCGAACGCTCCAGAATCCGAAAGTCCGGTTGTACCAGCAAAGCTGGCCGGGGATTGTCTACCTCCTAGGGTAATTTTATAATTACTAGAACGCTTCATCTTGTACTTTGAATTAAAGGTTTGAACCATGACGGTTCAGAGGTTAAGACTAGAGGGGTTAGTTCCAGAATTTAAATATCAGCCGTACCACTGGTGAACAGACGCTGACCACTCAACCGCTTGATACAAGTCAGACGCTAAGTGGATTTAGTTTTTTTTTGCCTTGGTTTGGAGCTGCTTATTTTGAGATAATCGCAGCTGTCCATTAATATCTGATGGAACTTTCACTATCCACCACCCGTGATCCGTCCAGTACCTTAGGCGAGGTATACTGGAATATATATATATATATATATATATATATATATATATATATATATATATATATATATATATATTCCCTAAATGGTTGCGCTTTGAAATATTGTACAGTTGTAAAGGACCTTGGAGTGTATATCGATAGAAAACTGTTATTCAACCATCACATTGATCAAATCTTGCAGTCAGCAACTGCAACGCTTGGCATCCTAATTAGATCAACAAAAGCGTTCGATAATATCAGCTGTTTTCTAACTCTGTATAATGCCTTGGTACGATCTAGACTTAGGTATGTTTCCCCTGTTTGGGCGCCAATATATACTACTTAGATTTTTCGTCTTGAGCAGGTTTAGCGGCGTTTTCTAAAGTATCTGTCTTTTAAGCTGTATGGTGCCTACCCCTGCAGAGGTTATAGTCACATTATGTTATTGAAGAGATTCTCATGTCAGTCTCTGGAGGATAGTAGAGTATATGCTGCTGAGCTTTTTCTGCTAAAACTCTGCCGTGGCTTGATTAATTGTGATCAACTCCTCAGTGAGATCCGGTTTATGTCCCTCGAATAGGCACCCGAGTTCGAGATACATACCTACCCCTAACACCAACTGTTTATACCTACCCCTAACACCAACTTGGCCTCTAACGCACCGCTCTTTCGTGCATGCCGAGACCATATCAGATATGTCATTAGCGGGAACGCTGCTGTATCCTTGATGGATATTTTTCAGTCCCCGCTTACTCAGTATAACTCAGCCTTTGAGAGGGTGCTGAAAGCTTGTGTGATACTTTGGAAATAATTTTCGAAATAATCTTAGAATACATTTTTAATTTTTATATTATTATTATTCTACCATTGTTAGGTTAAGTTCAAATTATTTTTGTATATTTATTGTTTTGAATTGTCTTTTAATTGGGCAGTAGCATATTAGACAATAAAGCATCATTTATTTATTCATTCATTCATTCAATAAAGTATCATTCATAATGGATTTATGACATCGGTATGACCGTTGCTAAAATATTTCACTGATGATGTTATTAACAGATGAAATAATATTGGTTAATACTGCGAACCAATATAGAATGATCTGAGAATAGAGTAATGATACTCAGAGGGTTGTTATATTTCCTTGTTAATAAAGCTACTCCAGTGTACTTCAAGTCCTTCAGAATTAGTGTTAGCTAGGTTATGGTTTGCATTAACCCCTTTTAGTTTTAGAAGTCTAAGAAGTCTTGATGATTAAATAAGTAAGAGCTCGATCTAGTATTGTTCTGGAGCTCCTTCGTACCGCCTCAAAAACCAAAATGATCTTCGTTTTTATTATTATTCAACATCTTACATCTCACTTAAAATATTGTGTGAAAACCAACAAAATTAAATATTTGCCTTCTAATCGATCGGGTTCGCCTGGTGCAATTGAAATTTAATTTTCTTCATCAACCTGGCATAAAATCTGTGCCCTGTTGAGAAAATTAGGACGTGTTTCTATTTTCCGCTAAGCGGGCTAAGCGGCGTTTTCTCCAGGGCTGGGGGTATATAGGTCAGGCGCGCGATTCAACAATATGGACTCACTCAGGATGGCACGTGGATATATTTGGCATCGGCTAATATTTTATGTGAAAGGGTTGGAAGGAATTACATTGAAAGGGGAGGTATTTCTTGTTAATTATTCGCATACCTAATTTAAATTTGATTTATAGATAGGGTTGGTTTACCGTAAAAATAATTGATTTTATCGTCACAGATTTAAGCAAAATTGGAAATATTTGGAACTGGAAAAGATCAGTTTTTGATTTAGATATATCATATTGTATTTAGAGAAAACATCAAAAAATATTTATTTTTAGGGTCTACCAATAAGAGTGATGGAACTTCAAAATTAAATAAAACACACATTTTTTGCTCAAAATGCAATGCAAAAATATTGATTTCAGTCAAATGGCCACCACGACTCATTTGGCAGGTACGGATTCGCTCGCGCTAATTTTCAATGACCCTGGCGCCCATTTTGGGCTGTATGGCGACTATAGCTTGACGAATATTAGTTTCCAAGTCGCCAATAGTCGCGGGTTTATTGCTATAAACCTGTGCTTTTACATGTCCCCAGAGAAAATAATCTAAAGGAGTTAAATCGCATGATCTCAGTGGCCAAGCGATGGGGCCACTTCGTGAAATTAACGAGCCGAACTTGGCTCGCAATAAGCTCATGTTTACTCGGGATATATACCGTGGTATATCATCCTATTGAAAATAAAGGTCAACCGCATCGATTCCATTAAATTCCGGGAAAAAATATTCCAGCATTACTTTACAGTGCTCATTATTGATGGTAACGGTGTCTCCTTCCTTATTTTTAAAGAAATTATGACCGATGACCCTTTCATGCCAAAATCTACACCAAACTGTGATCTTTTGCGGATGCAAAGAAGTGTCATATATCACGCGTGGGTTAGATTCACACCAATACAGACAATCTGATTTATTGATGACGCTATTGAGCCAGAAATGAGCCTCATCAGAGAAAGTGATTTTGCGATGAAATTCTTTGTCGGCTTCCATCATTTCGAGGGCCCAATCGGCAAATTGACGACGAATACGATGGTCGGTTGGCTTCAATTCTTGTGCCAGTACCATCTTATACGGATGCAAGTCTAAGTCTAAACCTCAAAATTCGCCAGGTTGTCAATTTGCGTAATAAAAATGGACAATTTTCCAACGTTCTTCTAACGTGAAACGAACCATAATTTAATTGCAAACCTTTTGGAAAACAACTGACAAGACATGTCAAAATTCAGTAAACAAATATGGCCGCCATAAGCTGTCAAAGTTCCATCATCCCTAATGGTAGATCCTTTATATATAAGATTTATGATTTTATATTTTTAAGAGAAAAAAGGTATTATTAAAATAATACAATTCAAACATTGTGGGATTAGTCTTTGCCAAAGATAAAGGAAATATTCTTTGAATAAGAATATTGAAAGCATAAGTAAGTCGTCCGAAAAGTTATCGACCTGAAAAGAGATAAGGTAAATCACCCTGATACTTGTCAAGTATAATCCGTAAGATGGCGTATTGTAGGTATACACTATACCTACTTGCTTGTTTATGGCGATCAAGTTTTCATTATTTTAAAAGACTTATACAGTCGATTGCTGTTTACCTTCTTCATACGCATAAATCCAAGATTCGTCACATGTATAGATATTATCACGGTTTTTGACGCACCACGATTTTTTTTTGAGCATTTCTTGGTACCAATCGGCCCGAGCCTTTCTTAACCGTGTTTCAGCTAAATGTATGTAAAATCTTCTAAGTGCTTGTGATACTAATACCCCACACAATCTCACGGTAGGTCACATGACGACATTGATTTATCAGTTCGCTCACAGTATTAATGTTTTCTGGCACAACAAGTGATTTTGGATTACCTTCTTTAAATTTGTCCATGAGCGAACGACGGCTACGATTGAATTCACTAAACCAGTGCTATACAGTGGTTTTAGATGGTGCTTTATCGCCAAAAGTCGAAGTGGGTTGATCGATGCACTGTTGTTGAGATAATCCAGGTCGAAAGTCGTAATAAATCATCGCACGAAAATTCTCACGAGTTAATTCCATTTTTTTGACTGAGATGAAATTTTCAATTAAACAACACAAATAGCGCCCAGATGACAAAAGGTTCAGAGTTCGTATACAGTCAACAATGTTAAACTTTACGATGCATATGTCAGATGGCGTGTAACAACACCATTATTGCCAATTCCGAATACATAAACAGCAACCCTCGTATTCAGTAGGTTCGTATATTTTACTTTATTTTTAAGCTGAGAGATGGCGCTTTAAACTATGACGGGAAAAAATCTTATTTGAATAGGTTTTGCAATCGATGGAACGTAAGAAACTAAAATTAAGTTGAGAACTTAGTAGTTCATATTTCTTGAAATAGACAATGATAATAATAAGAAAAAAAACATTTAAAAAGAATTGTTTACATTTTAAAAGAAGATAAATGATGTAGCAAATAATGAACCTAAAAGTTTGAAGACTTTGGATATGGTAATTTGTAATGTAGGAGGAATTGAATGAAACAAATGCGAAGTTAAATTACTTGTAAAACAAGAGAGTTACGATATTTTATACAGGGATTTGAGTCCCGTGTTGAGGAAATTGGAACATGTTTCTATTACATTTTCCGAACGAACAAGGGCTGGATGTATGAATGTAGGACAGGCACATAAATCAACAATGTGGACCCCACTCTATAAAATATGTGGATATATTTGGCAAACGCTAATATTTTATGAGAAAGGGTAGCAATTATTCCAAAAGGGAAGAAACTTCTTGTAAATTATTTACACAGGTACTTTTTGACCACTTTTCGTTCTACGTACAGAATAATTTATTTCATTATTTTAGATATGTGTAAAATTAGATCGTATAAATTATATATATGTAAAGGGTCCTTCAAATTGGGCGGTTTTTTAAATTCTTGAATAAAACACAGAATTTGTATAGTTTTCTAAAAACTTTTTATTGACAATTGAACCATAATGTATCACATTTAAACATGAAATACAATATCTGCCAAATGGCCACCCTTTGCAGCTCCACATACTTCACTCTTTTAACAAAACATTGAATGACATTTTGGCATAATCGTGGCTCTATCTCACCAATGACTCGAATAATTTCATCCTTTAGTTCAGGGTTGTTCTTTTTTAACTTTTGACATAATCCCAAAGAAAATAGTCCAGCGGTGTCAAATCACATGATCTTGGTGGCCAATTAACATCACCGTTTCTTGCAATAACTCGTTCAGACATTTTTTATCTCAATAAATAATTGTTGCATTAGCAGAGTGAGGTATAGCGCCATCCTCCAGATCAATATTATTCAGTTCAGTCCATAAAAATTCAGTTATCTCACGATATCGAACACCATTAACAGTTACCGCTTCACCAGCAGCATTCTGAAAGAAATACGGCCCAAATACACCTCCTGTACATAATGCACACCAAACGTTTAGAATGTCAAGGTTTCTCATGAATCTATAGTGGATTTTTCTCACCCCAAATGCAACAATTTTGTAACATTAACTTAACAGCCACCAGTTTCAAAATGTGCTTCATCTGAAAAGATGATTTCTTGAGAAAAATCATCTGTTTGTTCTTTGATCCAGTTGACAAAAACACGACGTTTTCAATGAACCAGAGGTATTAGGTTCTGTGTTATTTACACCTTATATGCCTTCAGAGCTAAATCCTTTCCTAAAATGCGCTATGTTGTGAATTCATTGAGTCCAAATTGTTGTGAACGTCGACTAATGGAAATTTCTAGGTCTTCAGCAACACTTTCACGTACTAAATCATTATACTCTTGTAACGACCACTACGACTATATACGAGAGTTGATCAATAAGTACCCGTGTTTGATAACAGATGGCGTTGACGAGTGAAATTGGCATTACCATCGTGTACTGCAGACTGTTAAAAAACCTCGTTCTGAATTTGATCTCATGTTGATAAATTCATAGGTTAGTAGTTGTTGTCAACCAGTTGAATTATTCGTGTTTTGTACTTCTCGATAAAATGGAAAAAGAGCGATATCGATCCGTCATTCATCTTTTACTTTTGGATGGAAAAACATGCGAAGAAATAAAAGTGAAGTTGGATGCTGTATATGGTGCCCCTTCACCATCTATGACAACCGTGAGATATTGGTTTAATGAGTTTAAGCGTGGTCGTACAACTGTTTTCGATCAATAACGACCAGGACGCCCATCAGACGTGGTTACTGACGAAATCGTCGAAAAGGTCCATGACATGATTCTCGCTGATCGCCGAACGAAAGTGCGTGAAGTAGCTGAGGCCGTAGGTGTCTCGTACGGACCGGCAATCAAGATTGTAAATGATAAGATAGGTGTGAGGGAAGTGTCGGCCCGGGTGCCGCGATGTTTACGGTGGACAACAAGTGGGTACGACTAACAATGTCAAAGCAGTGTTTGGACCGCCTTAAGCGAAATCTTCAGGACTTTTTACGTCGAGTCGTCACCGCTGATGAAACCTGGATACATTATTACACCAGAGGCCAAGTGACAGTCAAAACAGTGGATTTTTCCGGATGAATCTGCTCCGATGAAGGCAAAAACGGTTCCATCAGCCGAAAAGGTTATAGCCACGATTGTTGGGGATTCCAAAGAAATAATCCTTATGGATGCCTCAGGGCAGTACTACAGTGAGTTGTTGGACAGATTCGATAAGAAATTGAAGGAGACACGACCCCATTTGGCTAAGAAAAAGTGCTCTTCCATCACGATAACGCACCGGCACATTCATCTTTAATTGTCGTGGCCAATTGCACGAACTGCACTACGAATTGCTTCGCACCCACCTTACTCGCCCGACCTGTCCCCAAGCGACTTTTTTCTGTTCCCTAACTTGAAAACATAGCTCGCAGGAAAAAAAATCAGCTCAAATAAAGAGGTTATCGCCAAGGCAGAAGCGTATATTGGAGAGTTTGAAAAATCGGATTTTTCAGACGGCTTAAAAAAAAGTTGGAGAAACGCTTGGAAAAGTGTATACACCTAAAAAGAGACTACGTTGAAAAATAAAAATAAATTTGTGAAAAAAAATTACGTCTTTATTTCAAACTCAGGTACTTATTGATCAACCCTCGTATTGTCGTATTGCCTTCCACCGAACCAGTTTCTTGAAATTTTCGAACAATTCAATTGATAGTGCTTTCAGATGGACGATTATGAAGAATTTTAACGCGTTGTTGAATTGTGTACGACCCCATTTTTATAAATATCGTACATTACACTTCTGAAATGAGACTATACCTAGGCAAATTCCCAAAGCCATCTGTGTTTTATTCAAGAATTTAAAAAACCAATCAATTTGAAGGACCCGTTACAATATAATTTATTCTTGATTTAGATACATCAGCAAGTACGAGGGTTGTTCGAAAAGTTATATACCTTACATATGCAACGATGTACCAAATTTTTAATATCCTCAGTATAGTGCGATTTGTCTTACATTGCAAAATACGCGGTTGTCTCAGCTTTGACTTCATCTTCGTCTAGCGAACCCTTTTTCAGGTTTGAGAAGAGGAAATAATCCCTAATTGGGAATAGAAGGCATATAGAGGCACTTAAGTGCGTAAGTATGCGTAAGCATTTTCTAAGATACAAGGAAGAAACTTGGCGAAAAAAGTAAAAGGTCGCTTCACCGGGAACTGTCTAAACCTTTCACGGTGGATGAATTAGAGGATGCACTGAAAAAGTTAAAAAGTGGGAGGGCTGCAGGGCGTATATATATATCCTGAGTTATGCGGGCCCGACAGTTAAAGAATGACTAACCTCAATGTTCAACTAAATGATGGCCACATGCCATATCCTAAAATTGCAAAAGAACGAAATTAATAGCCATTCTGAAACCAGGTAAGGACGGTAGCGAAGCGGCTCACTATAGGCCTATATCCTTATTAAGCATGACTTACAAACTGTTTGAGAGGATCATCTTATTACGAATACAGCTTTACATAGACAGAATTAGACCAAAGCATCAAGCTGGATTCAGGAAAAATCGAAGCTGCACGAAGCAGGTGATGACACTTACCACACACATAGAAGCTAGCTTCCAACGTAAGCTAAAAACTGGTGTAATGTTCGTTGACCTAACGGCGGCCAATGACACCGTTTGGCGCGAAGATCTTCTGATAAAAATTTTTGAAGGCTGTCCGCTACCCTAAACTGATAAAACTCCTAAATAACATGCTCATTAACAGGTTTTTCCAGGTATTCTTGGGCGATAAAAAGAGTAGATGGCATAGAGTCAGCAATGGCCTGCCCCAAGGCAGTGTCCTAGCGCCAGTGCTTTTCAATCTCTATGTAGCGGATATTCCAGTAACCCAATCAAAGATCTCCCAGTACGCGTATGATCTGGCACTGGCTTATCAAGGAAGCACCCCCGGAAGGTGTGAGATGGCACTACAGCAGGATGTCCAAACCCTAAAAGCTTATTTCCAGAGATGGCAACTCCAATTGAATCCCAGCAAAACAGAGGTGTGCGCATTCCACTTAAACAACAAAAAAGCGCACACTCACTTAAGCGTGGACGACACACAGATGAAGCATAACGAGCAACCTAAATATCTCGGAGTGACACTGGATCAAGCCCTCACCTATAACATCACCTAAGAAAAAGTGCTAAGAAAGAGTGCAGAGTCATTATAATCCAAAAATTGAGCGGCACAAATTGGGGCGCAAACGCTGACGTACTCCGAATTGTTACACTCTCACTTGTATACTCGACTGCTGAATAGTGCTTTAGATATTATTAGCGGCACTCTGAGACCCACGCCGCTCCAATGGCACCCAGTTTTAGCTAATATCACCCCATCTCAAATAAGAAGAGGCAGCAACAGTGAGGGAATTTAATATCTGCCATACCCAAGCTAACTCAATACTTTATGATGAACTACAATATCTCCCCAACCTAAGGCTACGATCCAGAAAACCCCCGTAGACTATGGACCCAACAATAACAGGAGAAGATTTCCACCTGGAACAGAAGTGGAGAGAGGTGTGGTCTGCTACGGTTCCCCATAATGGATACCTTATACACGATCCATCAAAACGTGCCCCCGACTTCGAACTGCCTCGTCGAGAATGGGTCCAGCTTAACCCTTTCCGAACTGGCCAATGAAGATGTAATCCCTTAATGTACCGACTGCGGCGCAGATCAGCAAACCAAAAACCACATAGTGAATGTCCCCGAAGACTCTTCGTTGATGGACTCATCGAACTACACCGAGCATCTGCTTATATTCTTATTTTAGATTTAGGTTGTAATAGTTTGTATTTCTATGTTTCTATGTTTGGTTTGTTGTATACTCGGTCTTGCATTCATTATTGATATGTCATATGAAATAATAATATTAGTGCGTTAATTAAGTCACGATGTTTTCCAGCAAGCAACCTAGATATGTACGCAGGAGGCATTTTCGGGGTGAAATGGCGCTTTGTTTTTACTAGATGAAGACGTTTAGCCTAAATAACACCCTTCGAAAATCCCAGAAATCTGTAGTCATGATTATTTTTTGCAGCTGAAACCGTTTTTCAAACTTTCACTGCTGTCATCCAACCGGTAAATTCATGTTTCATCTACTGCTATAAACATCGACTAAGCAAACTCGTATTTAAATGAGTCGATAGTGAATACTATCGAGAAGTGTTCATTTAAATGCCTCTTTGGTCAACTGTTAACAAACGCTACATCCATCGAGCAGAAAGTTTTTTCGTGTCTAAAACATAGTGCAAAATGTAGCATACACGGGCTATTGAGATGTTCACAATGTCAGCTTTAATTTGTGGGAACATCAATTTTGAGTAATACTATGCAAATACTGTATGACACTATGTGCACAAGACTATATGAGTGCTGAAATGCTGAAGGATTATCTTTTGTTCAGATTATCGTTTGTTCAGTTTTTTCGTTTGGAATAACAAAATAAAAAAGGAATTATGTTTCATTCATATAATTAAAAAAAATAACGCCATATTTATGGTGGTTTTATTTGTACTACTATAAATTTTACTAAAACTACTACTTTTTCATGCACCATCTCTGTGTCAAGTCAAGGATTTTTCAAGCTCTCATATCATTAACTGAAACGTTATTTTACAGATGGGAAATATATGGGTAAAATTATTTTAAAAATTATACAGAAAAATTTTGATATGATTTTAATTAATAATGAAGAAAACTTTTTCAATATACGGAATACAAATATTGAAAGGTTTTTTAAACATGTATTTATGTTAGGCCCAAACAATCAATACATTATTATTGATTGTTGTTATATCAAAATCCTTTAATATTTTCATGCCAAGGTTGATTATAATTACAAAAATTGATTTGATAAGTCAAATTTTAACGGAAAATAAGTATCATTGAATCCAAATTTGACATTACACTTTTTAGATAATATAGTTTAAGAAAAAATATAAAAAAGTTTTTATAAAATTAGCAATCTCAAGAGATCAGACTGTATTGTTATATAAGAGAGAGAAATAAAAAATGATTCAGGTTAGTTGCTTTAAGGTAAATTACGAGTATAGGATGGGTTCATAAAATAAATAATAGAGGTCGCAATTTCAGACTGTCAACTGTGAAATTTCAGATTTTTACTTTCATTAATTTTGTCTTTCGAGCATGTCAGAGTTCTGACTTCTCGTAATCCATTTTCAGGCTTTGTAACCCCATCGAAACCTATTATCCGTCACCGGTCCCTGTTTCCTGTCATTCCCCATATATGGCGATGATAAATAGAATACTAATTTGACAGGATAGATAATGTTAAAATTCGTGCTGTTATTAAGGAAATTTTCTTAAAAGGCTTTTCAGCAACATCTATTCTAGATTAGACGGTTTCTAGAGTTTAATCGATTGCAGAACCTATTCGAATCAGATTTTTTTTGTGCCGCATAGTTATTTTAAAGCGCCATCTTTCAATTTCAAAACGAAGCACTGCTATGTTTATAATCTGACAAATCAGTTATAGGTGCGATATCGTTTAGGCAACATTTTAGGCTTTCAATTTCGGCTTTAACTTTCAACTGAATAATAAATAATTTTTGAGAGATTTGAGAGATAATGCCGCTTCGTACAGGTCTTATAAGAAGTGGTTCCAGCAATTCCTAACTGGAAATTTGTCCGGGATAGCCAAAAAAAAGTGGAAGATGGAAAGTTAGAAGCACTTCTGGAAGAAAATTTTTGAAGTGCACTGCTAGAGCTCGGACAGGAACTCGCAGTGACACCGCAAACCATTTATATAAGTGTATTATAAGTAAATTTATTTAAGTTAAGAAAAACTCAAAAGGAGAGTTGTTGGGTCCTCTATGAACTCATAGCTGAAAATAAGAGTAGAGGCTTTCATTTTAGATGTGTTATTGTTCTCCAGATTTAAGAAGATTGTGCCTTGTGGCTAGACAGGTGAAAGTTGTGGGTTAATTCTGGTCAGCTAGCAACCAATGCCAAAAAGGTGTTGCTGAGTATATCACGGGATCAGCTGGACGTTATACAATATGAGTTGTATCCAATCTGATAAAGCTATCACTGCTGATCATTATCAGCATCCACTGATTCGTGTTAGCAACGCTCTGGAGAAAAAAGCCCTTATTATTCCGTAAAAAGGAAAAAAGGGAGTTATTTTGATTCAAGACAATGCACAGCCACAGACAACAAAAATGACTCTGGAAAAGGTCACAGAGTTGGACTAGGAGCTTTTATCGCACCCAGCGTATTCTCCAGACTGGGTCCCATCGGATTTTCATCCCTTCCAGTCCGTGCAAAATCACCCTGTTGATAGCTGCTTCACATCTCTTGAGCAAGTCGAGAAAGCCTCAATGACTTCACCGCATCAAAACACCAATTTTTTCTACCTCGACAATTTCCTGAAAGATGACGAAAATGTCTGGAAAGCGAGAGAGGATACAAATATTAAGTTTGTTATTACTTTTTTCAGATAAATGTTAAAGAAGTAAATGTGTATGAAGTCAATGCTACCACAACCTCATATTTTGCAGAGCTTATACTAATAATATATTATGCATATATTATTCTTAGGATATTAAAAAATCTCAAAAAACGTATATTTTCTTTGCCATGCCTGAAGCTTTTCGAACGTTCTTGAAGCTTTCCGAATGTGTGAAAATATAAATAAAGTAGAAAAAGTAATATCGAACTAAAAATATTACAAACTATAAACTATTTCAGTTTTAGAAAAAAATAAATCATGAATATAACTTACCAAACCTGATTTATAAGCAAATAAACTGAGTTAAAACTGATTGTGTTTTAATGTAGATTCTAATGAAAGGATTTACAAATAATGCCAAAAATATATACATTAAATTTGAATGAATATTGATGATTTAAGTATCGATATTGTAACTAAACTAAGTTAAATTTAAATAAATTAAGGTAAATATACTCAATAAATAAATAAATATACTCATTTGAAGGGCTACTCATTTGATGCATTATAGTTGTGTTAATTCCAAGCGAATCACAAAAATAGTTTTAGTCGAGGCTGACTAACGTGACAACGTTGCACCGGATCCCGGACTTACCTGGCGAAGGTCGAATCCGCACTGGCCCGGGACCTGGACTCTGACGATGATTCCGCATCTGCCTGAGTCGTGGAGCTGGCGACGGCGGCCTCCATGGCGTCGGGACGCGGCTACCTTCATCTGCCTACGGCCCATACCGATCTACGTGGCGGTGCAGCAGGACCTGCGACACCTGACCATGGCCGCCACACGGGGAGCGTTGGCTAAGCGTGCGGGGCGATCGCGGCTCGACTGCCCCACGTCCCACGGCTCGGGAACGGGGTGCACGACACCCTGCGCATGCTCCACCCCGCGGGAACCGGGTCTGTAGGCAACAGGGCTACGGCGTATTTGTTGTTTTGGATGCTCTTTTCCGTGGTAGAGGCGGAGAGGGGACAGCCGGGAGCGCAGCTTGCAGAAGCGGCGTGTTTGTACGATGCTGACTAGGACGGGGGGAGCAGTGACGCGAAGGGAAACTAGTGCCGTAACCCCCGGGGGCGTTTGCTTGCGATATAAAAGCTTTTTATCCGAGTTTAGGGGCTCGTTATCCTATTCCTGGTTATTTAAAAAGCCTTCGATAGAGAATAGCACAAGAGCTTCAAGTACAAGAGTCATACAGATAGGAGAATTATCTTTCACAAGAATGCACCAAACAGAATTCCGTACGCCACAACTTTTCAACTTTTGTATTATAATTATAGCGTCTGAGTATAGAAAATAAAACCACTACAAAAATGAATTAATCCTCTAGTTTGCAAATAGAGCAATTTGTTAATTATTGATGAATCCTTTTATACAATAAAAAATCTTCATAGATAATCTATGCCTTACATCAGGGGTCTCCAAACTTTCCAGCCTTAGGGCCATACTGATTACTCCAGTAAGTTCCAAGGGCCAAAACCGTTTTAATTATCCTGCCATTATCTATAATTTCTAAAATTTCTAAGCTAGTCGCCGAGTACGCGCCCTAAACGAACATATGTTTGCTAAATTCGCTACTCGGGGGCCGGATTGATGACACTGGCGGGCCGGATTTAGCCCGCGGATCGTAGTTTGGAGACCTTTGCCTTACATAATATATGGTAAATAAAATAACAAATATATATATATATATATATATATATATATATATATATATATATATATATATATATATATATATATATATATATATATATGTGTGTGTGTGTGTGTGTATTACATTTTTGTTGGCTGCTTGACCGGGAAGGAGCTCCACCTATACCTTCAACTGGATGACATATGTTTCGTCTCTCGAGGTTCAGACTCATCAGGGCGCCGACATATACCACACCATCAAGAATAGGGAGGCCCTATCCACAGCCAACAATCCATGTTTTCGGCAATTTCCCGGCTAGGCTCCTTCCCGGTCAAGCAACCAACAAAAATGTTTATTTAGGTGCAGACGCAGGTTGTTGTGTGTTTCACATGAGATTGTGGAACCCAACGATTGGATTAGGTTAGGTTATGTGATGACATTCAGCTACTGCTATCTCATTGGACGAAGCCCAAGAAAATCTAACACTACATAATCTAACACTATATATATATATATATATATATATATATATATATATATATATATATATATATATATATATATATATATATATGGTTCGGCGCCAGAATCCGGACAAATTAAACATTTTTCAAATTAAAAATGGAGAAAGTTCACAACATTTTTGAAGTGAAATTTCTTAGGCAGCGATTTGATAATCGATAATTGGATGAGAATTGAGAGTGAAATTTCAAGAACGCGTCACATTTAGACACATTTCGTTACGTGAGAGAGAAGACAGATATAACGTAGAAAGAAGGAGAAAGAGAGCTATACATTCCGATGCCATGGAAGTGGAGCACAAGAGAGCGACGTATACAACAACAATACAAAACAACAGAACAAGATAGTGTCGCGCATTCGCGCGTTGTAGATATACGCGTCGGACGCTATATATGAACAACTGAGGTACCACACATTATGTAATTAATATTTATCATTATGTTTTGTGATTATTTATGTTTTTTATGCAAATTTTGTATTTCTTTTGAGATGCTCTCTCTCTGTCTCTCACACTAAATCTCTCTTATTCTTTATTATTTGGAAGTTTCAGTTCTATCACGTGTACGCTTCTGTACGCGCAATTTTTTTTGTTACTAAATTATTTCCAAGGTCATAAAGAACCCATTTACTCAATATATCCTCCCCCTGCATGAATGACCGCCTCCGTTCTCGGTCTGAAGCGCCAATAGGCTCGTTTTAATGCATCACGATCCATATCGGCGAATGCCGCTTCAATAGCGGCTCTCAATGATGCAACGTTTGGATGTCTGGACTTGTTAGTGATCCTTTTAATCACGCTTTGGACCAAAACATGTCGACATTGTTCGACAACCAATTTTGAACCAAATGAATGTGTGGGCGGGCGCACCCTCCTGCTAGAAAACATACGGCTTTCCAGACGACACAGTTTCCATCCACAGCTTCACTACATTTCTCAGAACACGCAAATAAACTTCTTTTGTGGTATTTTCCCCTTTGTTAGGGCATCACATCACCCTCACTAAACCCAACACTCTGTTCTGGAAACAATGGGAACGTCGTTAGGGTCATATGCGACCCAGCGATGATTCCTTCAATTGACTTTCGCATTGTCAGAAAAAAAACCTGAGGCGTCCGGCAGCATTGTTTCTTAAGGAACACAGAAGAAGGTTGCAGCATTCAACTCGTTTTGTCCTGGCAGCTTCGGAAAGCTTCGGCTTTTATTGTGTAAAACTTGCAATTGTCGAGATCCTCCTCGACAATTCGACGCATAGTTTTTTTACTCACAACGACAATTTTTGGATCGAGTGCAAGGGATCCTCAAAAATCAGCTCCTGAGCCCGTTGAATGATGTCGGCCGTCTTGACAACGTGCTGTTTCGAATGAGTTTTCCTTGGCGGTGTTGCAAAACTTTCGTTGGCACGTCAAATGTGTGGCAAATCATCATGGAACGGTTAACAACAGAGCAACGCTTGCAAATTGTTGAAATTTATTATCAAAATCAGTGTCCTGTACGCAAAACTTATAGAGCACTTCGTGAATTTTATAGTACACATAATCGCCCAACAGAGCGATGTATACGGCAAATTATCGACAAATTCTGAGCGCATTTCACGCTACTCGATATAAAAACAGAAAGAAGACAAAAAAAACTGCATTCCGAAGAAAATATCGCCGCTGTTGCTGGCAGTGTTGTTGTAATTCGTTAATGGGGATCGTTACAGAGCGATGATCAATGATTATTTAATTCCGAATGTGAGTGATATTAATCTGGAGGAGATGTGATTCTAACAAGACGGCTCCACATGTCATACAGCCCACGCAACAATCGATTTATTGAGGGAATAATTTTCTTTGGGGTTTTGTTAAATCTTTGGTATAGACCGATAAACCAGCAACTATTGATGCCTTGGAAGCCAACCTAACTCGAACAATTGCGGGCATAAGACCCCAATTACTTGAAAAAGTGGTCGGAAATTGGATTGCCAGAATGCGCTGTCATAAATAAACGCAGCGGACATTTGTATGAAATTGTTTTCAAACATTAATGACATTGAATATTATTTCACATAAAATAAATAATTTCAAGACATGTCATCTGTTACAAAGTCGATATTTGCTAATGATGCAGCGATCATATGCTCTAACACAAATCTAACTACAACATTTGAACTTCTACAAAATAATTCGGGCGAAATCAAGAAGTGCTTAAAAAGGATCGAAAAATAAACAACAAAACAATTAAATACATTCTACAAAAAGAAGAAGTAGCATACTTTGGAATGTATCTAGATAGAAGACTGACTTGGAGAAAAACATATTTTCCAGTCATAAGTTAAGAAATCTCTATGATCTCAACCACCAATCTCTAGGTGGAATGTCTCAACTAATACACCAAAATTAATTATTTAAATATAAGAAAACATTGAAACCAATACATGGGATAGAATTATGGAGAACAGCCGTCCATTAAAAGATCGAAATAATTAAAGGTATTAGGATGATACTCCACGTACCTTGGTATATTACTAGCAATGCCATAATATACGTCCATATTATAAGGGACTGATAACAGACAATTAGCAGTACCATTGTCGGTAATCCCCACGTAGCTCGGAATTCAAACAAATATGACGCTGCTTCGATCACTGATGATCCAAACAAAAAGTGAACAATAACGGTTATTTGGCTGGATCCAGATTAAATAGCAAGTCACGAAATTGAACGTCTCGCTGTTAGATCATGAATTGGATCTAGATATCTATGCGGCATGTGGAGTCCAATATGAGATGGTAAGATAAGATGATAAGATACTATTAAGCTCGTGGATAAGGAAACTACTTGAAATAAATAATTTTTCTTCGATATTTCATGTTGGAACCATCTAATTCTTCAGACAATACCAGAACATCAACAACATCTCCCGAGACATATTTCCGGCCTTATAGCCTTCAGCGCTGACACGAGCTCAACTGACGAAAACTATAAGGCCAGATACCGGTCTCGGGAGGTACGTGTTGACGATTTGGTGGCGGCTGAAAGAATCAACCGGGAATTCACATGGAATATGAATGAAAAATTACCTGGTTCAGCTTTTAAAGCATCAAAAAAAAGTAGCATAAGGAAATGAATAATGTGAATAATGTTTTAAAGCATCAAAAAAAAGTAGCATAAGGAAATGAATAATATGAATTAGTTAAAAGATGGCAAAAGGTCATAAATATTTTTCTTCCTTGCCTTGATTTCCTTCAACCTTAGCTTCCGTCCGAATCGATCTCCTAAGTTTTGTTCGGTATTAACGGTTTCGCTAGGTTTTAGCAGCTCATAATAGATTACACCCTTCTGATCCCACCAAACACAGAGCATTGTCTTCCGTCCAGAGCGATTTGGCCTTGCAGTCGATGGTTCTTCGCCTGGAGTTACCCATGATCTTTTACGCTTAGGATTCTCAAAATATATCTACTTTTCATGGCCAGTCACAATTCTATGGAGAAATTACTTTCTTTTGTACCTGGCGAGCAGCATTTCGCAAGTGACACAAAATATTCAAAGCACTGTGATTTTCCAAGAGCATGTTCACTGTAAGCTTCGACAAGCATTCGATGCGATTCTGCAACAGTTTTCTTCAAATGGTAACAGAAAATCAATACTATCCGCAAATTGTAGTTTCCAGGCACAAAATTCGACATGTTCAACGTTATTACAAACTATGCTGTTATATAAAACTTGAATTATTATAAGTTGAAAATCTTGTGTCAGATGTCAACAAGGAAATGGCGTCAATGACGCGGTTTGATGGTAACTATATTGACAGCTAGGGCCATCTATGTGTAAATTCCGATTTCATATTTACCGACCTGGTATTAGTCAACACAAATTTTGGGAATGTAAACATCTAGGACTTTAGTTTAATTAAAAAAAAAATAAGAAAAAACATTTATTATTGTTATTATTTTACACAATGTTCCACATATAAATTAATCAATATACAAGTTAAGAAAATACAAAAAAATTAGCCGCATATTAAATAAAAAATAGAGCCTCTCTGTTCACTATACAAGCTGTAAGGCAACTCTAAGGCACTCTGAATTATTCAGTTGACAACTCCAAATAGACACAAAAATACACACATCCTTTACACAACATCAAAAAAGAATTGTTAATTCAAGAAAAAAAAATTAAGCCGCCGAAATTGTAAAATATAAATGTGAATGTTCAAAAGTATTTAGAAAAAGTATAGATAGCAAGGGACAGATCTTTTTTTACGCATAACCTAAAATTTAAGCTCTTTACATCTATCAATGCCGAACAATCAGAAGATGAAAATATAAAACGACAAAAAAGAATTTTGAATGAGTCTCTTATAAATTTGTTTCCAGAGTATTCCGTTTTGAGAGTATGATATACTATAAAAAAGGAGAAATCTTCTGATAATTGTGTGTATCGTGGCTTTAGCTTAACGGGTCATTTTTTCAAGTATGGGGGCGATCATGTCGAAGGTAGGTCTTTTGCCTGGATCTTCATTCATGCAGATCATCATCAGTTTTGAAAGATGAGGAGAGATGCCTGGTTTCAGGCTTATCCTGAGACCTTCCAAGGCAATTCTCATGCCCACTTCCATGGGACTTTGGTCAGGGAATGGAACTTCGCGTGTAGCTAGTTCCCACAACAAAATGGCGAAGCTCCACATATCAGACGCCTCCCAATTTCTGAAAAAAAAATCAATAATAAGGTGAAAAGACAACACAAGCGCAAAAAACAATATTGTTTTGTACTTTCCCTCTGTAGCAATACACTTCTGTAGGCATATTAAGGGCTTTAATGTCGAACGAAGTTGGTTACACTCATGAGATCAGAAGATGCGAAATGAACAGAAATATAATGCAAAATTTGTAGAAAATCAGGAAGGATAGGAACATAACACAAAATACAAAGAAACAAACAGTAAAAATCTTAGTTTTTTCAATATTGCTATATCCTGCTGAAACACGGATCATTAAAAAACAAGACCTCAAGCCCATTGATTCTTCTAAATTTTGATGCTGGAGATAGGTCCTTTAAACATTCTGTAGACTGCCAGTTGAATAAACGCATCCGTAATTCAAAAAATTAATTAACTCATAAAGCTATACCAAATTATTCATAAACAAATACTAAGATTGCCCACATTGAATGCAGCAATAGCAGTAATCTAGAAAAGCTGGAGCTGCAGAGAAAGAGGGAAAATTCCAGATCGCGCGGCTGATCTCCAAAAAGATGGACACACCAAACTAAAGACCTAACTGGTTCACCCTAGTATAGCTTAGCTATACTCTGGCAGCATAGCTTAGCTTATTCTACCAACAAAAAAAATGGTTTACCTGTCACTGATTTTTTTCTGTAAAGCCTCTGGTGACATCCATGCAGGATAATATATTCTGCCCTTTTCCTGGAATGAGAACTTTGCATCTGCCATATTTAATCTTGCTGTCATATCTTCCTCAATTATAACATGTCTGCTGTTCAAAAAATATTCAGGTATAGTCCTTTCCAGACTATGCAAGAATGCCATGCCTCTTGCAATATCAATGGCAAATTTGAGAGCCCTGGCAGTGTCCACAACAATGTCTCCACGTCCTTCATGAAGAACATTATATAAAGTACCTAGAAGTTAAATAATAAAGCAATTAAGAGTTTGACATCAAAATAATCATAATAGTTACCTAAAGGCATATATTGGCTAATAACAATCAGATTTTGTGGAGTGTTACAGCAACCAATAACTGGTAAGATATTGGGATGAGAAAATATCCTCAGTTTAGGAAATTCCTCATTAAAGTCTCTAGAAATTCTGGCAGAAATATTTCTTATATTTAAAACCTTTGCAACAATATCATTCTTTTGCCATCTGCCCTTGTGGGTTATCCCACTGTGACTTTCTGCTATTTTTCCCTTCAAATCTAGCTCCTTAAAATTAATACCTTTATGGCGAGAGAGAGTTGCATCTCTAGAACGAGTTTTTAGACCTAAATCAAGAAATACACCATAAAAAAAAATTACATAAAAACAATTAAACCATACCTAGCCAACTCTGATCCTTGAATTTAATTTTTTTCAGGTCCTGTCCAGCGTCGACAGCAATATCATGAAGAATTTTAGCTAAATTTCCTTTAGCTTTGTCCAGAGGTGTATCTCCATACTTATTAGCAATAGAAACTTTAGATCCATGATGAACAAGATCTTCTGCAATGCTTTCATAAGCCCAGAAACAGGCATAATGCAAAGGTGAGTTACCATGTTCATTGGTAAAATTTACATCAGCTCTTTGACGAAGAAGCTGAAATAATTGGTAAATGTAAACAGTTTCTAATAGACTTTGATATTATAATTACCAAAAGGACAATATCCTTGTGACCATGGGCAGCAGCTAAATGTAAAGGTGTATCATCACCTCTATTTGTTACATTTACTCGAGCTCCCCTAAGTAACAACATTTCCACAATTTTGGTATGCCCCTTCATACAAGCCCAATGCAATGGACTAAAACCATGGTCATCCCTAAAAGTTGCACAAAAAACAAAAATATTTATAAGTAAAAGTGTAGTATCCCCTCTTAAACAAACATTATTTTAAACCAATTGCCAAATAAGGAGATTGATCTGGTTTGTCCTTGACTAAACATTTTCCAAATTAATAATTACCCTTGGTTCATATCATGTTCTGGCTCATCAAGCCAGACTCTGACTTGTAAAGCATTTCCTTCCTTACACCATTGGAAAATATCCTCCATTGCAAAAATATCCCTGTATGATATTACCACTATAAATAAACAACTGGGCGTATTTACTTGTCACTTAAAATGTGATGAATCACTAAGCAAAATAAAAAATACTTTGATATTTTTATCTAAAAATATTTCCGCTAATAGAATTACTTAACGGAAGTTCAATTTACCACAATTTTTTAATAAATATGATAAAAAAAAAACCATAAACAAACTATTTTTGGCACTGACATCTTCGTCACTTTAAACGTCAACGTCTGATCTTCATTTTATAGATACCACATTTGTCCAAATATGGCCATTGTATATCAAGCCTATTCTATGTTCCTATACTGTTAGCTGATGACTGGTAGAACATGTCGCTTTATATTGTATGAAGAAGAAATTGTTTAAAAAACTAGTATGAGAGATTTATTGTTTTACCGAAATAATTTATTTGCCAGAAAATAATAATTGTAATATTAAAAGTAATCAATATTTAATTGTGTTTTTATATTTTGATTTGAATTTGAGAATTGAAATTTTTATTGACATATGGACTTCCAAAAATATTTTAGATCATTATTGTTTATTATTAAGTATCTACGGAATGCGTTAAATTACAAACAAAATCTAAATTTCTTATAAATGAAACGAAATCACTTCGTTGGTGGGAATGTTACCACATAGCATTAAATGAAGAATTGTTTTTCTGGCATTAACCTGAAAAAATAAGAATATTATTATTCTGTGGCGTAAAAATTTTAAAATAATTATTGCATGTCAACTAGCTAAGCGGGATTTTTGTAGATTTGTTATATTTATCTGAATTTTTGAGTCGAACTATTGATATGAATGAAACAGGTTTATTTTCGATAAATAATTTTAATTAGAGTAGATGTTATTTAGATAGTCATAATGAAATTTAACTTTCGCATTTTCCATGTATATAACTTTCTAGTAACCATATAAATATTTGCATGTTCGCCCAAATTTCATCTTTCAGTAGATATCACTAGACTGTTTATAGCTCATCAAAAAATTCAAATTTTAGAACAGTATATTGTGATAGTATATTAGACTGGTCCGCGAGGTCCTCAGATTTATCGCCTATAGGATCTATAGAGTCAGCAGCTTTAAAGGTACTGGAAGTATATGTACAATAGTTTAAATCAGTGGCGGCACGTGGGTTTTTAAAGTGGGAGGGCGTAGAAGAAAATAGTGCTGCTGAAGAATTTTTTTGCTTTCCCATTGCACCTTTTTACTTTTCGTGCTATTGAAACCCTATACAGAAGCCATTGTATGCCACGATGTATGATGTATATATGTCACGAGCCGCCATTGCATAAATTACCTAAAACGCTCCATGCCTTGCAGAACTACAGAGTTTTTTAATAAATGTGGTCGACCCACCCATTAATAATATTTTTGTAATAAATGTAAGTGGAGTATCTTGATGATGTCATGGTATTCCCTCCAATAAAAGATATTTTTCAGTGTTGCAGTTTTTCTTGTTCTCCAGTATACAGGATGTAAGGGAAAGTACTTTCATAAATTTAACCAACGATTCTTTAAATCATTTTGAACAAAAAGTTTCTTTAAAACGTGTATCCAAAATTTCCGTGGAAAACGTCAGAATTTTTGAAATTGACAAGGTCGCATTGTGTTTCTTTCGGCCGCATGGAATTGAGTTTTGTTTGTATTTTTTAAAAATAATGTCATATTTTTATAGCAATTCATTCCATACGTTTCAACATAAATTTTGTTTTTGTTAAAAAAAAAAAGAAAAACATACATTATTGTTGTTTAATGTCAAAGTTGAAATTGATAGAACTATATTTTCCACACCTTAACACAATTTAAATGATTCACGCAGTCACATTGAGAAATACATGATTAATTGATTCCTTCAATTAACTGTTCAAAATGTCCACCATCCCATTCCTCTTCAAAGAAGCTTCGTCGGTTGATAAAAAATTTAACAAAAAATTCAGATTACTTATGATAAGGGTAGAGTAATTGTTCTATGCACAATCTAATGTTAACTTCCGACTTGACGCGCAATTTTCGAGTACTTCTGTCTTTTCAACAAGATGAAAAATCTATTCTTAGACTTCAGGATCGATTTATTGGTGCCGGCCACATTCTTGAAATTTTGGAATCGCACTACCCATATCCAAAAGGCTTTGAAAAACTGATAAAAGTTTGCTGAGATGGAAGTGGCCTTTTGGATCTTCCAACGAAACTTCGTTATTCGTAAGTATTACTTAGACTCTTTAGAATTTTGGAGAGCTTCTCTGTAAATAAGAAGCATATTTTGACTTTTTAAATGAAACTTACAATATACGCACCGACATACACTGAAATAATTTGTGTCACAATGCTGAAATAACTTTCTTTGTTGTTGGTTTGTGACGTTGGTCACATCGATGTTGGCTGATTTACTACGTGATCCATTTTTAAAAAACTGTTTTAACAATGTTCATTAGTTTATTTGTAATCAATATTTGCCAAATTTACAATTTTTTTCTGCAGAAACGCTTAGGTAACTATTACTGTAAGGAACTTTTTGCTTTAAACTGATATGAAGAATCGTTAGTCAAATTTACAAAAGTACTTTCCCTTACACCATAGATATTGATGGTTGATTTAATTAATCGAATTAGGGGAGGGATTAAAGGGAAAAAAATAGAAATTTAAGCACATAATATAATTTATTTTATATTTTTATTAGTTTTACACAATTTCTGAAAGAAAATATATTTACAAGTCCTGTTAGCGAGACCAGCTACTATAATAAAAAGTAACAAATTTTAAGACTTTTTTTTAACAAATCGGAACATCTTTTCTGTCATCGATGCTCGGGCATTAAACTGTAGAGAGCGAACTAAAAAAAGATCTTTTTACTTAATATCCATTGCATTTAAATCTGCTCAGCATGCTCTATAAATTGTTTCCATGAAAATTTTGATATGTTAGAAAAGTAAAAATTCATCAGCTAGAAAAAGCTACATTGCTTAATGGCAACAATTCCTAATGACGATTAATTTGTTTTTTTTGGTTATATCAAAAAGATTATTAAAATATCAAATAACATACTTCTTATATCGAGCATTTTAAATACCCACTAGTTTATCTAGAACATCATTATATATTTTTTTATTACTTAGTAAAATAGACACAGTTAACAGATAACTTTCGTATCAGATCACAAACACATTGAGCTCCCAAACCTACAGACATACGAAAAAAAAACAAAGAAAAGCAAAACATGTCCCTACTCATGTATAAATGAACTACTCATTCCAAAATTGAGTGTCTTTTAGTTGAAAAGATGTATGATCTCACTGACAGAAGCAGACTGACCTAAAAGGTGCCCGTAAATTTAGATAATCATCACTATTACAAAATAGCTTCACAGTGTCTATTATAAGTTAAAAACAGAATCTTAAATAATAAAAAGTATCACTTTGTAACAATCAAACAAAAATAACATGTACACACACTGAATTGCTCAGGTTGTTTTTGTCACAGATTGGATCGTGGCAGTCACAAGCACTCGGCGCCCTCGATGTCTCAATTATTTACAGAGAAAAGAAAATGAACCAAATACCACGGGATATGGTCAAAGGCAACCTGAGCGAACGGCTTCTTTTCACAGCTCAAAAGCAAACAGTGCACAAACTGCTCAGACCTATGGGTACCAAAGTACAGGGTTGTTCGCCTCCTTCTCCTTCTACCCTAAACTGAAAAGGAGGCGAATATAGCCCTCTCCAAGATAATAAAGCTAGTTGAATTTGTTTAGTTTTTTTTGGGAGTGCCCCGCTGCGTCAATCCTTCGAACCTTTTGAATGTGTAATTGATGAACACCCAGTCCTTGTAGTTTATTTCGCCGTCTTGAGGCATGGGTGCTGCAGCTGCAAAAAAACCAAGATATAACAGGTTTTCCAAGAAGAAAACAAAATCCAATTCAACTTACGAATTTCTAGCTTCACGTCTGGGAAATCATCAAAGTTGGACGTGTCATCTATGGATCGAACTTCGACGGGTATAGCTGCCGGTCGTTCGCGGATGTGTTCCCAGTCCACTCCACGGAAGAATGGAATGAGTTTCAGGTCTTCAAGACCTTTCTGAGATCCCAGTCGTCTTTCAGCTTCACAGCAAAATCTGAAACAAAACAGTTACCCTAAAAAATATATCATGGAGGCATAAGAAATATGTTATACTATTATCAACTCTATTTTATAATTCAGATTGCATCAATTCATAGGAATTCATTCGGTAAAATTAGAAAACCGATAGTAGAGAAAATTTGTTGGCATTTTATGAATTTAAAACATCTAAAATAGTAAGAAATGTCTTAAAAAATGGATTTTATAGGAATGGCGATCGAATAAATCAAATAAATTTTGATATTTTCTGAAAAATGTATAAAGTTGAAGTTCGAACTGTCATAAAATGCTATTATCATTCACTGTCCGTTTCTGATCCCCAGGAAACAAAAACCAATAATTGGACATCACACAATAGGGTGTGCAAGTGAGAGAACACCTTTTTACCAACTCTGCAATTCAGGCTCAACCTCCAAATCTATTGAGAAAACAAGTATACAAACTTAACTTATAGGTGTACGTCAGGAGCCTGAGTAACCCGAAGATTCATGATGAACGTGTTTGGTGGGTAACGGACATACAAAAAAAATGAGACACCACTTTAAAGGATTCTTGTCCTTCGCCTTAGACCAAAATTTTTACGATCGACAAAAAAAAAATCACAAAAATCCACAATATCATATAAAATGATCAGTGGGTGGGAGCAGGTAAAAATGTACCTGAAAGAAAACGAAAACGATTCCACTTTGCAGGAAAAAGACATGGCTACGGTTTTTTTGGGATTCTCGTGGTGTGGATTACCTGGCAAAAGACAGGGCCATCACCAGGATGTATTATACTTCACTACTGGACAAGGGTGCTATTCAGGCTATACGTCCGCATCCGGCTAAAAAGAAAGTGCCCTTAAATTTTTAAAATGTAATTTTGCCCGATATACCTAGACTATACGCAACTAGCACCAAAAGTATGTTTCTTTTTAGACTACCTTCATCATCTCTAACATATTGCAGATATTGGAACCTTCAGTGTGAAACACTAAACTTGAAGAGATTTACCACTAAACAACTTTTTTAAATTTCTCGACACACGTTTCGCTAACCATGTTAGCATCATCAGGAGATGATTTGATCTAATTCTAAAACTAAAATGTTCTATTCATATGATAATCGTACCTAATGAAGCGTGTAAAAATCATGAACCCTGAAGTTTACTGAGCGTTACATTAATAATTAAAAAATAATAACGAGATATACAGAACACATTGGTCCCAATATATATATATATATATATATATATATATATATATATATATATATATATATATATATATATATATATATATATATATATATATATATATTAGTAATTTAAGACTGGTTAAAAGTGTAAATTCAATCAATTTTTTCAATTATTAATGTAACGCTCACTAAACTTCACGGTTCATGACTTTTACACGCTTCATTAGGTACGATTGTCATATAAATAGAACATAGTTTACTTTTAGAATTATATTAAATCTCATTTCCTGATGATGCTAGCATGGTTGGCGAAACGTACGTCAAGAACTTTAAAAAAAGCGACATGGTGTTTAGTGGTAAATCTATTCGAGTTTAATATTGCAGATAACTTAGACGGAAGATTTAATAAAATAGATTAAATTGTTCCTATTTCCTTCCGAAAAATATAGTATGCTTTGAACAAAGAATCTTTAAATAATATATGATAAAACTGTAAATGTCTCTTACTTGACTATAGTATCCTTGGCTTCTTCGGAGATGGGAACTTCCGCAGGAAAAACCAACGTTTCGCGCCAGTTCATCACCTTTCGATATGTATCCTGCGGATTCTCCGAACAGAAGGGAGGGTAACCGATCAGCATTTCGTACATGATGACGCCCAACGACCACCAATCGCAAGCAGGTCCGTACCCGGTTTGCAGAAAGACCTCGGGCGCTATATAGTCCGGTGTACCAACGGTACTGTACGCCAGAGCACGTCGGTTCTTCTTCCAACTTTCCGCTCGCCTTTTAGAATCCATCGGAGACGAGGTTATAACTGCAAAACAAACGTTTTATAATTTAAACGATAAATATAATTTGTAAAAAACGAACCATCAACAGCATTCAAAATAACATTCAAAATAACATAAATAAAATTATAATAAAAATATGGGGTTCATGCAAAAGTTCGTCCCATTTTTTCGAGAAAAAATTTATTTACTAAAAATGACATTTAATCAATATAATATGTGCCGTTCTGTTCGATGACCTTTCTCCATTTTTTTGGTACCTCCATCATTACGCGGTCATGGGAGTTACGAGGTTTCTGGCTAAAGAACTGATTCTGGTTATTTTTCAAGTATTCTAAAGAAGTAAAGTTTTTACCATCTAAGCTGTTTTGAAGCGATTTCGTTGACCTTCAATAAAAAATCGCAAGAAAAATCAATATATCATTTTTTTTCGTTAGCTCATGCGGCATCATGCATACATCGACGTTGCTAATCATTCCAAGTTGACGTAATCGCCTTCATACTGTTCACTGGTTAATTCGAAGAATCTCTCCGCTTTTCTTTCACTTACAGTATGTAGAATCCCCAAACGCACCCTCATCATACACAGCATATATCTATTTTTGCATCTGCGAATCATTCTTGCCTTTTGGGAAATAAAAAAGTATATGTCGAAAATACTCATTACTTTCTGTCATTTTAGAAAGCTTAAAAAAGTTTTCAAACACAAATAATACAATTTTTTTTTCAAGTACTCGCAGAAATTCCTTCTTTCAAACAACATCAAAACTGTTCACGTATGAGGTAAATAAGTTTAGTATTGCAATGTAATGCGATTGGGTGCCAACGGGTCGAACTTGCATCAACCCAACCTAATAAGGTTCTTTTCCTGTGTAAATTAATCTTGGGTAATTCTAGACACGGATATATATAGCAAACGTTTGTGTAATCGGACAATTCCTGATAGTTTAAAAAATTGAGCTGTTTAAAAAAAAACCTCATACAATATTGCAAAAGTTTAACCGTAATTACAATTTTAGATCACAATTTTAGAAAGATCTGGTTCACGAAAAGAATTGCTACTGACCAATAAGTGATCACCAGATGATGGTATGTATTCCCTTCAAATGGAAAGCCAAGAGTGTTGCCAGATCGAATGCTACGGCACCAGGCTAATTACGTTATTCACACACCTTATAAATGTTTCGAAACTTGGTATAACCGGATGCAAAGGGAAAATAATGAGAGAAAACAATCAGTAAAACTACATATATTACTGTACTTATAACTAGACTTACTGAAATCTGATGGTTTGGCTTGACTCAAGTCCCTATAGAAGTCTGTTCGGTGGGATTTCTTCAGACCGGTGCACAAACCAAAGTCGGACAGTTTGAGGTGACCTTTGGCGTCGAGCAAAAGGTTGTCGGGCTTGATGTCCCGATGGATGAAACCTAACTTATGGATGGAGTCTATCGCCAGTGCCGTTTCCGCAATGTAGAACTGTGTACATTCCTCGGACAACGTGTCTTTTTTCATGAGTAGCGTCATCATGTCACCGCCGGGTAGGAACTCCATTATCAGGTAGAGGTTGATCGGATCTTGGAAACTGTAACAAAATATATTTTGAATTAGATTGTACGATGGTATAAACAACGAGAGTAGTCTCAATACAAATGAATTCTCTACAAATACGATTATTTTCAATCCCTAAGCTCGATTCGCGAACCATGTTCTCATCACCAGGAGATGATCTTTCTCGGAAAATCATTAAAGCAGCTCCTAAAGTCCACTTCTGAACATAAGCCTTGCTTGAGTCCTACCATAACTCCCTATTTATGTAGATTACATGCAACTGGAATTTATGGATCTTAAATGACGATCCAACAAGGCGTCATGATGATGCCGCCTATTGGAGAGCCTCTTCTGTTTCAGGTAGCCCTGTATCGTAATCTCCATTTAATAATCTTTCGGGTCATTCTGTCATTGGATATTCTAAAAATGTGCCCCATCCAGTCCAACTTAAGGACAACTATCCTTTCTACTGCATCTAATAATTTGGTTCTTTTGCATATCTCCATATTCAGTACTCTTTGATACAAGAAAAGTCAAATAAGGAAGTTCCAAATAGTTTGTCGGGTTTGGGAAAGGGCGTCTATGTTGGGCTGGGGATTTGGCTAAGCTGGACGATCATCATCTAGGAAAGTGTATATTATATGGTGAACGTAGGCAAGGAGGTCAAAAATTTCATTATAAGGACGATCTCCATGAAACATTAAAGAACGTTAATGCTAGTCAACAATGGGAGATGACTGCTTTCACCAGAACCCAATGGAAATAGCTGGTTTATCAGTATAAAGGATCGAGGCCTAGATACAGACACATCCTGCCTACTGAGTAGTTCGAATGTCCAGAATGTTTTCGCGTCATCTCATTTAGAATAGGACCCGCTAATCTTGGATGTTGAAAGAATGTACTCAGATTCAAGTATTCGGTTATGTATGTATTTTCTGTACTTTTATCTTTTTACTATCTGGCTGTTCAATAGTCTGAAGAAAATTAATCGCAAATAACAATTTATATGTGTAGACCTGAAGTTGTAGAAGATAAGGTTACGATATCAGTAGCGAAGAAGAGCTAACAGAAGTTTTTTTGAAATTTTTAAATACAGTAATTGCTTATTTTTTGGTTTTGTAACTAATACGACAGTATTAATAACATAAACACGATATTAATTAAAACATAGAATGCTGTCTAGGAAGAATTATCTTATTAATTATTTCCAACGTGATATCAAGAAAACCAGTTTTATATCGATCTGATGTAGCAGAATAGATTATATTGACAATGTCAATACAGGGTGGATGGGTGATAAAGCAATTAACAAACAGCATTTGCATACACTTTTTACGAAGGTTGTGAATGAAACTTGTTCTTGTATTGTTGGAAATGGTACTTTAATTGTTTACAATAGATGACTTTAGCAGTATTTTAATTCAACACATTGGTCAATAAGTCCCCGGTCTGACATATAGATGGCGTACTTACGAAAAATCCTTACCAGTGGTCGATTGTGCCAACCTTCAAATATCAAGTATCAAAATTGCATGACAATCTGTCTACTAGTTTCTGAGTTGTGCTTTAGGAGATCCTACTTTTGTTATTTTCAAAACAATGGGAAAAAATAATTTCGTGTGATTAAGCATTGCTTTTTGATGAAGAAAAATACTGTTGAAGCGAAACAATGGCTTGATAAACATTACCCAGACTCTGCCCAGGAAAAATCAACCATCATTAATTCGTATGCCAAATTTAAATGCGGCTGTACAAGCACCGATGATGCTGAATGCTCTAGACGTCCAAATGAGGTGGTTACACCAAGCAACATCAGAAAAAATTACAAAATTATTTCGCAAAACCGCAAAGTAAAGCTGCAGAAGATAGCTGATATCATACGGATATCGAAAGGAAGGGTTTACACCATTTTGCATGAATATTTGGGAATGCGTACGTTGTTATCGAAATAGGTACCGCGTTTGCTCACAGCGGACCAAAAACAACAACGTATTGATAATTGTGAGCAGTGTTTGGAGCTGATTAAAATAAAAAGAATGTTTACATGCGGTATGTAACAATGGATGAAACATAGATCTATCACTACCCTTCAGAGTCAAATCGGCAGTCAGTTAAGTGGACAGCAGCCGGTAAAACTCGTCCAAAGCGACCAAAAACCCAATCTTCCGCAGGCAAAATTACGGCCTCTGTAATTTGGAATGCGCATGTTGTTCATCCATTACCTCCAGAAAGGCAAAATCATCAATAGCAAATGCACCAATAACGCTATGTAATACATAGCGTTATTCGAGAAAAGATGAGATCGCGAAAAGGCCAATTCCAAATTCCAATTCCAATTCCAATTCCAAATTAACAAAAAAAGTGCTGTTTCACCAAGACAATGTACCGTGTCACAAATCGTTGGCAACGATGGCTAAACTGCATTAATTGCGCTTCGAATTCCTTCCTCATCCACCATATTCTACAGATTTGGCTCCCAGCAAATATTTCCTGTTCTCAGACCTCAAAAAAATGCTCGCTGCAAAGAATTTTGGCTCCAATGAAGAAGTAATTGGCGGATATTTTGGAGGCAAAGAGAAATCGTTCTGTAGGAAGGTGTAGAAATGTTAGAAAAGCGTTGGAATGCTTGTGTTGCTCTTCAAGGAGAATATATTGATGAATAAAGTCGAAATGTGCCAAAAAAGTGTTTTATTTGTGAGACCGGGGACTAATTGACTGATGTGTTATGTCTATGGATTCGAAATGTTAAAACAGTTTTAGTGAGCCATTTATTAATACAAATACTGTTTTGGTAGGCTGTCTTATTTGTCTTATCCACAGTCATCGGAATTTGGTATTCATCAAATGACTTCAGATATTTATTTAGAGAGATTATAATGAAAGTGTTTAATTTGCGTTTTTACTAAGGATTGAAATTGTCCCAACTGAGTGATGCTTTGCAACAAAAATACCCAAAATTGCCGAGGGACGGGGGTATCAAATCTCTAATTTCTACGGTGATGGAAAAGAAAACTAATCCAAGAATAGAACAGAACTGGATAATCGGCGATGAGAGCATTGAAGTTATGAATTAATTTACTTATATGGGAAAGGGACTAGACAAAAACAAAATGACAGAAGATATCAGAAAACATATTATGAAGGGTATCAAAACTACTTTCTTCTTCCAGTCTGTTCTAAGAGTTCTAAGTTCTAAATTCGTACAAAGAGACACGAAAATTGTGATCTGTAAAACACCCATTCAGTCAGTAGTAACTTATGGCTGAGACAAACGAATCCTCACAAAGAAGAGAATGGGTAATTGCAGTATTTAAGAGTACTGGAAAGAATTGTTAGTGCTATGAGTGAATATTGTAGATTATGTGAGGATTCATCGACTCAAATGGGCGAGACATGTGGCGAGAATGTCAAAAAGCACCATCATAGAGTGGCCAACAGGGGATTACAGAAAGAGAGGTAGACCAAAAACACAGTGACAACGAAACTACTGCACATCAAAAGCTGGAAAAGGGCTGCTGGAGATCGATCCAGTTGGAGGCGAAGGTTGAATAAGGTCAAGGCTCCCTCACTGGCTGTAGTACTACAGGAAGAAGAATATTGTACCAAAATATTGTCAATTATTCCACTCTTTTCAAAAGTACTTACCAAAAAGATTTTCGTTAATAGCTTTATTAATTACAACATATCAAAATATTGTAAAACAAAATAGCTAATATATTTCTCCATTACTACTGCATAAAGGTATAAAAAATAATTCATTTCATTGGTAAATCATTGAAAATACAGGGTGTCACTAAAATCTGGACAATATCTTTGATATTGACGTAAGCCAGAAACATATAGTAAATGGGCATAACCTCAATATGTTTAATTGTTTAGAATGAGTGCAAAATATATCCAAACAACACTGATAATTGTAAGCCCTCTTACGATCGATCGATCACTTACGACGCTAATGGGAAATACGTGACTTAGGAAAAGTCCAAAAATGCTCCGATAACACAGGATGAGCTTTTCAAAATATTGGACGCCAAGGACTTCCACAGTTCTCGAAAGGGCTCATGAACTCTTTCAGCTGCAAACTGTTTCTAGCTGCAACTGTTTTACAGATGATGAACTGTGTTACAGAAGTGTTATTTAGGTGTCATGTCAGGTGGGGGTGATGTAATGCCGATGTAGTTTTTTAAAAAAGGGTGTATATTCGTGTTCTGACAAATATATTTCCTCCGGAAAATCATTTTTCAATATGATGGTGCATGGATATCATGAGCCATTTGGTCCAACAGTGACCGTCAGATAATGCAGACATGTTTCAGTCCAAAGAATTCTGGTATCCTACTAGTCCAGATCTGAATCCGTTGGATTATTATCTATGGAGGGTTGTTGAAAAAGTCTCTCAACGTGACATCTCTGCAGAGCCACTGCAGCAACATTTGGAAATTTATATAAGGATATGTTCTCTAAATAGGGTGAATTAGAAAGAGAATTGAGACAATGATTCCAGCTGATGGAGGTAATATTGAATAAATCTGACTCTAGAGAGTTTTTCCTAAAGACATGCAAAAGGATTTTTGCAACTTGTAATTCTCGATCATTAAAATGTTGGAAAAAATTCGTTTGACAAACGTTCAGTTTGTCGGAATTTGGTGACAAATTTTACCCGTACTCGCCGGGCAATTTTACATATGTAACTAAGGGGATTTATTTGAAAGTATTATTATAAATTGGCTTGCTTTCTAAAATTATTCCTATTATTATTATTATTATTAATATATACGACTGAAACATTGTTTATTGGTTTGTATATTTTGAATTTATTAGTACAATATAAATAAATAAATAAATTTATCTCTTAGTACAATAAAAATTATAACTTAAATTTAATTATACATTTAATTCGGTTTCGCTCTCACTGTCACTTTGATCTACATTAACAATAAGTGGTTCTATATTATTAGTAAATGATATATAGGAATCTTCCATTTTAATAACATGGTTAATCAAATTTATCCAACTTTCTTTGGGAATACTATCTACCTTCCATACTACCAATACTACCAAACCTTCCTGATTAATGTTGCAGCACTTGCACTTTAGAGTCGGAGAAATGTTTTCTGCTCTAACATTGGATTTTATCCGATGGATACCTGAATTGGATTGAAAATACAGGAATACGTCCGGGGAAATACGTAAAACCGTCTGTCCCATATCGCATCAATGGTATCAATGTCATTAATATTTCTAGATCACATTTTTTATATGTATTTTCGAACTATATATCGTTTTTTAATATATAGTTCTGAATTCCCAATTTAGTGCAATTTACGTTAGGGACTTTATTTTTTTGGCGGTTATGATAACTAGCATTGCCCCTTACAATTACGGTTTCCTTAGGCACATTGAGCTGAAGTATATTTATATACCAATCTTCAAAAACTTCTGCTGTGGTGTCGCCATGGTAGTCCAAAGATGAATGTTTAATATTTTTGGAGGATAACCGTAAACAATTTGGAACCCATCTATCCTCGGAACCAGCATGTACAATTGTAATTATTTGTTTGGCACTTTCTTGATGTATCTACCCATCCTTTTGCTAACGTCTCATGTGTACGATTTTCGAATCTTTATTTTTTTTATAAAGGTTAAGTAGTCAAACCGTCATCGTCGTATTCGTTGTGATTCCATTAATATTTGTATTTTATAAAGGTATATGCAAAACCCATTTGAGATAATATTATCCGGATGCTAGTTCTGCTACAAATAATGTTGGTTTCATTTTTCCTTAGCCGCTATTGCAATGAATGCAATGTAGGCATAGTTTGCTCTTCAAACATAGCATAAATTTTGCTCGGATCGAATTAAGTCTTTGTCGCTTTCGTCAACACATTTGCTCTGGCCTTTTGTGGCTTCGTCACAATATCTTTAACTGTAGATAGCGGAGTTTTCTTTAATGAAGATCTTTCTGCTGCGGCTGCATTTACATTAAGCCCCATATTCAATAAAGAAACATATACATTTTTAACAATTTGCTTAGCATCAGCTATAAATGCTTTCTTTTAAAATTAGCACTACCGGAGGCACAATGATTATCTTGCCAAGAACGCCACATTTTTAGCACGTTTGGAATAACAAAAATACCACCGAAATTATAGAAGTTCACTGTTTAAGAAAATAATCTGAACTAAACTAAAATATTTCAAAACTACTAAATTAGGTATAAAATTGATTTCATCTTTTTACCTGTTATTTTATTAAGCCCAGCTCTGTTTACTTTTCTTGCAACTTTGCCGGGTTTTGTTACGACCGGGGTTGTTAAAAGTTTATTGCAGCCAATCGGTCACCGATATATCTTGAACCGCACTATACATCCGAAGCTTTTTCCATAGTCTCCAATATGAGTATGATCGCCAAATTTTACATGTCTTTAAATTTATGCATTATTATTTATGCCGTATTAGACGCTGGATTAATGATATTGCTAATTAATTCTAGTTTAAATGAAACAAAACGCTGTTTTCTTGGAAAATGCAAATTACAGTACTTTATAAAAATAAACCTCAAAGACCATTAAAAAAAACAGGCTGCCTCAAAGTGTCTTCTTCTCGACGGTCGAGCAATTATTGACTGGCGACGACCTCGCATTATTAAAATATAGCCAGACCAGGTGGCGCACCGCTCGATGTTGTTCTATTTTGATCGTCGTTCGCAGCAATTAAGGAAGAAAAACACCCACCGGGATTTGCATTTCAAATTTTCTTCGCAGTCTTTCGCTTCCTAGTCGGTTGCCATTTCATCGACGGTCGTCGCCGTCTTCTTCGTTTTCGTCCTTTTTTCGATTTATTATTTTGCTCCAATAAATGTAAATAGGATAAAAGCTGTGGCCGTTCGTTAAGTAAGAGAGTTATTTTTAGTTTTTTAATATCTAGTATTTATAAGCAAAGATACGGGGAGGATTGATGAATTGTTATCTCAAACATGGAAGAAAGCATTTAGAACAATTGAAACAATTATATTTATGTTTTGTTTAGAGCTTTACAACGCTGTATGATGAGAAAAGATGAAATTTGGATGAGCTTGCCATCGTGACATCTAGACTCATCACTACAGCAAATAGAGTAACATTCCAGATATCATTCATTTTAGCTCGGTAGCATTTTACGAGACTCATTATACGTTAGAAGAGGAAGTACTCAATGCCAACGATAAATACATAAGTAAATGTCGATTAAGTCATCCTTGAAGCAGCACTAGCTGTGGCTGCAACAAAAGCATCAAGCACTTGTCTGATATGTTCATGCCGATTTCCGATGACCACAAGTCTAAGATGGCACTCGTTATCACTAGACACCTAAGACGACGAAAATCTTATCCTTGTGCATAACTGTGATCCTCAAACCATCGTCACGCTATTTCACGAAAACATAAAAACTTATTTCATACAATCATGAACCTTGCAGAAGGTATTATGATTATTAATTCACCTTATAAAATGCGAAGTATTATTATAGAAAGCAATTATTATTTCTTTAATTTAATACTAAAATTCATTCATAATTTTGTTTAAAATTTTTGATTTATCAATTAACCAAAGTCTTACACTGGAAAATGAAAGTAATAATTCACAAGAACAGTATACAAATTCAATCTTAAGATTTTTTCTCCACAAAATGAAAATTTGAGCGTCAACAATCATTGGACAGAATGGAAAAGAATTGGGATTTTGAATAAAAAAAAATGTCATAAATGGAAATATCATATATAAGATTTATAACAAAATTATTTTTATTTTTTTCCTTATAATTAAAAAGTTATATCAAATTGAAAATACATTTTTAAACCTAGTACCGATGACGCGCCTGCAGTTCCCGAAAAAAACCTGAGCATGTCTGACGTTTATTTATTTCCCCTCAGCATTACAGAGAGCTGATACGATTGTTTTAGTTTTTAATCAACTTATTCTTATTATTATCATTAGTGTATTGAAAAATTTATTGAAAATGTCAAATTTTATTAGTTATCGTGCCTGTTTCATACCATTTTGTACGAATAATACAAAACCTACTCCCGAAAAAAATTATTTTAAATGTGCCACAAGATGTTAAACGTTGAAATCAATGGTTCGTTCCAAGCAGCACGACATATTAATCCTAAAACAACATCAAATTTGCACAACAATTATATCATGCTGAAGCTACACAATCCCGACATTGAGTCTCTTGCACTTTTCTTAGTTTTTCATTAATAATTACGGTAACAATATAAGCTTTACTCAGAACTTTATGTTCTGGACATACAGGTCCTTTCAACGGGCAAATACAATTTTTGGAGATAAATTGAACATAACCTTAATTTTGTCACCGTAATTTTCGCGTGACACCTTACAAAAAATTTCATTATATTTAATAGGAACATTTTGTTTCATTATTAAAAAAAACTCAAAATGATGTTTTAACACCTCGAACTTCAGCTGAATTGAACCAAATGTCATTTTTGAGAAAATCTGTGGTCATAAAAATATCCACACCAGATATATTAGGAGAATTGGCCTTCATGAACCCTTTCTCACACATTACTGAATTTAATTAATAACCAACAATATTTACAGAATAATTTTGACAGTATATACACAGGCAAAAGCCGTTGACAGTACTTACGTGAAAACACTTCAACATAATGACGTCACAAACATGGCAGCCAATCGTGGAGCTTTCGTAGTCACGTGTTTTTATTTTAAATTTTGTAAATTTTAATTCATTTATAATTAATTGCAAACAATTGCAATAAACGTTTTTTACATCGATTATCAATATTATTTATGATAAAGTTTTAAAATAAAGTAAAAAAATCGATAATTATTTTTTATTCAAAAACCTAATTGTCAAACAAGCCAAGGAACTGTCAGGTTTCCCTCAAGAGCTTCCACTCATCACGATCCTGTACGATTCTACATAATTCATGACAACCTTGCCCCGATATGGGCTACTTTAGTTTTCTGATGAATTCAATAAGTTCTTTTCTTATCTCCGTGTAATCCATATCATTGATCACTCCCTGGCACTTTGGGCAATTTGGGTAAGCTTTGTTCTGTAAGACTGTTCCAGCGACGACTATTTGCGGATCTCCAGGAAATATGGTCTTCGTTTTGGCAAATTAATGTCGATCGATTTTTATATATAATTATTTATTTATTTATATATATATATATATATATATATATATATATATATATATATATATATATATATATATATATATATATATATATATATTATATATATATATATGATGGTGCCTGGGAGGAGGAAGGCAATATTCCTCTGTCTGTTGTTAGTAACAGAAAACTTGCTAAAAAACAATCTGGATGCAATCAACAGATTATTGACAATCCTAAGAAGTTTAGAAAGGAAGCTGGTCCGCCAGATCTCGGATAATCTTGCGACACCAGTGGATCGTTATATCATATAACCCATCAAAATACCAATCATTGATAAAAGTATAATCCGATTTAAAGGTCGCAGATTTTTAAAATAGTATAAGGTATAAGTTTGGATACGCGGTGACGAGCATTGATACGTTTGCCAATACTAAATATATGTTGGCAAAACCAATAATCAACCCTAGAAACATTTGGGATATAGGGTAGTTTTAGATTTGACAAGAGGCTTGGTAGGGAAAGACTACCACATATATTTTGATAATTTTTTCTTTTCTCGAATCTGAACCTCGAGAGACGAAACATATGTCATCCAATTGAAGGGATAGGTGGGGCTCCTTCCCAGTCAAGCAACCGACAAAAGTGTTCATAAAACCCTGTATCATTAGTAAACAAACACTTTATGTGTTTACAACGCAGTGGTCGAGAATATCAAAAAGTCAGGTCTGTTTGCAAATTTTGTAACTATTAATGACTTTTATATACATGATTTTTGGTAATATATATATAATTATATATCTATAATAAGCCACACTTACCTATAATACATTTTAACCACCCATTGATGATCAGCTTCTACCAAAATATCCCTCTCTGCTCTCACGTGCGCCACCTGTTCCTTCTCCAGCATATCCGCCTTCCGAAGGATTTTCATGGCGTAAACGTGACCGGTATCCTTCTTCTGGACCAATCGAACCTCTCCGAAGGCGCCGCGTCCTATCACCTTCAGAGGTTCGAAATCTTCCACCCCTAACCTGGAGCGTTTCAGCCTGAGAAATTCCGTTTCCTTCTGCGCATGCTGCAAGCGTTTTTCGTGTTTTTGTTCTTCGGATAGACTTTCGTCTTTGAGGGACTCTTCTAGCTTCGCTAACCTGCAACAAAATGTCATAACAAAAACTAAGTTGATGTACAAAAATAGAATACATGTGACTAGTAATTTATTTAACTTAGGAACTTTATTTTTTTATGTTGAATTATGAAGGTGTATCATTCGCTCGAAGTAACTAAACGCATACGTCTGAAATTTACCTCGCATTTAACGAATCATTCTTTTAAAATAGCAATCAAAAAAAATACTGAACCTTATAGAATACTTTAATATTTACACGCGAAACTGACGATTATTTGCGCATTCGATATTCACTTTCAAATTATTCCAGGTTAGACAGATTTCCATTCACGAAAACCTTCAAGTTAAAAGAGTGTTGGTGTCTGATGATTAGTTAAAAAGAATTACATGCTGTCTAAGGTTTCATCAATATCTTTTCGCTGTAAAGGACAGGTTTTTGCAGTTTTTTTTAAATTTAAATACCTCCGGATTAAATCAGAAATCAATTCTATTCAAGTGGGAAATTGCCTAAGTTTGGTTATATAAAAAGATAGTTTGAAAAGCTTTTTGAAAGAGGTACAATTTTGTTTTTTATTGTTTTTTTTTCTCATAATTTCAAAACCAATAAAAAATCAGGTACAGCGGTGGAGAAAAGTGTTTGAACTGATTAGCGAATAAGTTTGATTTATTTTTCGGTAAAGATACCGCTCTTATTTTTTTTAGCGCTATTATATAACAATGAAAGCGCATTAAAAGATTAGATTTCAAGTTTTGTAATTTTTCTGCGTAGCTAGGAAAACAAACATGTATGAAACAAACCTAAAATTACCGAAAAAAAAAATGAAGGGAATAAATTAGGCCATAAATTTTCGGCCTCAAAGTTCCACCGTCTGAAGAACCATTCGAATCCGAATTTTTCCCACTGTATATTTATTTTAAGGTGTCAGCTTGCAAAGGGTATAAAAAGTGAGAAAGGTTACTTACAAAGATCAAGTTTGAATTAATTTTACCATAAATAAATGTTAAAAGTAGCTAAAAAATTCCGACAATTAAGACTTTATACATCCCATAAAATCGTAGAAAACCATTGGCATTTGTTGAAATCCGTTTTTCGAGAGTATTATGCAGCCACAATATTAAGGGCATATCCATCTGCGATTCATTGTAAGATTAAATATGGAACGTTTAGGGTAAGTAAAAGATCAAAGGGGTATTGTAATGGGATGCTGCAAGCCATGAATGCTTTGTTCCATGCTAGGCATAAGTACAGGGTATTTAAGTGTCTTCTGTTAAATCTAAGGGTAACTTCTTGACTTTTTTTTGTCATGGTACCGTCAAGGTGTACCCAAAAAGAACAAAGATATTTTCCATAAAGTTGCATTTTTTTTGTTGTCCAGTATATATAGAAGACACATTACTTTGGCACTGGTATGATATAAAAAATGTATGTTCATATTTAACGTGATTTATCAAACGTAAACGAATCAATTATGCACAAATAGACATTATCGACGTGCAAACTAAGTTATGGACGTCGCGAATAGTGATGTCTGCCCAGCAACAACTACTTTATGGATAAATGCCAAGAAAAACAAGCATTCCAGTAGCCGGCCTTGCAAATCCAGCCCATGTTCCTTGTCAATAACGCAGAGGTGACTCGGATCGAATAGATAATACCACAGAAACAACTACTTTAATCTTTATTCTTTGATAAATTATATTAATTTAATGTTACAACTCCAAAATAACTCTCTCTTAGGATAATAACGGTACTTGGATTTAAAGGGATAAATTAATGTATTTGTATTGAAATAATTGTAATAATCCTTTCAACAAAAATATTGCCGTTTTGATGCAAGTAGCTGAGTATAGAGCATCTTGATGTACAGGGTTTGTCCAATAAGAATCGGGACTGTATCATCACCGCTGCGAGCAGTTTTTCTAGTCTTCAAGCACTCCGTCGAAGACTTTTGTACTGCCTCAATCGACCCGAAACGAGGCCCTTTCAGGCTCCTCTTGATCCGAGAGAATAAAAAAAGTCTGGTGAGGCACATCTGGATTATAAGATGGTTGGGGCAGCATTGCCACGTTGTGTTTGGCCAGTGTCTCTTTCACAATTAGCGACGTGTGATCGGGTGCGTTGTCATGATGCCGCATCCAAGAATCGGCGATCTCTCTTCGGCCGCGGCGGACCCTCATCCCCAAACGTTCGAGCACTTCTGCGAGACTTTACCTACTAAACACCTTATCACTTTTTTGAACTTCTCGACGCACGTTTCGCTAACCATATTAGCATGATCAAGATATGATTTAATTTGGTTAGCGAATCGTGCATCGAGGATGTTCAAAAAAAGTGATTTGGTGTTTACTGATAAATCTCTTCAAGTTTAGTGTTTCACACCAAGGGTCCCAATAGAAGAATTGATCTACGCTTCAATTATCAATTAATTTTGTTTTGAAATCAACGCAAATTCTATGTTTTATTTAAGAATTAAAAAACCGCTCAATTTCAAAGGTCCTTTATTACAAATATTTTAGATATTACTTGACTATCATTTGGATTAATCCAATCAAATTTGAAGAACAATTTAAGCTTGTGTAGTGTATCTTCTCGTCTTCTAATGAACGCACTGATTTTTTTGAAAAATATCGTTGTGTTGAAATTCATGAAGAGATTGAAGCTTTCTTTAGACGATAGCATTATGAAATACACAATTACTGATGATGACATTACTGACATGAGACAGTTATGCTTACGACCCAGAAACAATTCTGCAATCAAACGAGTATCGTGCTAAAGATGAACGTGGTATTATTCACATAGTGAATCGCAAAACGTTCGTAAACGTTGTTTGTCTGTTGAGAAGCCATTCGAGAGAAATCGCGGGCCGCTTTGAAAGAGATGTCAGAAGTAGAGTATAAAAAATGTTTCGAAAACTGGAAAAAAACATCGGAATAAGTGTATTGCAGTAAGAAGGAAATATTTTAAAGGATACACAATAAAACAGAATGAACAAATGCCTACTTTGTGTTTTATTTCAAAAGTCACTTTATTTTTGATCATTGTACATATATTATCTCTGATTTTTTATAACGTTAGTCTGGAAATTTTTTACATACAGCGTGTTCAGTGAAAAAAAAATTGAATAAGAATAGTTGTTAAATCGAAGTTAAACAAACAGAATACCAAAAAAAGCAACATTACTATTCCCATGACCACACATTTCCTGACACGCCCGATTTGTCCACAATTGATGACAAGCGATATCTAAACTAAAACTTTTACAAACTTGTATTAAGCATATCCCACCGTTTAGTTTCTAGTTTAATTAAAGCAAATACCTTTACTTCCCCATAGAACATATGATGAATAATTATCGGTGGTGCGTCAACACTGTCCGCGAACAAAGCCGGATTAAGAAAAATCCGCCTACACCACAATTTAGAAAAAATAGAATGATGCAAACGTAGCCCTACCTTTGTTTTCGCTCGACATGCTGGGCTATGAGATTAGTGTAATAGTTTTCTAAGGTGACCTTGGCCTTGGTGGCTTTGTCCAGGGTGTGGACGCTGAAACGGATTGTGTTCTCCGTTGCGGTCATATCCAAGACCCCTGAAAACAAAAAATATAATGATTATTACTGAAACATATATAAAAACTAAATGAGTTAAAAGGCTGGCACAGCCCTTTGATTTATAAATGAGAAAAAATGTAGATTGTCATTCACCCATTTAGATTAATGCACATAAAATTTCTGAACTGTGAAAAGTTGTGAATTTAACTATAGCAGTATTTGTATTTATCGAAAATTGGGAGCTGTGTTGATATCTTTGCAAACAGGGTTTGGTCATATATGTATTCGTGTAACAAAGACCTCTAAATGTGAATATTTCTTCTGAACTGCTTCAAAGAAAATATGTTTCTTCCACGAAACTTGTGCACTATCCATGTTCTATGACAATTTAATCAGGCAATTGTGAACAAGTTTAACGATGTCATCTGCTTTCCGCAAACAGATGAAACCATTGTCTTTGGTGGAATGTGAATGTATCTCTGGTATCTAATTTCCAAGTGTCGCAATATGTCCACATATTGCTGCGCATTTAGGATTCCATTAATGATTGTTAAATTTTCAGTTCCAGCTCTCAACATACACCCACAGCATAATATTTCTACGATCATATTTCACTCTGTGAATGATATTTCGATCGATGATCCGGCATCGACTTATTTTTTTCTCCACACATTTTTATGGCAATCGTAACCAAATAAACCATAATAATAATGTTTAGCTCTAAAGGCCTAGTGGCCTTTGGCTTCGAGTTCTTTCACTCTTCTTTTCCATCTTTTTCGGCCCAAAGCATCATTCTTTCAATCAATGACTCCTACTTTCATTCACTTCATCCAGCCATTTCTTCCTCAGTCTCCCTCTTCTTCTCTTTTCCTCTTCACCTCCTATCAGTATTCCTTTAACCCATCTCTCGCCGGACATCCTCGCTTTATGCCCTAGCCATCTGCGCTCTCACCACCTGAACAATGTTTACTTTTTTTACAGTACTTCTGTTCCTCTATTTCTTCTTCTTCTAAATTCGTTCTGAACTTGAATTCCTCCAGAATCCTCCTTCATATTTTACGTTCTCAGACTTCCAGTTTACTTTCTTCCTTCTTCGTCATTGTCCATGTCTCGCACGTATAGGTAACCGTGGTGCTTAGTATTGTTTGGTACACTCTTACTTTTGCTGCTTTTGATATATTCTTTGCCCTTAAAATCTTTGAACATATTCCTGCGGCTTTGCTTCCTTTCGCTAGACGTTTCTCTATTTCTTTCTCTTCGCCCCCTTTACATGTTAGCATTATTCCTAGATATTCAGTTTGTTCAACTTTCTCTATCATAAATTTCTTATGTTCTGCACAATCAGTGACTAAATTATGGGACATTCCTCTGGTACTATCTTTCATTACCGTATATAGTCTTATTTTTGTTAATTGTTAGTTGTTAATATTATCTTGCCTTTCTTTCCAACATCTTGAATACCCTTAGTATTTCTTCCTTGGATGTCGTCATCAATACAATGTCGTCGGTATATACTAAGAATTGGTGTCTGGTATCATATATTAATCCCTTGGCATTGATGTCACTCTCCCTCAGAATTACTTTCTGCACCATACTGAACAGGACTGTGGACAGTAGATCGTCTACTCTCAGTCCTGTCTTTACAGTGAACTCTTCAGACATTGTTCCATCGACTATAACTTTATTTTCTGTTTTCCTGAGAGTCATCTCCACCAATTCCGGGACTCCCAACTGTTATTGCTTTGCTGAATACCTTTTTACTGCTAATGGAGCCATATGCTTACCGATAATATATGAACAGCAAATGTAAGCTCAAATTTTATTAATAAGTATTCTGTCGGATCTATCTTGTGATGAATATCTAGGCGATTATTGATCTTCCTGCCCTGAACCCTTCTTGATATTCCCCTATTTGTTCGTTATGGTATTTCTCTAGTCGATCTTTAATCATCTTTGCTATCACTTTGCAAGTCACGCCTTGCAGTGCAATCCCTCGGTAGTTATTGCACTCCTCCTTAGCTCCTTTTTTTGTAAAGGGGTATTCTTAGCACTTTATTTCATTTCTCTGGCAATTTTCTTCTTCCCAAATTATCTTCATTAACTCCCATGTTCTTGATACCAATGTATCACCACAGTGTTTAAAGGTTTCTCGCACTATTTTCTCCAGCACTCTGCACTCTATTATTTTTTAATTGCTTTATACAAACTTCTGCTTCTTCTCTCGTAGGAACATTATAATTTTGTTATTGCCTGCAATCTCATCTTCCATTTCATGTTCTCCCCAGTCCCCTTCCTCGCCAGTCTCATTTAGACATTGAGTGAGTCATAGTGTATCTGAGAAATATTAAGCAAATCTCTTCAGTTTTCCTTCTGCATCACCTACCAAGGATCCTTCTTGAGTTTTCAGATAATGCGATCTCCTGGCGTTACTTCCTTTGCTTTTTTTTAACTTCCTGACAAAAATGTCTTATCTCCTTATTAGCATGTGATTCTTCTATTTCTTTTAATTCACGTTCGAAAATTTCTTTCTTTTTCTTGCATATATAAGATCTTGGCTTCCCTTCATATGCGATCTAAATCTAAATATGTATGCAATCTAAATAAACCATACATCAAAATGCCAAAAAATTCAAGTGGATGACTAATGATGATATTGATTAATGATGGGAGATGGGAAAACATTTTATGTAGTAAAACAATTAATCATGTATTTCTTAATGTGACATAAATCGTTTAAAAAGTGTTGTGGAATTATGGTGCGAATAATTAGTGCTAGTAATTTCAACTTTGACATTAAAAATAAAATAGTGTTTAACGAAACTTAACAAAATCTCCGCCACTGGTTCGATCAAATTGTCGTCCTGTCGGTTTGTTAGCTCCAAAAACAAAATTGCCCTTACAAATAAAAATAATACGTTCGAAAACAAAACGAAAAAAAAAGCAGTCCTTAACCTGATCTGGAACGTGTAACAACCTTTTATTGGGTCACATTCCGTCGTCTATTTTGAACTTTCCCAAAACGAAACTGAACTTTTATTTTATTTTGGCAGTGACGTGGATACGCCAACCAGAATTAATGTCAATAAATGTTAAGTGCATACGTATATACATAAGTTTGTTGCAGCTATAGCGAGTCCTTGAACCGATAGTAAATGGCAAAACTGTTAGATTTATTTGCCTTGTAAAGTGTTTTCCAATAAGAGTGTCAGAACTTTAAAACGTAAGAGCGGCAACACTGTTTGAAATGTAAATGTCACTCATAAATACACAATTGAACAGAGCGTCGAAATGGAAGTTGGAAGGCAACCCCCACTTTGGGGACAATAATCTTTTCATTATGTGCATACATATAAATTAATACATACTTAAAATAAAGAGATAAATACAGATAAATAATAAAAACGGCTGTTTTTTATTACTTGATCTTGCTAAAGTGTAATTTTATAAATTCAATTTTATTTTATATTTAAGCAAAATGTTTGTTACCAAATTGTTTCCTAATTTAAAGTTAATGTGTCTAAATAAGTAAAAAGTCTGATAGATAAACAAGTTTTTTTTTAATTTGTCTGCCAAATCCCAAAAATCTTTAATAGGTTTTTAAAGTGCACGACCCCTGCCGTTACAATGATCGCGCGCCCGCTTGAAAGTTAACAAAAACGTCAAAATAGGTCGAGAAATTAAGGCAATTTAAGACATTATTTAAAAAAAGGTTTCAAAGCGACCGATGCCGTTCTTGATATTTGAAAAGTAAAGGGGTATCGATCCGTATCGCTCAGTTCTGGTAGGGTAGTCTGAGTTTTGAAGATAAGTGAAGATCAGGTAGTTTACCGCAAATCCTATAACAAGCCCTAGGAAACTTTCAGAGGAATTAAAAAATTAATAACTAAGTACCTCAAAAATGCAAATACTTCTGATATCTTAGTAATGCTTAGTGAAGGGTGTATCAAATGAAACAAGTAACAGATGATACATAATCGTTTTATACTATCCATAACAGTAAAAAACGGCTAGACAGAAACGTTAACGCCATCTAGTGATCATCCCATTTATATCCATGCATCATATTCCAGTTTTGTGGGATTAAAATTTAACAAACTAATTAACAACTACATTTTTAACTTTTTTTATAATTTATCTAGAACTTTCCATATCACCTTGGTAATTCGACACATGTTATTGGTACTAATTAAACTTTAATATATTAACTTCAATTGATTGGATCATCTGGACGATTCATTATTCATTTAAAGTGAACAACATGGCGATACAAGGTCGTGTCTCGGTTATTAACCGGTCAAGGTCGGAATAACGCCCTACAGGGTAAGTTGGGGAGTTAAAAACTTAAAGGGGTTGCGGTAGTCGACACGCGACCCCATCGGAAAATCTATGAATAGAACATTCGCGGGACATACAAAAATGTATTATCGTGCAGGGGGGACTAATGAATATTTGATTCGGCTTTTTATTTTTTTGGGGAGTGCGTGACAACCAAAAAAGTAAATTTTACCATATATGAAAAAAAAACACCAAAAATCGTTATTTTATGTCTTCTGCTTTAAGTGTACTTTTTTCCTTCTGTATTAAGTTTTGATCTATTTTATTGAGATATGCGGTAAATTTAATTCAATATCTGATTCAAAGGCGGTGACTTCTTGAAAGACAAAGAACGCCGAGGTCAACCAAAACATATTGAAGATGCCGAATTGCAAGCATTGTTGGAAGAAGATGATATGCAAACTCAATAACAAATGGCAGAGAGGTTAAATTGTCGGTCGCCGAACCATTTGTTATCATTTGCATGTGATGGGAGAGATTCAGAAGGCAGAAAATGGGTACCACATCAGATGAGCGACTGAGAGAAAAACGGTGTGCGAAATCTTGCTTTCTCAGCATGAAGGAAATACTTTTTTTGCATCGGATCGTGACTGGATACGAAAAATGGATATAAAGGGTATCCTATAATTCACGCATGATTTAAATTTGCCGCTATTTGTGCGGTAAAGTGTTGGCAACCAAAAAAAGAAAACAGTTTGACAGCTGACAGTTTAGGATTAGTAAAAATGGAGCGCTACATGAAAGAACAACGCGTTTTCACTGTTGAACAATATTTCAAAAATAATGAAAGTTTGAAAGCTACAGTTCGCAAATTTCGTACAAAATATGTTTGGAATATGGATTTAACTTCATCAACTGTGAAGAGAGTTATTAAAAAATTCGGGGAGACTGGATCAATTGGGGACGCTACAATGACTGTCCAATAATAAGCCGTTCTAATGATAATATCGAAGCAGTGTGTGAGAGTGTTGGTGGAAGTGCAGGAACATCGATTCGGAGTCGTGGACAAGAATTGCAAATTTCAAGAAGCTCTCTACAGCGTATACTCACTAAAGATTTGCGTCTCCATGCTTACAAAGTTTAATTGACACATGAACGGCAGCCTAATGACCATGCATAGCGAAGAGAGTTTATTGAATGGATTATTGAACAACAACAAATTAATACTGATTTTTTCGAGCAAAATCATCCTAAGCGATGAGGCTCATTTTCACGTTAATCGTCAAAATTGCCGCATTTGGAATTCAGAGAACTCACATGCGATTGTCGAAAAACAAAAGCATCTAGAACGTATCACTGATGCGGATTTTGGGTTGGAGGCATCATTTGACCATATTTTTTCGAAAATGCGGCTGCTCGATATCGCGACATGATAACCGAGTTTTGTCTACCTAAATTGGATGATATTGACATGGACGACATGTGGTTTCAATAAGACGGTGTGACACGCCATACAGCCCATGAAAAAATCCAATTACTGCATGACACCTTTTCTGGTCCTGTACTCTCTCGTTTCAGTGATCAAAATTGACCCCAAGATCATGTGATTTATCATCATTGAATTTTTTCTATGAGGTTATTTGAAATCAAAGGTATATGTCGATAAGCCCACATCCACCGGTGCATTGAAGGAGATTCAACGCTGTATCAACGAAAATCAGCCGCATTTATGCAAAATGATCATGGACAATTTCGACAAAAGAGTGTGTTTGGAGATCATTTGCCCGATGTGCTATTCCATACATACCCTATCCTATGTACATTATATTTCAATAAAAAAATACAATAAAAAAAAACTGTTTTTTATTTAATTGAAATCTTGCGTAAATTTTGGGACACCCTTTATTTCGAGAACCCAAAACGCAGAAAATGATGGGCTTACCCAGACAACCATCAACATCAACCGCAAGACTGAATCGCTTAGGAAAAAAGACAATGTTGTGTATTTGGTGGGATCAGAAAGGTGTCGTGGAACATGAGCTTCTGAAACCAGAAGAAACAGTTAATACCGTTCGCTGCCGTGAAAAAAATTTTCAATTTGAACCATGCATTGACCGAAAAGCGACCAGAATGGGTTACAAGACACGGAAAGGGATTTTGCAGCACGTCAACGCCCCATTACATTCAGCGAAAGCGGTCAGAGGCACCATTTCTACACTTGGCCAGGAACTCTTTCCCCACGCGCCGACACGCACTTCCCACTACCACTTGTTTTCAATTCAACAATTCAACAATTACGGAGATGTCGCAAATTGGCTTGATGACTTGACAACACCTCAAAACTTTTCATAAAGGGCATCAACAAATTGCCAAAGAGATGGTAAAAATGTGCAGCTAGCGATGGGACATACTTTGAATAAAACATTTTTTATCTTTCTCTCAAATTAAATGTTTTTTTTTTAAGAAAAAAATAATAATTATTAACCATCACGTATATATAAATAGCCATTTTTAGTGTGTTTGAACTTCCAATAGGCATTGTTGTCAAATCATCATGGCATATCAAATGTCTGGCAAATCATCATCAAACGTTTAACATTAGAACAACGCTCGTAAATTGTCGAAATTTATTATCAAAATGTGTTATGTGCACCAAACTTTTGTATTTTATGATGCACATAATAATAAAGGGTAGAGCGGGGCTAATTGATCATAGGGGCAAGTTATATAATCAAAATATCTCGAGAACTAAGCAACCTACAACAAAAGTGTAAATGGCGAAAAGAAGGGGTTATGAAAGGAGAATACATAGCGCGACTGTCAATTGCTGTCGGGTTCTCCGATAAAATAAAAGAACGCTTTGTTACAGGTCATCATAATTTTTCTACTATACTCGTATAAAAACACTTAATAAGGACTACGTAAGTATTTAAAGATTACTTAATTATTGTTATTTCGATTATAGATGGTTATTTATGTTTCTCTTCTCTTATGAACTCTTATGATTTTTTTATAACCTAATTTTTATTTTGTTACCTCAACTGCGGCTAGTTGAGCAACGCGCTTTCAATGATTGCTCAACTAGCCCCACTAGCTGTCCATTGTAGAAAATCAAATTTTTCTTTAATAAATTAATAACCATGAATTCATTTGTGAAATTGTGAAATTCAAAGTTTACTAATTAAAATTACTTATATTAATAATTGTATTAATGATTATTATTACAATTTAGGATGGAAATTTTTCAATCAAATTCAGGAGAGGACGAGTGCGCTTGTCTGGTTTATTATGAGCAATTTTCTGAGAGCATACCTGGAGAAAACTAGATTCAGTGTCAGATTTGCAAACAATGGTCCCATATTAAACGTGTGCCGAACGTTGATCTAACCTATGTTTGTATTAATTGTGATAGAGACAAAGATGATTAATAATTTGGGATTATTTATCATTTAGCTTTATTATTGATCTCATAATTAGTTAATACTTCAATTTAATATTTATTTGCGTTATAATTTTAAAAATAAAAAGTGTAATAATAATCCAAAGATTGGAAAGATTTAATTTTGTTTGATTTTAATTTTATTTTTCCAGAGAATAATAACAATATGAGTATGTAATGATCATAATAAATAAATATTTGCTTGTTGATTAAAATTATTTTGTATTCAGATCATACTATACAGTCATCAAGTCCTTTCTAGCCATTGGTCAACTAGCCCCACTATTGACGGGAGCAACTTGGAGCGCTCTCGCATTTCCGACAATAACTTTTAAAGTTGTACTCGGATCGTTTTTACACCGCTGGTCGTTTTAGAGAAGAGTAAATTACGAACCTAACAGAGTAATAATCAATTAAATCCGATGCATATTCTTAAAGTTATGGGACATCAAGCGAAAAGTTGCTCAACTAGTCCTGCTCTACCCTATTGACAAATTCTGAACGATGCTTGATATTAAAACAAAAACAAGACAAAAAATTGTGTGTTCGAAGAAAATATTGTCGTGTTGCTGGCAGTGTTGATGAAGATCGAAATTTATCAGTATGGGGATCATTACAGAGCGATGCTCAATGATTATTGAATTCTAGATTTATATGATATTGATCTAGAGATGTGGTTTCAACAGGACGGTTCCACATGTCATACACCCAACGCGCAACAATCGATTTATTGAAAATTATTTCGTCACCAAGGTCGTGTGGTTTAACGCCTTTAAATTATTTTCTTTGGGGTTAAGCTAAATCTTTGGTCTTGGGCAATTTGATTTTCCAAAATAAATTAAAACAGTTATATCATCAATATTAAAATATATTGGCACCTTGAAATCCTTCAAACATTACGTAATATTATTACATAAAGCAAAAAATCAAGTTTCCAACATCGAAGCGGCAATCGTCGGATGGAAATTCCGATTAGATTTTCACCGAAATTCGACTTGAATACGGCAAAATGTTTTCCTCTGCGTGCCCACGCGCTCCTTTGGTTGTTCGATTTTCAGTCGCCTTATGCTATGTCGAAATAAACTTCAAGGGCAATAAAATATCACGATTTTGAAAATGTCAACATTAGGTAACGATACGACTTTCTTTTGTAGCTCGCTGATTTTGCCTATTATTGGAAATAATATTAAAAATAGATTATGGTTATTAGTTTTCGTTTCGGTCTGGCATTTCCATTAACTTTAGATCAGCTTTTAATATACTGTGCAGGTCACCGAAAAAGTTTCGGTAATGGGGCAATTCTGATAGTTTAGACCATTTCCTAATTTTTTTATAAATATAGTCATGTACACTCTGCATCAAAAAGATAGAGACACTGACAATGTATATGCAGATTTCTTTGGATAAAACTTCCTTAATGTTACTGTAAGTAAACTTATTTAACATTAATTGTTCATTACATGAATTAGTTAGCGTGAAAAAGGTATAGTTCCTAGATTGAAAGAGAGTTAAAAGAATTTTGTTACGTCGTATTGCGGCATATACGAACAGCAGAGGTACTAACTGTTACCCGTCCATTTCCCTGGGCGTAAATTAAACTTTAGTAATAATTGATTTTTTTGTGATTAAAATTGCTTTTAAAAGCTTCTATAAATTTTTCTATAAATTTCCTGAAGTCATAATTGCGAGGGATTCACAACGATACAATCTCACATTTCAAATTTCGGAATATATTTATCTTTTACGTCCCCGCAATCCCCTTAGGAGTTGATTTTTATGAACACTCCTTCTTAGTGAATATCTACGACGCATGAGGAACATTTCTGCCAACTTTAAGTAGTTTGTAAGTCTTATAGTTTCGGAGAAAAGTGATTGATACTATATATATATATATATATATATATATATATATATATATATATATATATATATATATATATATATATATATATATATATATATATATATATATATATATATATATATATATATATATATATATATATATATATATATATATATATATATATATATATATATATATATATATATATATATATATATATATATATATATATATATATATATATATATATATATATATATATATATATATATATATATATATATATATATATATATATATATATATATATATATATATATATATATATATATATATATATATATATATAACAAAAATGATTTCCGTAACATTCAAACTTCTTTACTTTCATAATACTTCGTAAATCTTTCATCATTTCAAAAATTCTTCCAGCAATCGTTTGAAACAAGGCTTTTGGTCACTTTTGACTGAGGCAGTTAGAATTGCACTTTTCAGTTATTTTTATTTGGAAATATAAGAGCAGAAGAGTATATAAGTTTGGCAATAACGAGAATTCAGATAAAAATAATCTGCAGATATTTTAACCCGTCATCGGCATTGAAATAGGGCTAAGGAAGATTATGGAATAGTTTCTTTGTTACCGAAACTGCTTTATCAATTTTGGTACCGTTAACCAGCATTTGCGAGCCATAAGAATAGTGCAGCAATACAACACAAGATCACACACTTCACATCTGATCTCAGGTATTAACGAATTGGATTTTGAACTTATCCTTAGCCCAGTATACAATCATACGAACCTCATGGTTCATGGCTCAATTATTGCGAGAAAGAAAATTCAGGATTGAAGAAGAGGTAAAAACTGCGTCGAGTTTTACGCCTTCAAAGACTGATCGTGGTACCGAAGTCGAGTAAAGTTACTGGCCCAAAGATGGAACGAAAACAACGTCCTATATTTCGAAGAATAACCTCCAGGTATATATTTTTTAAACAGTGAGTAACTAAGTATCTAAGTATCTTTGGTATATTTATCAGTGAACTTAATCAATGCATGAATAAAATTACTATGGTAATTTTGAATTTACTCAACTATTTAAACTATTTCTAAAATACTATTTTAAAGTGTATTAGAATGCATTCTGGAATATTGAATCGACAAATAACCGATCCATTGTGTCCACTTTATTAACAGATACTTTAAAACACAATAAGTTTTGTGTAAGCGTGATTTTCAAGTCGTCAACTGTATTTTTTCTCTTTTAAATATATCGAGGAACAAAATCCGTGATTTCGCAACGGCAAAATATTTTTAGAACGTTCCATTATACACGGCACGAGTTTTGCTCGTAAATAATACTGTTTTCTTCGACGCAACTAAAACATGTCCCATAAGTAAGTCGAAATGATTGAAATATCGTTGAAAAAGTGTAGGAAATAATAAAGAAATGGAAAAATATGTATGACAGATAGCGGAAACTACGTAGGATACTGTAAAAGTTTCTCCAATCGGGCAAATCCTGAAGGTTTTGACGTTTCGTTAATGTCACTATCGTAAATATTGACTTTTTTGTTGAGGTATCGAATGGTAAAAAAAGATATAATTACAGTAAATAATTTCCTTTAGCCAACGAAAAAAATTTCGATTTCAAATTGCTTGGTAATGTCAATTTTAATTTGCTTGTTAAAGAGTTTTCCAATAAGAGTGTCAGTACTTTGAAAAGTACTTTAAAAAGTAAGCACTGTTTATAATGTAAATGTTACTCATAGGCTGCTGTGTTCAGTACAATGTTGCAAATAATCATGGAAAGAAATACAATTCAAGAGTGCGTAAAAATTAGTCGTATTTATCATCACAATGTGTGTTCAGTTCACCTGACTTTCCGAGCGTTTTGTGGAATTGTGAAATTTGTGATCAGCATAGTCGATTTTAACCAATTCGACTAATCGATCCAATCGACCAACTTAATCAAAAGAATTTGGGCCGATGGAAATTCCCAAGTAATTCACGAGTTACCTCTTCATCCTTAGAAAGTCTCTGGTGCAGTTTTTGGGCTGAAGAAGAGATAGGTCCTAATTTTTTCGAATACCATGATGGCGTACTGTTAATGGTAAATGCTATAGAAACATGCTAACAGAATATCTTTGGTTTGAAATTGATAAATGCAGATATAAACTATGTTTCCTTTCAATAAGACGGTGCAACTTATCACACATCTCGCCACACAATCTATTTATTGCAAGAAAAGTTTCCAGGACTTGTTTCGCGAAATCGAAATGCCAACTGGCCAAGATAATGTGCTTTTACATCTTTGGATTATTACGAATAATTATTCGTACGAATAATATTTCGAAATAAGATTCTTACTATAAAGATTTAATTGAGATAGTCACTACGTGATGGAAATTTATTTTAAATAAATAAGCAAAGATTAATATCTAAAATTTCCACTATATTTAAAATTGAATGTATAACAACTGTTTCGACACACAGTCCTCTTTTCAAATACGAACTATGTTAAACTAACAACAAGACAAGTAATTACAACCTAAACTGTCAATCAACCTAATAATACCATAAAAATAATAGTAGAGAAATCAATTTTTTCAACGTCTAGGAGGGCAACAATTATCATTTTAAAATTATCATTGTATAGACTTTTGGACACGACCCGCACTCAATTAAATATGTTGGACAAACAAGAAGATCTTCCTTTACTAAGCTCAATGAAGATAAAAGAAGTTATACTAAACCACAAAATAATTCTCATTATGATAACCACTTAATCTTAGAAAATAATATTTTCAAGGATAGTTTTAAAATATTACATAATGAATATAAATATAAAAAATTAAAGAGCTTAGAATTTAATAAAAGGAAAAATTTGGATATTTGAAAAATTTGGATATTGAATTTGAAAATTTGGATAATTGGAAAAATCGGAGGCAAGAATACTGAAAATGAATATTAATAAAACTGTCCAAAATTGGTTCCAAAAAGTTGCATAATCTAAAAATTTGGAAAGATTGATAGCTTTTCTTAGTATATTTGTAACATGTATGTTAATATCCATAAGATCACGTATAAAATTATGATAATTTTAAATTGCAATAACTTTTGAATGGTTTAGTCAATCGATTTGAAATTTTTACAGTGCCTTAAGAATTGTGTGAAGAATATTCTATCAATTCTTTTTTTTTAATGTTTTGTAGCATTTGACGTACCTCAGATACATGCTTAAAGTTTAAAATACTTATCATTAATAATTATCAAAAATAAACAATATTTAGAGGTTTTAATTAATATGTAAGTATTATTAAAAATTCCATGTTCGTAGTTCTAAAAATTTAAATCAGAAATGTTTTTGTCGAAAAGTTAAAATCAAGGCATATTCACTACCAAAAGTTAGTTAAAACTTTTTCATAGTACTTATTAATTTAATTCTAATTAATTATTCTTTTTAATTATACATTGTTTTCTAGCATTATTTTTATTAATCTTTTCTATGTTCTGTAAAGCAAAGATATTCACGAATTTACGATTTTCAGTAATTTTGCCTCCGATTGTACCTCTAATATATTCTTAATCTCTTTGGTCCGCGATTTTTTCAAATTAATTTGTTTGCATTAAATTTTGTCTTAAATATGAAATTTCTTGTGATGATGCATTAAACATTTTAATAAAGTCTTATGGCAATGAAGCTATGTCAAAAAAATTATTACAAATGGTATAAGGAATTTGATGATGGTAGAGAAGCAGTTCAAGATGAATCTCGTTCTCTTGTATATTTACTAATATCTAATATATTTACTTACTATCTTTTAGATATTCTATTATATAGAAATTAATATAAATAATTTTTAGATTCATTGAGAAAGCGGGAAGAAGAAAACGGAAAACCTCCCAAAACATTAACGTTCAAAAGTTTGTATTTATTTAAAAAAATTTTTGTTCGTTAGTACGTTGTCGTAGGCAAATTATTACATAAAAAGAATAGCTAAGAAATTAGTCTCCGTTTTGTTTTTTACCCAGTGATGCTTTTATTTACGTAAGAGCAGAACAGAACATTTTTGACATTTTTTTAGTTTTCAATCGTGGCGAAAAACTAAAAAAAGAAAGAAAAAAATATATGAACACGCCACAACCATTTAGACAATACTTAAAATCAACGATATTGTACTGAGTAATAGCCGACTAAGCATTAAAGAAATTGTAGATACTACTGATATATCATTTAAATCAATTCAATCAATTTTGAAAAACAATTAACGCATCATCACACACAGAAATAATTATTCGTAAATATTTCACTAAAAATCAAACAAATGCTGTTTCACAACCATCATATTCACCAGATATGGAATCGTGCGACTTTTTCCCGTTTTCTCGATTGAATAAATCACTTCGTGGGTGCTGTTTTGAATCCACAGAAGCCATTCAAGAGATTTTACTGGCCGCTTTGAAGAAAGGAGCAGAAATCGAATACAAAAACTATTTTGAAGATTGGAAAACCTTGAAGAAGACAATATCAATTCGGATGAATACATAAACTTTAAATTTTATATATAAATATATAAATAGCAACCCTCGTATATCAATTTGAACGTTGCAAAGTACTTGAACACCAAAGTTTCAAAAAATTGCCAAAAAACTAATGCGGTATATTATCAGTATATTGTTCGGCATTGATTCTATTAATTTTTTTATTGTATTACTTAGTATATCTGTCCATTCGAAGAGTAATATTAATTTTAAACAATTTATATTTGTACTGATGATAGGTTTCTACTTCTGGACTCGAAATGAGGCCACTTTTTCCTAAAAGAATTTTACATTTTTCTCTCAATTCAGTGCAGTGCTTTTGTAATTTACAGTAGATAAATTGAACTTTACATTTTTGGCAATTTGCCGAAATTTCATGGCAGTTCAAATTGATAATTTCCACATGTGTCTTCAAAGGTAGCTTTCGACTTTTTACAATGGTCACTTTATATCTGGTTAAGATGGATTAAATTTGTTTGTTTTTGTGTATTCAAGAAATTTATTATCTCTAAAACCAACTGTTGATATATATATGAACGAATATTTTTTCCCGAAAAATCGGTACATTATTACTTACGTTTTAAAAAACTTTATAATCAGCTTTAATTCTGGTTTAGTTTTATTGAAAATCATTTGTAGTTTGTCTTGATGCAACGTTACAAAATTCAATGCAGTTAAAATAAAGAAAATCAAAAACATTGGTTCGTTCGAATAATTTTCCTCCAAATCCGGAATACTAAACTCTTGGCAATAATTACCTTACTGAAAAAAACGTTTCTCGGCCATATTACACACACTAACAATTCTCTAATTAGTTTTATCAATTAACTAATGAACTCACTTTGCAAATTAAAATAATCTACCACTCGTTCGACCTCTGCAGATCAACACTCGCACAAAATCCTTGACTAATATTGTGTTGTGTGTAATGTGTATTAAACAATGATATCAGAATTACAAACCATTGTTCAATACACTCCGCAATGACTTTAAAATAATTTTGACGTTTTGAGAAAAGTTAAACGACAATAGAAGATGTACAAATTTGCATCCTTCTTTGTAGAAGCAGAGTTTCCATAGTGCTTTGAAAATAATATTGCTGAAATGTGCGCTGCTGTCCAAATAATATAAATAATAATTAATGAGTTATAAATAAATGTTTAATTAAATGTTTTGTCAAATTTTCACTTTATTTCAATTAATATTTGACGCGTTTCGCTAATACTATAGGTTCGTCAGAACGTTGGTGACAACTTAAAAAATATATATTTTCAATGATAAAATAGATATAAATATACAACGTTTACACAAAAAAATATTTCGAAAATTCACCGAGAAACAATAATTGTACAAGTGTAAGTAAAACGCTGCAAGTCTAGTTGATTATCGAGGAAAGTTTTTCAAACTCAACGTAGTTAAGTTTTTTTAAATTTTATTTTGAACACAATTTGAATACAATTGAGATAACCATTCAAATAATGATTTTCATTTTACAAATGTGAGGCATAATTCGAATTGTTTCTGATTAAGAAAACTTTCATTCTTTTCTTGAACGATCTACCGGTTTTTCCTATATGTTTTTGAACATGACTCACAATATAGTTGACCCCAGTTTTATCTTTTTTTGTTTATTTTTGCTTGGCAATTTTTTATCAATTTTCCTAAACTATTGTTTGTATTAAAAGCCAGCTTTATATTATTTTATACAAGAACTTTTCAATTTTCTCAGGTGGTTTACCAAAATATGTTAGTATTTTCAATGAATTGTCTTTTTCGTTCGTTTGTGGATATGTTTCAGGGACAGCACACACATATGTCCAAAAGTTTGGAATATTCAAACATTTCACTTTTTTATTGATATTAAGTTTTTCTTTTACTCATTTACGTAATCATAATTTCATTACAACTCTTACTGGTACCAAAACTGGTACCAAAACTGGTAATTTAAAAACAAAAAGAACAACTTTTAATAAAACCAATAATAAGTTGTTCTTTCATGGGTCTGTATGCATGCGATACATGTAGGCGATTTGACTTGCTGTCGATTAAGTGGTCAATTTGGGCTTGTGAAATTCTCTCCCATTCTCCACGAGCAGCATCTTTTAATTCTCGCAGAATTGTTTCGTTCCTTGATACGTCTTTTCACAATGTCAAAGGAATCACAAGCATGACCAATGACATTAATGACAGAGGAATTTACTGGCCATGATAACTTATTTATTCCCTTCTCTTTAAGAACATTTTGTACTGCTGCTGTTCGATGAGAAGATGCGTTGTCGTCTATGAAAACAAATCCGTCGCCCACTGCACCTCGGAACAGATGCACAACTGCATTTAAAACTTCCTCGATGTACACAGCACTAGTGACTTTTCTCTCCAGGACCAGTAGAGGTATGCACCTCACTGGTGCTCATAATAACACCCTAAAACATCATGCTCCCGCCTTCAAATGTCTAATGAGACTTGTTGACCTGACACTCTCTAAACTAATGTTTTTCGTGAATCAGAAACCAAGCTAATTCTCGTCTCATCGGAGAACACCACGTTATTCCAGTGAGGACTATAATCCACCATTTCTCGAGCCCATTGCAATCTTACATATTTTTGTCGAAGGATTAGTTTGAGAACACGTAAAATTTACCGCTTTTAGTTTGAGTGTTATCGTTTGTTGTGAAACATTTACCCCTTCAAGCCTAACAAGCTCTCTTGATATACCACTTGTAGATTCCAGACGATTTCTTCGAGCTATCATTGATATCTGCCGGTCTTATATAGGTGTTGTGCATCGTTTTCTACCACTTCTTGGGCGATCCTTTACGTCATTTGTCTCTTGAAATTTGTTATGAATTTTCTATACAGCACTTTGGGAAACACCAACAATTTCCGCGATATTACTTTGACTAAAGTCCTGTTGTAACAAAGCCATTACTCTCGATCTGTTAAAATGAAATATGTTTCTTTCTAGTCCTTTTTAAACGGATTGATTGAAAATTGAAAAAGATCTAAAATAATGTGTAAATACCAGTATTAACGGAATGGACAAAAATAAAAAAACCTGTGTTATCAGCAAAACAATGATTTTGTTATTTTCATTTCAGAACGGTCTAAAATAAATATCGATCACAATTTTTAGAGTATAATATGCGTAGGTATCCTATTTGTAAATATTTCACATTCTTGGATATACATATACATAAACGTATACGTAAACGTAATAAAGTAGAAATTAGACAAGAAAAATCTTTGATTAAACATTTCAACACTATCTCTCTATTGTGATTGAAATATCAATTATGGTTTTTTAGAACAATGGTTTTTTAATTGTATTATCAATGTTTGCGGGAATTATTCAAGTTCCCATAAAAAAAATTAAAAAAAAAAATATATATATATATATATATATATATATATATATATATATATATATATATATATATATATATATTTTATGGGAACATTTTGTATTTGCACCCACTTTAACAATGAAAATATTTCTAAATTTATCAATATCATTCTAACGAAGCCACAATGTGTAAAACGCGACAAATGTAAACGTAATAAAGTAGAAATTAGACAAGAAAAATCTTTGATTAAACATTTCAACACTATCTCTCTATTTTGATTGAAATATCCATTATGGTTTTTTAGAACAATGGTTTTTTAATTGTATTATCAATGTTTGCGGGAATTATTCAAGTTTCCATAAAAAAAATATATATATATATATATATATATATATATATATATATATATATATATATATATATATATATATATATATATATATATATATATATATATTTTATGGGAACATTTTGTATTTGCACCTACTTTAACAATGAAAATATTTCTAAATTTATCAATATCATTCTAACGAAGCCACAGTGTGTAAAACACGACAAATGTAAACGTAAAAAAGTAGAAATTAGACAAGAAAAATCTTTGTTTAAACATTTCAACACTATCTCTCTATTTTGATTGAAATATCCATTAAGGTTTTTTAGAACAATGGTTTTTTAATTGTATTATCAATGTTTGCGGGAATTATTCAAGGATTTTGTTGGAATGTTGATTTGCAGAGGCTGATCGTATGGTAAATCGTCAGTTCGAAATGCTTTTTACAAAGTAAATTCTTTAGTTAATTAGTATGGCTAATTAGACGATTGTTAGTGTGTGCAATATGGCGGCGAAACTGGTGTTTGTCGTTTCAGTGAGGTAGTTACAGTTAAATGAGTTAAACTAACTCAACAACAATGCATCGAACGTCTTCATTCGACTTTTAGTGACGAAGACTCATTCAATAAAAGTGTTTATACAAAATGTAAGCCTCAATGCAATGCAATTTATGAACTCAATAATTATTATTGCAAGAAATATCGAAGCTATATGGATAATAATGGAAAAATCACTCAATATGTGAAATATTACTATAATCAAAGTAAATTTAATTCAAAGTAAAGTATAGTTATCTTATAGTTATCCCTTCTCACTGCAATTCACTTATTCTGACGTTTTTACCAGTATTTGAAAAACTTTTATACAGATTTCTGGTGTTTCCTTCAGAGCTGCCAGCGAACTTTCTTGAATGGCTTTTGCGGACTCAAAGCAGTGCCCACGAAGTGGTCTCTTAGGAAAAAATTACACGATGCCATATCTGGGAAATATGGTACATCTGAATTATTTTGCCACTTTTTTTGTCAAACAGACCTATGCAAGTTTAAATGATATTCTTTAGTGATTGTTTGAACAGTAGGAAGGAACTATTTGTGAACAATACCACGGTAATAAAAGAAAACAGTCAATATGACTTTGATTTTTGACCGGCTTTGACGTGTTTTTTTTCGGCTTTGCTTTCCCTTCTTAGCACGACATTCGCTGGAATGCTAGGCTATTTATAATGAACTGAATTATAAGTATAGATCCATGTCTCATTACCAATAATTGTGCATCTCTTCACAACCTCAACATGACGATGTTTTTAAAAAATAAACCAATGCTTTCGGAAGAAGGGAAGACAAACTGGAAAAACCCAAATTGTTCTTCAAAACTGATTAAATTGATCTAAATCTCTAAATAGATCTCCCTGTCTCTAATACTTAGTCTATACTACTAGGTATGTAAATATGAAACCGGAATTTTTGTATAGGAAATACAAGTTTATTGTATAAAAATGATAAAAAATATTTTATTAGAAGTATTTCCCATCGCTAGGTATACATTTTTCTCACCTCTCTGACAATTTGTGGATGCCGCGCTAAAAAGACTGTTGCTCTTTTGAAGCAAACCAGTCATCGAGTCATTTTCGTAAGAAGTGAAGAGCTGCTTAGCAAGTTCGTGTTCCATCAATGCAAATAAGTAGTAATCGGACGGAGCGTGAGTCCGGTGAGTAAGAATCATGTGAAAGTATTTCCCAACTAAAAGCTCCAATCGTTTCCTTGACCAGTTTTGATATGTGTAATGGTGCATTATCAAGAAGCAAACTCACTTTGTGTTACCTTTTTTGATATTCTGGTCGTTTTTTACACAATCGATCATTTGTTGTCGGTAGCGTTTAGTATTAACGGTTTCGCCAGATTTTAGCAGCTGATAATAGATCACACACTTCTGAGCATTATCTTCGGTCCATAGCGATTTAGCCTTTCAGTCGATGTCGATGGTTCGCCTGAAATTACCCATGATCTTTTACACTAAAAATTTTCAAAATATATCCACTTTTCATCGCCAGTCACGATGTCTATGGAGAAATGACTTTCTTTAATATCTGGCGAGCACCATTTCGCAAGTGGTTTTTTGGTTTTCCTTCTGTCTTTCATTCAGTTCATGTGAAACCCATTTTCCCATTCCAGTTCTAGACCCATGGCTTTCAAACGTATAGAAACGGCTTCTCTTGTCATATTTAATTGATCCGCGAGTTATTGCATTTGAGCGTCATACTCATCCAACAATGATTGCAAAGCCCTGTGATTTACCTAGAGCATGCTCACTGTAAGCTTCGACAAGCATTCGATACGTCTTCAGCAGCAGTTTTTTTCAAATGGTAACAGAAAATCAATGCTGTCCGCAAATCGTAGTTTCTAAGCACAAAATTCGACATGTCCAGCGCTATTACAAATTATGGTATTGTATGAAATTTGTATTGTTGTGACTTGAAAATCTTTGTAAGATGTCAACAAGGAAATGGCACCGATGACGCGGTTTGACGGTAACTACATCGACGGTTAGGACTATATATGGGCAAATTTCGGTTTCATATTTACCGACCTCGTATATTCTATTTAGTATAGTACTTAGTCTAATGTCTCTAATACTTAGTCGGCGATTCTTCAGTGCAAAATACTTAATTTTGGTAAAATTTCCTTCACTCGGAGGTTTCTTCCTCAACTGCTTCTCTACCATCCACTTGTACCACTTTTTTTCTAGATAATTTCATCGTCGTAACATTTATAACCCAACAGCACAAGAAATTTTGTTTTTTAGACAATATTTAATGTAGAGTTAACCCAAGGGCGAGCCATATCGCGTCTAACTTCAGTTCTAAATAACTGAAGTAACCTAGACTCCAATATTTGGATGGATCTTAATATAAGCTATTCAAGAAACCTACCGAGACTTAGTAAAAGCAGTAAAAACTCGATATTGGAATAAATAAAAAAAAAATAAAGCAAAGTCTTTCCTCGATAAACTCATCCAGTTTCAAAAATCTACAACAAAAATTTGGTGAAAAACTGGATGAACAGATTTTAACAAACCGACCAGAATCGGAAAGAATCCGGCTTTCATTAAGGCAACGCAAGACCCCATATTCACTAATAATTAGGAAATTAGGACATTATCTTGACTTGGGTATTTTATCTCATCCTCCTTTGCCGAATTTTCCAAACTATCCGGGAAAAATTTGGTTTATGTTATGTAAATGTTAGGAAACTCCTACATCGACATCGACCCGGCACATGAAATTCCATTTGCAATGCAAAATTTAAGACAAATTCTTTGTTCGATGTTTTTATTCATTGTAAAAATCGTAAAACATACTTGAGATAAACTGACAAAATCGAGCACTGTAAACAAACTAAATAACAGATGACGTTCAAACTCCGCATCAATATAGAGGACAGTTGTGCCAACTTAGCGATAAAAATAATTTTGACAATCCCTTTAAGCGGGCTTTTCCAATGATCAATTCCCGGTACTTTTTTGAACGAATATATGATGCAAACGAATCATTAGGATTTGCAAATCATCACAGCATTAGTAACCAAAAATTTGCGGAACGGTGCACAGCGCACAGTAAGACACATTAACATAAACAGATTTTATCGAACCTGGTGTATTCTCCAGACTTGGCTCCTTCGGATTTTCATCTCTTTAGAACCCTGCAACATTAGCAGGTTAATAGACGGTTCACGCCTCTCCAATAAATTGAAAAATGCCTCAATTACGTTGTCACATGGAGATCACCAAGTTTTTTCAATCTTGGATTAAACAATTCCCTGAAGAGTGGCAAAAGTATACAGAACGTAAGGAAGATTACTTCGAAGATTAAGTTTGTATTATTTTTATAATCAATAACATTCAAATGTAGTCAAAAAAGTCCGAGAATTAAGCTAAAATAAATTTTACTTTGGTAAGCCTCCGAAAACTATTTGTCAGCTGATATTGAATCTCTAACACCAATAAAACGTTAACTATATATCCTTAATTACAACAACAGTAAAATATTTAAAATTAATTTAACGATATTTATCTTAGTGAACAAAGAGATAAAAAAAAGTTAGCTTCTTTGTTAAATTACACGACTATCAATTTTACAAATTAACAGTTAATTTAGTTACCTGTGGGAAAACGAACATTCGAACAAAATTCTTGAACAATACCCACAAACAATCATCGTAGAATCGAAATCCGTTGTTCCATCCAACGAATCGTAACGGAAATTTTAATCAACAACTTAATCAAACAGAATTTCAGATACGTACCAGAAGTACTTTGAACCGACGATCGATGATGCTCGACGGCCTCGAAAAGGACGAGGTACGAACCACCAGAAACTGACGAAAGGTACTGTTTGTCCGTCGTCGATGGATGAATGCGGTGCGGTATCGAAAGGCCGTTTTCGAAAGAGATGCCGGACGAGAACTGACGTGAACGACGCCGGTACCGAAATTCGAATTTTTCAACGGGTAGGTACTTAAAATATCGTTAGTTTTGCGAACAATATCGTTTAATGGTACCCCGGTTCATTTTCCCTTTTACAGCACCTTCAGTAAAAACGGAAAAAAAACCTTTCTCGGAATGAATCAACCTTTCAGTGTATCTTCTTGGGAAAATACGTCAATAATATCGCAATATCTTAAGAAAATATCGCTAAACGTAGCATAATAAACAAAAATATACTCCAGATAAGTTCATTAACTAAATAAAGGGCAAGGTTCTCCAAAATGTTGGCAGGGATTTTTTTAAGAGAAGGAGAAATGCAAATAGTTAATGTAAATAGTGAAATGTTAATAGTTAATATTAATTTAGTCTATTATATACATCAAGCCTATTATATATATCAAAAGTTAGCATCTTTAATACAAACAAATATTAACAAGTTGTTTTTCTCCTATTCTCCCGCTTTAAAATATTTCCTATTTAAACAATTTGGGGGGAGCAGAATATAAGGGAGTAGACCGAGGGTGAGATGTCTGGTGAGTAATGTGGATGGAGCAAAACATCCCGATTAAAGCTCAACAATGCTGATAGGTTTTGACTGAAACGTGTTCTTCAGCGTTGGTGTCTTGGTTTGGTTGTGTAGAAGAAGCTCAAAGTGTATGGATCCCTTCCCATCCCACTAAGTGTAAAGCATAATATTCTTTGGATGAAGGTCTCCTTTCACCGTACTTAAAACCGTTGTCCCTGACAACCTCCATGACTTTTTCACTTTTTCATTGCACGTCGTTCACAATCCACTTTTCATCACTGGTTACCATCCGCTTCAGAAATTGAGCATCAGATTTTTTTCAGCAAAAAATCGAACGAGCAGATTCGATCCAGTAGATTTGGGTCACAGAGTTCGTGAGGGATCCACCCATCATATCCGCAGACGTACCCATTTTTTTAGACCGTCAAAAACTATCAATTTGTCTATATTTAACTTATCTGCTATCTCACGACATCTCATCGACACTTGACATCAGTCCTAAGAAGACCTCCAGAGCGATGCCGGTTTTCCATGTCAAAATATCCGACCTCAAACCATTTTTGTACTTCATAAAGGGTATTCCATTAAGAGGTTTCGAATGTTGGTAACGAATAAAAGAAACGTTTCATAACGTACCTGAAAGTTATTTATGGGAGTGCGAAGCTGGATAGTATACAATTATACGTGGAATACAACATCTGTCAAATGAGCGCCACGACTTCTCTGGCAGCTCACAATTCTTTTGTTGAAATTCTCGATTACTGCTGAACACATTTGCGGAGTTATGTCACGAATAATTCGTCTAATTTCTTCTTTCAACTGTTGAACGGTTTGCGGATTATTTTCGTAAGCTTTGTTCTTCACATAGCCCCACAAAAAATAGTCTAGCGGCGTCAAGTCGCATGACCTTGGTGGCCAATTTACGTCCCCATTCCGGGAGATCAGCCTCCCTCCAAACTGTGTACGTAATAAAGTCAATGTTTCACGTGCTGTATGACATGTCGCACCATGTTGTTGGAACCACATATTCTCTAAATCCATGTCCATTATTTGATACCATAAAAAACATCAATCATCGTTCGGTATCGTTCTCCGTTTACTGTAACAGCTCGTTCATCTTCATCTTCAAAAAAATACGGTCCCTGATGATACCCTCAGCTCAAAAACCGCACCAAACTGTGACACGTTAAGCATGCCTCGGGATTTCGTGGATTTCTCTAGGATTTTCATTGTTCCAGATGCGACAATTTTGTTTATTCAACAAAAAACATTTATTTCAACAAAATAATTGTGAGCTACCAGAGAAGTCGTGGCGATCATTTGACAGATGTTGTATTCCACGTATAATTGTACACTATCCAGCTTCGCATTGCCATAAATAACTTTCAGGTATGTTATGAAACGTTTCTTTTATTCGTTACCAACATTCGAAACCTCTTAATGGAATACCCTTTATAAACATATGTATAAGTTTCAAGTCGATATGTCAATTCATTTGTACAAAAACAGCAGCTTAAAGTAAACGTATCAGTGTTATTTTAAAAAATGAAAAGTATTGAAAATCGTGCAGTGATTAAATTCTTTGTAAAAAAAGTTTTAGTGGCAATGGAACGTCATAGTTAAATGGTAAATTTATTAATGGAGTCTGCTCCTTTAAAAACAATGGTTTGTAAGTGGGCAGGTCAGTTTCAACGTGGTCGTACAAGCCTGGATGATCATCCTCGTTCTGGATGTCCAATATATGCAACTACTGAATCTGAATATGAAATAATTAATTCTATACAAGATATGGTTATGGATGACAGACAAGTGACTTTTAGTGAAATTGCTAAGGCCATGGATATTTCAACTCAACGGGTGTTTCATATTTTGAAAAAGGAATTGGGCTTGAGGAAGCTATGTGCAACATGGGTGGCGCATTTATTAAAGTCTGATCAAAAACGACTTCGAGTAAAACTTTCTACCAACATTTGGATCTTTTTCGAAAGAATAAAATAAATTTTAAACGTACGTCGTTTTGTAACTGTGGATGAGACTTGGGTTTGCCACTAGGATCCTGAACTGCGCTAACAAATCGCAGAGTGGATTGAGGCCGGTTGTTCAACTCCGAAGCAGCCAAAGTGGTCAAAATCAACCAAATAGGTTATGGGCTCAATTTATTGGGATGCAAAAGGCATTTTGTTAATTTATTACCTTCAATTCGGTAAAACAATCACAGGACAGTATTACTCAAACGTTCTGGATCAATTGGGTGCAAAAGTTCGTGAGAAAGGACCTCGTTTAGCGAAGAAAAAAAATCATTTTCAACAAGACAACGCACTGCTTCACAAAGATGTTGTTGCAATGGCCAAATTGAAGGAATTACACTACAAATTGTTGGAGCATCCACCATATTTACCAGATCTGCCTCCCTCTGACTTACATCTATTACCAAACCTCAAAAATTCCTACGTGGCAAGCGTTTTTCATCAAATGAAGAAGTTATAGCAGATTATTATCTAAAAATATCTAAAAATGATATTTTTTGTTATATACCCAGTGTTTATATTATTATTTCGGTATTCTCCAATTAATAATACAACAAAATCAGGGAAAACCACACTAATATCGCGTGATTATATTCGTGAATCGATTTCTTAGCAAGACCTATGTCGTCACAGTCGCTATGGCTCTTTAAAACGACAAAAAAATGAGAACGTGAGTCACGTCAAGTGTCAATGACTCACGGCGGGTCTTCGTTTTGACGCAAAAATCCAGGAACCTAACAGGATGTAAGCGGTTTTGGGTTTGTCTAGGTCCAGGTAGGATTTCAAACCGACCATCAACAATACCGTTAACTGAAAATAAAAGGATTAATTCTCTTTCGTGTACGAGGGTAGCTTGAACTCGACAATAAGTGATAATGTGACAGTGACAAGCGAATTCATATTTCAAATAGAAAAAAAATACATTTATTTAAAGAAACTGTTAGAATTAATTCTTTTTTTTTCGAACGTACTTTTGAATGTATACGAAGTAACAAGTCTTTCAAATTGAGCGGTTTGTTTTAATTCTTGAATAAAACACATATGGCGTTGTGAGTTTGCCTAGATCTAGTCTCATTTCAGAAGTGTAATGTATGGCGTTTATAAAAATGGAGTGGTACGCAATATAACGAGTAAATTTTTTTTATTGAATTATTTTATGAAAATGAACGTTCAGTGAAAAATGTTTTAGAAAATTACGTGATCTGTACGGTTTGCACAATCATCCATCTGAAAGCACTATCAATCGAATTGTTAAAAAATTTAAAAAACTGGTTCGGTGGAAGATAAAAGAAGAGCAATATATATAGTCGTTCTGGTGATTTACAAGAGCATATTGATTTGGTACGTGAAAGTATTGCCCAGAAAACCCAGACATTTCCATTAATTAACATTCACACCAATTTGGACTTAGTGAATCCACAACATGACGTATTTTACGAAAGGATTTAGCTCTGAAGGCAAATAAGGTTTAAATAACATAGGAACTAACGCAACTAGATCATTCAAAACGTCGTTCATTTGTTAATGTATCTTCTCTCTCACTTATCTAATAAACCTCGCGATATCGTGAGATGACAACTAGATTTTTGTGGGCTAAACTGAATAATGTTGATTTGGAGGATATGTGATTCCAACAGGCTGGCACTACACCTCACTCTGCTAATAAAACAATTTTTCACTGGGAGAAAAATATGACTTGTTATTGCAAGAAACGTTAATGTTAATTGGCCACCAAAATCATGTGATTTAACCCGTAAATTTCTTTGGGGTTCCGTGAAAAGCCAGCTCTATAAGATTATAAGAAGAATTCACAATCGATTCTTGAACTAAAGGATGAACTTATTTGAATCGTCGGTGAGATACGAGCCACGGTTATGCCAAAATGTTATCCAAAACTTTGACAAAAGAGTAGACGTCTGAGGAACTGCAAGAGGTGGTCATTTGGCAGATATTGTTTTTTTGAAATCAACGCAAAATCTGCATTTTATTCGAGAATTATCAAAAACCGCTCAAAGACCCACTAAAGATTTTTCGAGAGTCACTCAAAAAATCGTGAAAAATCTATATGCCTGCTGAGGCAGGATTTAACAAAAATATTTAATGGAAATTGGGCAGATGTGAACGTTTAGCCTGAATATATTCTTCTTCGTATTATTCTTTACAGAAGAATCATGACTATGAAAACCCATTCCGTTTGCATGCTTTTCGGACTACTCCTAGTCGGTGTTCTCTATTTTTGGATTCTTTGATTTCATGTTGAAGAGAAAGTACTACCAGTCTTTCTAGCTTGTTGCCACCCCTAAATGATTTGGGATAATCTTGCGATTCAGATTTTGTTCATTTGGCCATGGAATGTAAAGGAACTATCTCCGGTACGAAAGATCTTGTGATCTTGTTTTTTAATAATCCTTGTTTGAGCGAAATGTAGCAATACAGCAAAAACTAAAGCATTTACTATATATTTCTTTGTGTTCTCTGTTATGTCTATAAAACTCCAAGTCTTCTGCAAATTTCGCATTGTATTTCTTGTTATTTCGCATTTTCTTCTGATCTCATGGGTGTTACCACCTTCGTTTCATATTAAAGCACCAAGATACTGAGTGTGATTTTAGGCTGACAGACACCTTCCGATAATTAATGAAACAGATGTATACTGGATGATCGACGTCTCTGGCTTTGTACGAGGTATAGTCCGTTTCAAGATATTTCGTTGCTCTTCGGCAAAATGTTAATTGCCTTAATAAAACTCAATAAAAATATTCCTAGTTTCTTCAAAGACGCCAGAGTCGGAGTGGTTTAACTTCTGAATAATTTTGGGAAAAATAAAATTATTATTATTATGTATGACTAAAACATTGTTTATTGGTTTGTGTATTTTGAATTTATTAGTACAATAAAAATAAATAAATAAATGTATCAATTAGTACAATAAAAATTATAACTTAAATTTAATTATACATTTAATTCGGTTTCGCTCTCACTGTCACTTTGATCTACATTAATAATAAGTGGTTCTATATTAATAGTAAATGATACATAGGAATCTTCTATTTTAATAACATGGTTAATTGAATTTATCCAACTTTCTTTGGGTATACTATCTACAACCTTCCTAATTAATGTTGCAGAACTTGCACTTAAAGTCGGAGAAATGATTTCTGCTTTAACATTGGATTTTACCTGAGGCCACATATGCTCAATTGGATTAAAAATACAGTAATACGGAGGAAGGCGTAAAACCGTATGTCCCATATCGGCTGCAATGGTATCACATACATGTTCCTTTTTAATATTAAATGTCTTTAATATTTCTAGATCACATTTTTATATGTATTTTCGAAGTATATATTTTAGTTTTTTTAACATATAGTTCAACACATTTTCAACAATTTGCTTAGCATCGGCGATAAATGTTTTCTATTAAAATTAGCATTACCGGAGGCACAATGATCATTATCTTTCCAAGAAGGCCACATTTTTAGCACGTTTGGAATAACAAAAAATTCGATCGAAATTATAGAACTGCACTGTTTAAGAAAACAATGCGAATTAAACTAAAATATTTTGAAACTACTAAACCAGGTATAAAATTAATGTTATCTTTTCATCTGTTATTTTATTAGGCCCGGTCCTGTTTACGTTTCTTTTAACTTTGCCGGGTTTCATTATGGCAGGGGTTGTTAAGAGTTTATCGCAGCCAATCGGTCAAGATATATCTTGAAACGCACTTTACCTGTACCTCTCCCTGGAACGAATTCAGTCTGCTCTGGGAGAATATGTAAAAAGCTGATAATGTGAAGGAGGATTTGATTTGCATGTCGAGCAACGGTAATTTTCACATTTCTCTCTAGATCCTATTTTGTGTAGATATATTAATGCTGATATCGACCAATCTTCTGGTCACAATCTGGTGACGTACACTTTCTGACAAAAAAACGCCGAGAATTAAATAGAGAACCTAATATTTGAATAAACCAATCACCAACTGGAGTTACAAAATGATTTTTGTAATTGAAACAGTCTATTTCCGATTAATATAATTTAATATACTGTTGTTTTGTAAAATAATGTGATAATATTTGTAGCGTTTTGAAGTTAAATCATACAAAAATCATCTCGTTTCAGAAGGTACAATTTTCAGTTCATCCTCGTACATCCAAGTTTGAGTTAATCGCGATTTGAAACTTTTTTTTGGTAACACACAACCCAGATAACCTCACGGGCAATGTAACGCGTGACTGTTAAGAACTAATTAGAAAAAAAAACGAGAAAAAAAGTGAAAGTAAAGTGGCAACAAATCTATTCTTAATATTAGACAGTTTCAAACGATATCGGAATATTTTTTACGGCAATTACATTACTATTTCATATTAAACATTAGTAAATGTGTTTTCGTGACATCAGAAACATAATTTAGGACTGAAATGGTGAAAGTTAAATCGTGGCAAAGCAATAAAATTAATCAAAATAAAAAAAATCTTCGGCAGGTAGAAAACGCGATCCGCGATAATCACAAAAACCTTTTGAGAATATTAACTATTGAACTAAACTAAGAAACAAGCACGGTAATTACTTACTACGTCGGTTTATGCATAACTCAATAATACAACTGATATTTGATTGTTTATGTTAAAATACGTAGGACGATTAAAAAGTTTCTAGCTTTACACATAAGACGTTCGTTCGAAAAGTTGTGGTTCGGCAGATGTGGACCTTTAGCTTGAACAATGGTTTATTAGTTTTCGTCCATAACCTTCCATATTCGTATCTTTTAAGATTGTCTTCTTTCCAAAGCGATTCGGTCTTAAGGCCGATGTTGATGGTTGTCCTAGGCCATCCCAGGATTAGCTGCGTTTTGGGTTTTCGAGATATATCAATTTTTTGTCTCCAGTCGCGATCAAAGTACTTTTTTCATGCGGGCAAGCAAAACTTCGTACACAGTTTCTCACTTTTCCATCTGTTCGTCGTTCAGTACCCATTTTCCTGCCTTCTGGATTTTTCCCATAGCATGCAGACGATCACAAATGATTCGGCAACTAACATTTAACCTCCCTGTTATTTGTACTATGTTGTAGAGTTTGCATATCATCTTCCTCCAACAATGCTTGCAATTCGGCATCTTCAAATTTTTTCGGTTAACCTGAACGTTCTTTGCCTTTTAAGTTAAAATCACCACTTTTAAATCGTTTAAACCAACGCCTACAAGCGTTTTGCGTTGGGACATTGTCACCGTACGTTTCCACAAGAATACGACGACTTTCACTCGCGGTTTTTTTTTTGATTGAACAAGAAAAGTAGTACATACTCCAAATGCTCTTTATTTGCCTGAAAACTCGACATGTTTACAACAACAAAAAATGACGCTAACTTGAAATCGTTTAAACATCAACGGCGTTGTGAAAGGTACTGTCGCAGCAACAAGATAACATAAGAGATTAGATTGTGAATGGATCCTTGTTTCCAGCGCCATTTCTTAAAAACAATTTAGAATTATTAACCGCCACACTTGTTAATATGACCTTGTGGCTTTTTGTGACTATTTTCTTGGTCATAGCGCTTTTTGAATGAACCGAATGAGCGTTCAGCAGCTTATTTTTTTACCGTCGAAAACGAAGGCGAGGAATCCTTTAAAGTGGAATCTTTTTTTGTATGACCATCGAGGTTATTAATCAATTAAAACGAAGTACTTGATAAGCATTATATATTCTGTCAAAAAAGTACCGGGAATTGTTTAATAAAACACAGAAATGTTTATTATTTATCCACATTTATTGTACCGTCAAAGTAGGCCCCTTCCGAAATAATACACTTAAGCCAACGAATAGTCCAATTGTAAAAACATTTTTTAAACGCATTTTCCAGAATTGACTTCAGTTCTCGCCGGGAATTCTCTTTTATGTCTTCTATCGATTGAAAACGGGTCCGTCGAAGTGGTAATTTGAGTTTTGGAAAGAGAAAGAAGTCGACCGGAACCATATCAGGTGAATACGGTGGTTGTTCGATGGTGTTTGTGGAGTTTTGTCCAGAAATTCGTTCACAATGATAGCCTTGTCAAATGGTGCGTTGTCGTGATGCAAAATGGGAATTTATTCTCTCAAACGCCACATAATGCTCAAATATTCTTTATTTATCGTCTGGCAAGAATTCCGAGTGCACAACACCGCGATAATCAAAGAAAACAGCCAAGGTCACCTTAACTTTTGATCGACTTTGACGTGGTTTTTTCTCTTTTAAACTCGTATACCCATGTCTCATCACCAGTTACAATGCGTTTTATGAATGCGGGGTCGAAACTGACTCATTCTAGCATGTCTTCAGTGCCCTTTATGCGATTGAGTTTCTGAAGAAAATTCAGGTCTTTCGGCACTAGTCGAGCAGCAACACGTTTCATGACCAAACAATCATTTAAAATGGTACGAATTGATTCGTGAGACACAGAAAGATCACCGTCTATCTCTTTCAAACTTAAATGGTGATTTTCAGTCACCTTCACTTCAGTTTCCTTCACTTTAGCAATGTTAACTTCAGTTGAAGACGTTGATGGCCGACCAGAGCTAGGCAAATCTTCCACCATATCTCGACTGCTTTTATGTACCACTCATATGCACGTGTTTTTGATAAAGTCGATTCACCGTAAGACCTCTGCAAAATTTTCAGCGACTCGGCACACGAAATTCCATTTGCAATGCAAAATTTAAGACAAATTCTTTATTTGATGTTTTTATCCATTGTAAAAATTTCAAAACACGCTTGAGATGAACTGACAAAATCGAGCACTGTAAACAAACTAAATGACAGATGACGTTCAAATTCCGCGTCAGTATAGAGGAGAGTTGTGCCAACTTAGCGATAAAAAGAATTTTGAAGGCGGGCTTTTCAAATGATCAATCCTCAGTACTTGTTTCACAGAATGTATATTTATTTATTTTTCAGGAAATGGCAAAACTTCTTTTTACTCGATCGCCACAAACAAGCAACTAAACGTACGCGTCTGAAAGGCAGCAACATGCCATCTAACGAATCATACTTGACAAATGGTTATACTTGCGCCATCTCTGTATCAGGCCGAGAATTTTGGAATGACTCTCCTAGAAGAAGACATTTAAGAACAATTTCTTGTATATCGATAACGAAGAGCTTATTCCCTTTGCGAAAAGTTCATTTTCCTGCCGTGCGAGTCAATCACTCACAGCAGTGACTAAATATTACACACACAATAGCAACTTTTAACACATACTTATTTATAGTCTATTTATTACACCTTATTAGACTGGAATGTGTAAGTTGTTCCAAAGGTGAACTTTTTTTCATAAACGTGTACTTTTCCAAAAAAAAAAACTTAAATTTAACGTTCATACGAAATTATCAAGAAATTCTATTCATTATATATTTAATGGTGTTTTTATTTATCCTAAATATATTATCATGTATTACATCATACCGATATACATAGTTACTGACCGATTTGAAAATGTGTTTAAAATATTCATTAAAAATAATTATATACTTTTATGGACAAACATCATAATAGAATGTTTAAAGGAATCTTTTTCTCTTTTATCAAATTTAGATTTAATACACATTGACACGTTATACTGTTTTTACATAAAAATGTCAAATTTAGCTTTAAAAACAAACAATAGTTTGGGAATATAAATCAAACATTATAAAGCAAAAATATAAAAAATAAACCGGGGATATAACAACTACATTGTGGGCCCTGTTCAAAAACATACATAGGACAAACACGTTAAGAAGTTTTCTTAATTAGAAACACAATTCTAATTATACCTCACATTTGTTAAATGAAAATCATTGTTTCAATAGTGATTTTAAAATATTGCATGTTCAAAATAAAGGTAAAAAACCGAATCACCTTGAAAGTTTAAAATAAACCAATTAAAAGATACAACACTCTCCTCAGTGACAGACTAGACCTGAATAATTCGCCTTTATTGAATATGTAGAAACAATAAATAGTATTTGAATAAATAGTGTCTCTCTAGATGGATTTCCGTAGTATCTTTTTGTGTTTTATAATGGATTGTCCCGAGTGTCAGATTTGTGGCAAATTTAAAATTAGACACATTAAATTGCGACCTCTAGGGGAGTCGCGTTCAGAAATATTGGGGGTCGCAATGCGTTCAAAAAATAAGAATCGTATAAGAAACATCCTTTTATTAAAATATTTTTAATTCAAAAACATAATAAAATAAACTTAAATAAAGTAATAGCCAAAGTTGTTTGGAATAATAATTTAATGCGACGGTTGATCTTGTTTTTCACTTAAAAGTTTTTTATACGTAGATCATCATTGCAAACACACAAGCAAAGTATTTTTCAAATTATTTCTATTTTTTAAAGCCACCATATGCGAGAAGCTTTTTTCGCATAAGAAGTAGCGAAGGGGATCAATGTTTCCAAAGTTTCCGTTACTAGGTTTCCGTATTCACATCGTCGTGCAAGCCAAAACTTATCAAAATTTTTAGTTAAAATTTCTAGTTGTAGAGTTTTGTCGGCCGATATTTCAAGTTGGTTGAATCTCAATAGCTAATTCAGCAGCTGCCACAAAATTTTCATCAAACGGATTGAGAACCCATCTTTTCGAAAAATCGTTGCTATCTGGAAAATATTCCAGTAACTGAATTTTCAATTCGCATAAATGCGTTTCCATGCTCTCCAACACGCGATCACAATAACAAAATTGTCTAAATCCGTATTTTTGGTAATGTAATCCGAAGTTAAAGTGAACGCATCAAAATTGCGTTTTTCAAGGCGTATAATTCAAATGACAAGCTTCTTGATGAAGGCATTGGCTTTGTCTGTCATTAGTAAAATGTTTTTATTACGGCCTTGTAAACTCGTATTGAAGTAATTCGAATGTGAAAATATATCGCTCAAGTAAGCCAACAGTAATAACGTTTCTCCATTTTGTAAAAACTCAGAAAATGAGCTATTTTTAACTGTAAAAAAGAGTTTTAACTCAATTCGCAATTCAAAAAGCCTCGTTAGAACTTTTCCTCGCGACAAACACCTGTCTTCAGTATGGAAAAGCAGTGAGTCGTATTTGGCACCCATTTCTTCGCACAATGTGGGAAGCACTCTAGTCTGCAATGGTCGGTTTTTAATAAAATTAACAATTTTACGGCTTCCGACAGAACATTTTGTACATTATCTGGCATCTTTTTTGTAGCAAGCGCATTTCTGTAAAGAAATCAGTGCGTCCATTCCATATGTGGCATAATGTCATTTAATTTTACTATCACACCACTCTTCTCCGCCGATATCGCTTTTGCGCCAACAGTACATATCAGAATGCATTTAATAAAGTCCAAGTTTTCGTTTTGTGTTGTATCAATAAAAACTTTAGGGTCCTTCGCCAGTTGCATGACTAGGGATTGATTTGCAAAATAGCATATTTTCTTTAGTTAACCCCTCGCACACGACACGTCTGTTGACTCGTCGAACTGGATAGCAAAAAATTCAATTTTCAATTATTTGATCGTTGGCTATTTCATTAATACGTCTCGATATTATGTCATTTAAAAGTGATATAGTTTTCAACTTTTTTGCTTCTTCAGGACTTACCATCACATTGACCATATCAATGTCAGCGGGTAAAATGAGCTTTTCCGCATCGTGAGGGGCTTGGCCACTCTTAATGGTACTAAATAAGATGCCTGAAGTAATGCGGTATCATTACGGCTTGATTTGTTCATTTTTCAAGACTAATGATTTAAGCTCGAAATATTCTAATTTCAAGTTTATGCAGATGCAGGTGCTTTGTTTCCCGATGCTGGACTAATTGTGAAGGCTTCATGCTTTCCGTGGACAGAATTTAATAACAAACAACACATTGTGGCTTGTCATCCAAGGCAATGAATTCATATTTTTAATATGTTCCATTGTACAATCTGGTCTTTTTCTTTGCTATTTCACCAGATGTAGACGATGCATTTTGTTTTGTTATAAGTTTCCCCATTTTATTTAATATTATTAATTTATCTTATTATCACACTATTATAAATTTATTTAACACTGAGTGAGAGAAGAAATCATAGTATTTAACACTGGGTGAGAGAAGAAATCGTAGTACTTGTCCTCGTAAAAACGTAAATAACAATGAAACTCTTAGTCTCGTTCCTTTGTTTTTATTACTAAACGTTATATAACTTGTACGAACCCACCAAGAGGCGCTAGGGACAAATGATTCGTCTTGCATGCGCGGACGGGCCATTTTACAAGTGCGTGCAAGGGCAGGGAATAGGTTCGACTGGTATTAATCGGGTATCTTTTCGTGGTATGAACCATATATATAATACTACTATATTGCTAATATCTATAAGTAGAGGTGTCACGAAGTAAGTGAGACAGCAAACGTCTGCTTCTATGTCTTTTTGCACTACTCGGCCCGTTTTGCGCAAATGTCGCGATAAATAAACGTGACACAAAAACATAAAAATATGCAAACTGACGCACGTCTATAAGCATACTCAATTCTCGGACATGCGCATAAGACTCAAAGTAGTAGTGAGAGAAACAGACGCATATATGTCTGCACCGTAATGATTTCGCCGATCTCCAGACTTTGCTAGCAATATAGAAGTATTATATATACCGTGTGTCCCAGCCAAATGGAATAAATTCGTTAATAAATAAATGGGGGCGTGTTCGAAAAAACGCTCGAACACGTCGATTGGTATTTTTAGATGCGCATTTTTTTCAACAAATTTTTTTATACAGGGTGTCATGTAACAGTGGCCAATACCAACTTTCTTATTTTAAATACAACACCCTGTATATTATTTAATTTTTGGATTCTTCAGGAAATTCTAGACATATTTCATGTAAAATATCCTAGACTTATCTTCAACTGTTTCGGAAATATTAAATAATTCTTCGAACATTATCAATAAATAGGCAAAGATAAAAAATCAGGTTTTCAAAGGTAGGTATTTGTTGTATGAAACGTCAAAAAATCAACGTGCCTTTTAAATTAGTTTTCTTTGACGTGTGTGATTCATTTGATTTGATGGTGTATTTATCAGAGAGTCATAAAATAACTATCTTAAGGATGATAGGTTATGGAGATAGGACACGAACTCAAGCCGAAGTTATTCGTCTCTTTAGGGAAAAATATCCTGATTTACCACCCATATTCCAAGGTACCTTAAGTAAAGTTGAAAAATAATTTAGAGAACTGGGACACGTGAGACAAATTAAGAAGGAAGCAGTGTCGTTGACCGATAACAAAAAATTGGATGTAATGCTTCCATTCCAAAACAATCCGCATACCCCAACTCGACAAGTTGCCTTGGAAAACAATGTTGGTCGCTTCGGTTGCCAGAATATTGAAAGAGAATAAAATGCATCCGTATAAGCTACAGCCTACTCAAGAGCTTAGTGAAGACGACTTCGACAGGAGAATGGAGTTTTGCGAACAAATGATGCAGAGAATAGACAACAACCTTCTGAGAGTGGAAAACGTTTTATATATATATATATATATATATATATATATATATATATATATATATATATATATATATATATATATATATATATATATATATATATATATATATATATATATATATATATATATATATATATATATATATATATATATATATATATATGGGTGAGATCTCAGAGCACTTCGAAATTTAAACTGGAGTGAGACAAGGGGATGGACTCTCGCCACTCTTACTTAACTGTGTTCTAGAAAAAGTAATACAGGAGTGGCGTGAAAAAAAGTCCGCCCTGAATATTGACCAGCCCATTAAACTGGGGAGAACCAACATCAAAATTGAAACTAAAAACGCCATTTCTAAAAACAAAATATGGTAACATCAGACGAGTCTCTCAATTCAAATATTTGGGTGAAATAATCATGGAAAATGGATTGGAAAAAGCGGCCAATAAGGGTAGATGTCAAAAAATGGAAACGACATTGAAACTTACACAAAATATTTACAACAAAAAATGCCTATCTAAAAACACAAAACTGAGACATTACAACACAGTTATTAAGCCAGAATGTCTATATGCTGCGGAAACGCTCATTTTGAATAGAAAGAGGGACATCGAGGACATTGAAAAGAAGGAAAGAAAAATCATAAGAAAAATCCTAGGGCCCAAACAAATAAATAGCACAACATACCCACTTCGAGAAAACCAAGAAATCAAACAATACACAGATATACATAGCGATATGAGAAAAAGAAGACTTAAGTTTTACGGACACATAAAACGGATGAATCCGAGTAGGTTAACTAGACAAATAGTCGAATTTTATGAAAATAGGAGTAAAGCTAAAGTAGAAATAATTAAATGGATTGCTGCAATTAAAGAGGACCTAAGATCAGCAAATATTACACAAAGTGAAATTCAGGATAGAGGCTGTTTCAGACACAAGGTTAACGTTTGGAAGGTTGGCCAAAGAGAAAAATGTAGAAAGACTGGAACAACTTGGTCTGACGAAAGGAAAAAAGCTCATAGCGAAAGAATGAAATTAGTATGGGCACAAAGGAAGGCTAACAACAACAAACGCCTCTAATTGTACTTCGCGTGGTCAACCAGGGCCCATACGTGAATAATAATAATAATAATAATAATAATAATAATAATAATTATATATATATATATATATATATATATATATATATATATATATATATATATATATATATATATATATATATATATATATATATATCATTAGAACTGCTTCTCGTTAGTTGCCGCTGAACTTTTCGCTTAGATCGAATCGTTAGATCAAGGCTCTCGTTTAATAGGTTTGCGTTTCAAGGCTCCAACTCAAACTTTCACTCTGCAACCGAACAAGAATCGATGATAAATCGGCGCCGTTCGAAAATGTCTAAAAATCCTACTACGACGAGTTCTTGTTTCGGATCGTTCGTTCTCAAGCACTGCCTTTAGATAGTTCAATGCGTTTGGGTTTAAACTAGTTTACTATGACCTAGGTCAGCTCTGACTGGTTTCAAATGGACGTAAAATATAGTGCTCGCCTAAGGAACTTGTTCTTGTAAGAGATTAAGGACTGTGATATGGCAAATTGGTTATCTAAAAAGAAACTTTGTTGCTTCAAATAGTTATTAGGAAACGAGATGGCAATATGAAATATGAAAAAAGTTTTGTACAAGGTATTTGCGTAAAGTAATGTGTAATATCATAAAAATACATATCACCAGTTTTTGTAAATCGTTTTATAGGAATTTTTCGTAGGGATTGTTTTAAAGAAAAAAAAGAAAAGCAAATAGTTTATGCAAATATTTATTTAGTCTATTAAGTAATGTATTGTTCCATAAGTTCCCGCAGTTTTTATAATTTGTTAGTTTTTCCTCCATTTTTATTTTGAGAGATGGCGTTACTAATACATTTGTTGGTACAGATTAATGACGTTTGAAGTTTGAAGTTTTGGAAGGTAAACATACACCATCAACAGCCAGTTTGTTATTAGTTGTCATTGTGTAAAAAATATAGTTTTTCATAGGTCTTAATTTGTCGAATTATGTACCAGAAAAACTACTTTTTGCAAGGAAGTTTAATAATCTTCTTTGCTCTAACATGCGCTAACCCAAAACATTTGTAAACGATGGTTTTTTTTTTGAATTTTCAGTTTAGGGCCGCGTCAGCAACTGAGGCCATTTGGCAGCCCATAAAGAATGTATGCATAATAAAGAGTGTATATATAAGAACTAATGAAAATTAAATATAGTTAATATTGTATATAAAGTGTATACTGAAAGTAATATGAAATATAGAGTGTATTCCATATTCCAATGGATCTCAAACGTTAAAAGGCAGTAGACCGTAAATAAAGGAACAGCCAGATGTAATGCATGGAATAGCTTAATTAAGAGAAGGGAGTAGGTGAACATTTTAAGGGAAAGGGGAGTTTAAAGATAACAGAGATGGATTATATCAAAGGAAAGTAGGAAGAGGATCGGAGGAATTCAAAAAGAGAACTGGAGTAACGAGGGGACAAAATAGATGGAAGGTCTCTGGGAAGTCTATGTCTTTGTGCTAGAGCAGATAGCGAAGGGCACTCTAGTAAGACGTGACTAACAGAAAGAGGAGCATCACATAAGGTACATACTGACGGAGGGACGCCACTTATTAGATGACCATGTGAGAAGCGACAGTGCCCGATTCTAAGCCTATTCCACTTTACAAAAAGATGACGGTCGAGAGCTGGAGGGGGACTACATTCGAAGAATTTAGGTTTCACTGTATATAACTTAGAGGCGTAACCCAAAGTATCCCAGTCGAATTGAACAATATCTTGAACAATTAGTGAGATACAGGAGAAAGCATCCCGGTGATGAAAAAGGGGCAAGATAGGAAGATTTTCTTTTAGAGCCATTTTGGCGTAGTAGTCTGCTCGTTCATTACCCAATATGCCTGCGTGGCCAGGAATCCAAAGGAATTTTACTACTGACCCTTTAGATTCATGGATGAGGGAAAGAATGTTAACAACTAGAGGCGAAGGTAGGGGAGAAACAAGTGATTGAAGAGAATTTAAGGAATCAGAGCAGATAAGCCAATTGGAATTTGGACGGGAGAGTATATAAGAAACGGCCTCTCTAATGGCTAAAAGTTCGGCAGAAAGGATACTATTCCAGGTGTGAAGACGAAAAACACAAGTAAAATTATCGTGAACGAAGGCTGAACTCACTCCATCGATTGACTTGGAGCCATCAGTGTAAATGATGTTATCAGGTTGGAGGTCTTGAATGATTTTAGGGAAGATGGTAGCAGGAGAAGGGAGACCAGAAAAAGGTGTTATATGGAAGAAGGCTGACATTAGGGACACAGCGCTGAAGTAACCATGGCGGCTTGTGGGGGAAAGTTATTGGGTGACAGGGGGACAAAGAAATACCAGAGTCAAGAAGAAAATTGAAAAGAGTCGTGCCCGAACTCTTTAATCGCTGAGAAAAAACTTGGTTGGGGAAATCAAGAGAGCCGTAGAAAGATTGATAAGAAGGAATGAAGGGTCTACATCTAAGACTTACAGCATATCTCACAAGAAGATCCAATCTTCGTATATTAAGTGGTGTAATTTCAGAAATACAATGAAGACTGGGGATGGGACTGGTTCTGAACGCTCCTAGCGCTAATCTAAGGGCCGAGTTTTGCACCACATCTATCCGACGGAGATAACTTGCGGGGGCAGACATGTAGGCGATGCAACCATAGTCAACTTTTGGCCTGATGAGGGATTTGTAAAGGTGGAGAAGGATGAGGTAGTCACAGCCCCATTTTTGATGAGAGAGCCATTTTAATATACCAAGGTCCCGAGATGTATGGGATTTAAGAAGCGAAAGATGTTCTTATGTTAAACGTGGTGATTTTGATATAAAATACAAGGAGCGTTCAGGACAGCCGAAAAAGTTTGAAGATGCAGATTTGGAAGCCTTATTGGATAAAGACTCAACCCATATGTTGAAACAATTGGCAGAAGCACTAAATGTTGTCCAATCCACCATTTTCGAACGTCTACACGCATTGGGAAACATACAGAAGAAAGGAAAATGAGTTCGATATAAATTGAAGAAAAGAAACATCGAAAGGTGAAAAACCACTTATGAAATTTGGCTTGCCAGACAGAAAAGAAAAGGTTTTTTGCATCGAGTTGTGACAGGTGATGAAAAATGTATCTATTTTCACAACCCAAAGCACCAAAAATCATGGGTAGATCCAGGTCAGCCTTCAATTTCACAACTGGTGCGCAACATACATGGAAAGAAGGATTTGCTGTGTATTTGATGGGACAGTAGGGGATTTGTGTATTACGAACTGCTGAAACTTGGTGAAACTATTACTGGAGATCGATACCGACAACAATTGATAAAATTGAACCGCGCATTGAAGAGAAAACGACCAGAATACGCAGAAAGACACGATAATTAATCAAGTAATGTTTCAAAACAATTTGAAAAAACGTTAAATAGGACGTCCTATTCCTCCCGTAGTATTCACCGGATATAGCTCCTTCGGATTACCACTTATTTCGATTGATGCAACACGTAATTTCAGAAACAACACTTACATTCTTACGAAGTCATCAAACGAAACATCTATTACATTTGGCTATTTTTTTTTACTCAGCAAATCATATTTCCGAAAAACTTATTTTAATTAACTTTCAGGCTTTTGAAATGGAAATTTCACGCGGCAAAAATCTTCATTTGGACATTTGCTATATTTTGCATTTCGTCGTGGTTCGAAAGCTACAGAAGCAGTTCGAGACATAAATGGATAAGACGCTATAGCCGATCGGACTGTTCGAGATTGGTTTGTCAAGTTCAAAAATCGCAACTTCGACCTGGACGACACGCCCCGCCCTGATTTCAACGACCTTCCGACTTCAAGGAGGACCAACTTAAAGCGCTTTTGAAGGACAGCCGTCAAACATGCCGAGAATCGGCTAAGAAGATGAACTGCGACATCTAAATCAATGCTATTTACTCAAAAATACGGAGCTTAACCGTTACCTAAACTAATCGAGAACAACAAAAAGAATCGCCGCATTATGTGTTACAAGCAACGATTTTTGTACACAATCATCACGGGAGATGATAAATGGTGTCTCTACGTCAATCTGAAGCAAAGAAAGGACTGGGTGACCTCAGCAAATACGTCAAAGCCGAGAATTAAGTAAGATCTGTATACCAAAAAGACTATGATCTGCGTTTGGTGGGACTAGGATAGTCTCGTGCACTAGAAAATGCAAGAGAAGAACAAGACGGTCGACAAAGAACGTTACCTCGCCCACATGCACCGTGGAAACGAATTTATTGATCTATCCAATCGACAAGGCCAAGTAATCTTCCTTCACGACAATGCACGACCTCACACCGCCTCACAACACCACTGATCATGGCGAACCCTACGACTTTTTTTGTTCCACGTTGTTCCAGCAAAAGATCGCTCGAATGGATTGGGTCCAGTAGATTACCACGTTGGCAAGAAGTTCTAAATAATAATGATAAGTGCATAAATTTTATTCAGCGCTACAGGCCTTGGAGACCCTAGGCTCTTAATATTCTTATACCGCTAACTGTCGGTTTATTGGGTTGCCTATAATACGGTCAACTTCCAAATATTAAGCGCGACCTCCGCCGCTTAACTTCAGTTATCGAGAACTGATGTTTGAGGTTATACAGCTATTAAGTAAATATTTACATAAACTATTTGCATTTCTGTTTCTCTTAAAAATATCTTATGAACACTCCGAACAAAGGACACCAAGAAGAGGTTGAAGAATTGCTTTTTTCAACTTCGTCTTCAACTGACAAAAACATCGACAAAGGTAAAGAAAATGATGATGAAAAATTAATTTTCTTCAAAAAGCGCACTATAAACTGAAAACATTCATGAACGAACCAATTCGTGGATTTTTACATTTGTAAAACTGTAGTCTGTACTTTTTCGAAGATGAAGTTAGTAACGCACCCTGCTACCAAAGGATTTTATCAAAAGGATGACGGTTTATAAAGTAGCGAGAGGCATTTTTTTTAAAACATTAAGTCAAACATTTTATTGAATTCAAAACAAAAAAATCCTTGTTAAAAGAATATGTATTAAAAAAAAACAAATTAGACATGTCACCAGCTATTAAGGTCCACTGAAATGTTTTAGCACCGAAGCAAAAAAAAATAGAAATAAGAGAGGGAGAAAAGCCATTTGAAACTTATATAATTTATTTCAGATTTTAGGGAGATAAAAATTCATTCTTCTACTGGCAAAACACTGATTGTTTCCACGAAAACTATTTTCCATTCGGATAGCTCATCTGGTCACCAATATCAATCGACTTGACGGCCTCCGATATTTTGATTTGATTTATTTTAAGTTAAAGAGGTCTTCAACCAATAGGGTGTATTCAGCAACTGATCCTATAACTAGAGGGTGGTTCAAAGGGTTATTAATGTTTGGTTGCACTGTAGAAAATTAGGTGAGATGGGTAGAAAGATGAAGTCGGTCTTAAACGATAGTTCGGCTCAGGGAAATTTAGTCAATCTGCAGCACTATACGGGAGAGCGCTGGTTTTGTGTGCGTAAGTATTACCGCAACAACAATTCCACCACTATTGCGCGCCGTCGACAGAATTTCAATTTGTGCGATGTTCAGCAATGTTCAAACCTTCCGTCGATTAAGCAATGGGTTCATAAGTTTGAGGAAACTGATTCAACATTAAATATAAGCGTCTCCGGCCGTCGAAGGTCAACGAGAACCAATGAAAACATTGAGAGAATGAAAGCGTCCGTGCGCCAACAACCAAACTTATCGACTCAAAAGTGCGCAGCTGCTTTAAATATGACGAGATCGCATCCTTCACAAAAATTTACGCATACACCCGAACAAGATTCAGTTAGCACAAGAACTGACGCCGACGGACCCCGTTGACTTTTATTCGCTAACGAAATGATGAACCAATTTCCAGCAGTCGACAACATCTTATTTTGCGATGAGGCTCCCGTTCACCTTAATGGCTATATCAAAAATCAAAATTGTCGCTACTGGTTTGAAGAAAACCATAAAAAGAAAGATGAACGGCCTCTGCATAGTCCGAAGCTCACAGTTTGGGCTGCAATGTCGGCATCCGGAATAATCGGCATGTTTATTTTTTGAAAAACACCAAGGCCGCGCAGTTATTATGAATTGTCAACGTTATGTCGATATATTTAAAACTTTTCCACTTCTGCTCTTCAAGAATTTGAAGGATACATTTTGTACACTTGGTTCCAACAGGACAAAACACTTTCAATCTCTCTTTGGAGAAAACAGATTTCTGGAAGAGGAGACATTCAGTGGCCCACTGAAGACTGACTCTTCGGTCTTCGGAATATCTTAAAAGTCAAGTGCACCGCAACCGTCCCACCACTGTGGAAGATCTAAAGAATATTCGGCAAGAAATCGAAGGCCTAACTGCAGAGGCTTGCCACCACGTTATGGCAAATTTTAGAGGTCGGCTTCAGGAGTGCCAGGAGAGAAATAAAAAAATTAAAACAATGTAATCTTCAGAATATGAATTTTCAAGAATTTGTGTAAATTTTAAGAACAAATTTGTTAAAATTAAACTTGTTTTTTTTTATTTGATTTCAAAAAGTTAACAACTCTTTGGACCACTTTGTATATGGACTTCGAACCACGGTCATCAACTATAGATTAACTCTTGACAGTACCCAGTAAATTACTATCAACCATTTGTTTGTGCATAACAATTTCCAAAAAATGAGTGACCAAGATAGGAACCAAAATCCACTTACAGAAGGGCATTCTCTTTTCTTTTATCAACGGATTGCTTAATGGATTCAGACGACTAATCCAATTGATGAGCGTGCACATTTGAATCAGGTCAATATGTTTATCAAAAATAACATCAGTACAATATTTACATTACAAAATATTACCTATTGAATATACATAAAACGAAAGTTTAAAGATAATGTCAATTTAATACTGAATGATGAATGAAGACTTGATTTGATTAATAGCTATTCAAAAATCGACATTTTTATCAGCACGTTAAATGTAAAATTCCCATTTTTTTTTTGGTACGAGTAAGACAAGGTAACTGAAGTACGTCCGCTTTCATTTCCTGTAATTTTTATAATATTCATATTAAATTCATATTAAAGAGTATGTAGGATCCATTCTACGAGGCTTGCTATTTATGTATCCGAACTAATAAATAAAAACAAACATTTATCATTGAAAATAGTTTTATTGTTTTTCAAAATATTCTCCGCGATGATGGTATTGCATACGTTTGAACCAATTTTCATAGCATTTTTTTCCGTTTCGATTGAGGTATCTCCAAAACTTGCATTTTGAACACATCAACTGCTTTTTCTAGCATCGAAAATCGTTGACCACGTAGTTTATTTTTCACGAACAGAAACAAAAATCATTGGGTGTCAAATCAGGACTGTACGACGGATGACCAATCAATTCTATGTTTTGACCGGTCAAATATTGAGCTGTTGGGTACGATGTATGAGAGCTTGCGTTGTCATGATGAAGAATGAACCTGCTGTTTGAACCTGTCTGAATGAATGAACCTGTCGTTGGTTGTTTTTTCTTATTTCTCCAAAGACTCCTTGCAAACAAATTCTTAGATATATATATATATATATATATATATATATATATATATATATATATATATATATATATATATATATATATATATAGATATTGGACTGCACACAGTAACCTGCGTCTCCGCCATAATGAGCATTGGTTAGTTGCTTGATTGATTCATGTTAGTAATACTCAGGAGGAAAAAGACACCTTATGCTGGCAAGAGAAGTCATTTTGATTCAGGACAACGCACGACCACAGCAAAAAGGATTCTGGAAACGATTTTCGATTTGAGCTGACGAAACTCTATAGAAAATAGGAGAGATTACTTCGAATATTAAGTTGTTCATAATTAAATGTCAAGGGAGCCGTAAAAAAGGACGAGAATTTAAGTTAGTGACCTAAGAAACTATAAAATAATAAACAATTACAGTCTACAAAAAACCGCAGGCCTAATATGTTTTAGATAACAGTTGTATCATTTTATACCCTTGACCTGATAAACTTTTAACAAACAAATTAATTTAATATCCCGAAATATACTGGGTGTTCAGATTTCTAAGTCAGTGAGTGTACATTTATTATCACCATATTTGCCCGCTTTTACAAGTAAAAAAGGAAAAATAAACTTCAATGCCTCGAATACAAACAACTAAATTCAACATTCAATGACCTGCCTTAACGACTCTAGATGGTCATTTCCACTTTTCGAGATTCCATTCTCGATTAAAACGAATATTAATTCTGATTTTCAATGCCGCCAGCAGCGTTGTTTATAACGATATTTACTTTATTTACGACAGTCAACTTTATTACTACTATCAAGTCCAGAAAAAATTGATGTTTTTTTCTTGTTTGCTCAAGTTTGATATATATTACTTTTAAGATTATTGAAAAATTAATATTTAGTACTTTCTTTCTAATAAATAGAGAATATGCACAAAATATTGGTTATTTCATTCAAATTTATTTAGCCGCCTTCAAAATAGGCTGTCACTAGTTACTTTAACGTAAGGTCACTTTCCGGTATAACCTAAACCTTGAATTTCCTTTTCTAGCTTTAATTTTTTCTAAATGGTATTCGCACGAAAGTAATTTGAGTTTGGGAAACAAAACAAAGTTACAGGGTGTCATATCTGGCGAATACGGTGTTCGGTGAACGCTAAAAAATTTACGTATAAAGATCGATATATTGGGCGACATTTTATTATGGTGCAGGAATTTGTGCGTACACAAATCTAACCTTTTCCGGGAAACAGTCCCTCTCAAATGCCTCATAAGCCTTTAGAAGGAATTCCGATTCGACAATATCAGGATAGTCAAAGAAAACAGTCAACATTACTTTAATTTTCGAGCGATTTGCACGTGTCTTTTTTCGGTTTCGGCGCTATTTTCTAATAGCTTCTGTCTAGCTTTTTTCTAATAGCTTCTTCTAGAAGCCAAGCTTCTGCTTGTTTGCTGATTTGCATGCCAAATGTAAAAATTCACCATTCCTTCCATTCCATCTATTCCTTCAAGAATGTTTTCAGCAACTTGTTTGTAGTGAGCTTTTTGAAGAAAATTCAGCTGTCTAATGTTCAAAACATCAACTAAAATGGTATGAAGTGATTTGTGAGATATATCATTTTCCATTACCATTTCCTTTATTTTCTCGATGTTTTCGTTAGTCGAAGAGCTTGACGTTCGACAGCAACAAGGCAAGTCTATAACTTCTCAGAATATTTGGAATGCCTTGTACCTATACTCGTTTGTTCGATAAAGTTGACTCACCGTAGGCCTCTTTTAACATTTCAACAATTCAAGACAGGAAATTTCGTTAGCAAGCAAAAATTGGAAATAAATTCGATAGAAGCATTTGATATATTTATCAATTTTAAAAATTGCAAAGCATAGTTGAGGTCCACTAACCTAACAAACAGCTGTCCACAAGCTGATATATAGATGGCGCCAAAACTCAACTTGACAACTTGGTACCAACTTACAGCAAAACAAAAATTTTATACCTTTTACATGGGATGTTTAAATAAAAAATTTAATTTGGACCATTATTCTTTGGACTTTAGCGAAGATTCAAGGGGATTTTTCAGATAAACATTATCATCAGGATTATCTTGGAAAGATAATGATCATTGTGCTTACGGTAGTGCTAATTTTAAAAGAAAACATTTATCGCCCGATGCTAAGCAAATTGTTAAAAATGTGTATGTTTTTTTATTGCGTAGGGGGCTTAATGTAAATACAGCCGCAGCAGAAACTTCTTCCGCAGTCTTCATTAACGAAAACTCAGTTGTCTATAGTTATTGTAACGAAGCCAATTAAAGCCAAAATGGTCCGTAGTGATTATGGTAAAAGCAAATGTGTTGACGAAAGCGACAAAGACTTAATTCGAAGCAAAAATTAAGCTATGTATGAAGAGCAAACTGTGCCTACATTGCATTCAATGAAACATCGACTAAGAAAAGATGAAACCAACATTCTTGCGGCAGAACTAGCCTCTGGAGAATATTATCTCAAATGGGTTTTGCATATCGAACCTATAATAAAAGTCAAATATTAATGGAATCCCAACGATTGCGATGATGGCGGTTGGACTACTTAAACTCTATAAAAAATATAGATTAGAAAATCGTCCCATTATCTTGATGAAACATTGTTCGATACACATGAGACGCCAGCAAAAGGATGGGTAGATACATCAAGAAAATGCCAAACCAAAGCCCCAGCGAACAAGGGAAAATTAATTACGATTTTACATGCTGGTTCCGAGAATGGATGGATTCCAAATTGTTTAAGGTTGACCTCCAAAAATATTAAACATTCATCTTTAGACTACCATGACCAACCACATCACAGCAAAACTTTTTGAAGATTAGTTTATAAATCTCCTTTTGCCCACTTTGCCTAAGGAAAAACTATAAGTTAAAAAACGATATATACTTCGAAAATACATATAAAAATGTGATCTTCTAGAAATATAAAGACATTTAATTTAAAAAGGAATATGTATGTGATACCATTGCTGCCGATATGGGACATACAGTTTTACGCCTTCCCCCATATTACTGTATTTTTAATCCAATTGAGCATAGGTGGCATCAGGTAAAATCCAATGTTAGAGCAGAAAACACTTTTCCAACTCTAGATAGTATTCCCAAAGAAAGTTGGATACATTCAATTACCCATGTTATTAAAATAGAAAATGCCTATGTATCATTTAATAATAATATAGAACCACTTATTATTAATGTAAATCAAAGTGACAGTGAGAGCGAAACTGAATTAAATGTATAATTAAATTTAAGTCATAAGTTTTATTGTACTAATAGAAAAAATTATGTATTTATTTATTTTCATTGTACTAATAAATTCAAAATACACAAACCAATAAACAATGTTTTAGTCATACATAATAATAATAATTTCAAATTTTATTTTTCCCAAAATTATTCAGAAGTTAAATAATTCCGGCTCTGGTGCCCTTTAAGAAACTAGGAATATTTTTGTTGAGATTTATTGGGGCAATTAACATTTTGCCCGAAGGGCAACGAAATATCTTGAAACGGACTATACCTCTGTGTTGCTGTTCATTGGACAATATGTTTTCAATATAAATATCTTAAAACCAGGAAAAAATATAGTCATCTGGAATTATAGTCTGCTGAAACAATATCCAGGGTATACGGTGAACGAGGTGTATGACGTTTTGAACATTATTGTGTATTAAATAATCACTTTTAATTAATAAGATTTGTCTCTTAATAGAATTGCTTTAAATATTGAGTATACAACTAAATTCAAGAGTTAAAACAAGTAGTATTTTTAAAGTTTATTAGTTATGTTATTTATACGAAGCTTATTTCTGAATATAAATTGTAATAATTGGCATTTGGTTTAGGTTTCAGTACTTCCCTCTCAACTATTCGCTAATGTTATTTCTTTAAGATGACTTTCTATCCATGCTTTATAAATAATTGATTTTCTTTTACCTTTACGATGTAAAGATGTAGATGAATGTACTCCATCGACTTCAATCGATCGTAAAAGTTTCGGCCTATCTCCAGCTTACATCTCTTTTCTGAACCATTCTGGCCATTCTCTTTTTTTTCCCTTTGTCGACTTCTACTTCCGAGTTAAACCCTTCTGTTATCAGACATTCTTATCACGTGTCCATCCATCTCAAGTGATATCCCTCGATTTTACCTTCCAACACATTTACTTTAAACAACCCTCTTATGGTGTTATTAATTTTATTACCTCCGATAACTCCTGCCGCCACTCTTAAATATCTTATTTCAGATTGCTGTAGTTTGCTTTTAGATGTTTCGTTAGTACCCATGTTTCAACAGGTATATGTTAATAAAGTTGTAAATATATTGTTAAATATATTAGCTTTAATATCGTTGCTTACTTTTTTCTTCGTTGATTTCTTCTTCTAATTCACCAGGTGTATTAATTACTGATTCCAAGTATTTCAAGTTTTCTTTGCTATATTATATTGTTCTTCTTTAGTTATAACCAACATTTTTTAATTATATTATATATGCCATATGGATCTTTCCACAGACACATTATTCTGGAAATTTGCTTTAATGTTTGCTAGAAATACCAAATCATATAACACATCGGTCAATAAGTCTCTGGTCTGACAATATTCATCAATATATTCTCATTGAAGAGCAATATAATCACTCCAACGCTCTTCTAACATTTATACACCTTTTTTATAGAACGAATAGAATAGATGTATTATCTCTTTATTGGAGCTAAATTTCTTTCTAGCGAGCATTTTTTTGAGGTCTGAGAACAGGAACTAGTCGCTGAGAGCTAGATCTGGGGAATACAGTGGATGAGGAAGCAATTCGAAGTGTAATTCATGTAATTTAGCCATCGTTCCAAACGATTTGTGACACAATGCATTGTCTTGGTGAAACCGAACTTTTTTTTGTTCATTTGAAGCCTTTATTGCGATCTCGTTCTCCAAACGCTCCAATAACGCTATGTAATACTCGCTATTTATGGTTTTACCTTTCTCGATATGGCCTGCCTATGATTGTGTTTTTGGTCGGTTTGGACGGCTTTCACCAGCTCGATCACTCTGGAACCCGTATTAAAGAATACTCGATTTTTTTGCTTATTTTTACTTATAAACAATGCTAATAAATGTAGTATAGTTAATTTTTTTTGTAGTGTCAGTAATTATGCAGGAAAAACAATAGATATTGTTCAAGGCAAGTTCAAGTAAATATTGATAATAATATGAAAAATATGAATAAAATCACTGCTAAATTGTTTGTAGTTTATTGTAGTCACAAGAATTCTTTTTTACTCTATTCATGTAAATAAATATCGGATAAAATCGAAAATAACGAAGTTGTCTGAAAAAACTACCCTAACCCAGAAACTACAAATGATATAAATGTTTGTGCTAGTACGCGTTTATTTGTAGTGACTGTTAAACTCTTGTTATAACTGCAAACAAAAGAATCAACTGATCAAAAAATGATTATGATTAAATAGGTAAAAGCCTAAGAAATTAAACCGTTTGTAGCTTCTTGAACTAGTTTTATAGTATGTCAGTAAATAAGGCTTATAAGGCTTCCTAAAGCAAGGAACACTAAAGCATAAAATATACATGTTTCATGGGGCAACTGTTTCCATTCAAAATCGTGAATAGCATAGAAAAATAACCGCGAAATTCAGTTGATTCTTTAGGGAAGTAACAAAATCTTCAAAAGTGTAACAACACCCCTTTCAACAAGAGTTCGATTGGATGATTGTTAACGATTTATAAACTACAAACGATTATATCGAATGTAGATCCTTCTATCCATTTTCAAAATTTATAGAACATGTGCTATTGAAACGATTGTGCTTCTATCATCATTATAGGTGACGTTTCGACTCAATCGTTTCTTAGTGGAAATTGTCTGTAGTTTTATGTAGTTACAGAAAAAATTAACCTACAAACCATGGTACTGATTATGTCTGGGAAGCAATGAAGTTGATAAAGTTTCAGAAGCTCACTACAAACGATTATATCGAGCGTAGATTCTTCTAACAATTTTCAAATGTCAAAATATGTGCTACTGAAAAGTTTATACTTGTAGAGGCGAGTTTATGATGGGTAGTTACAGAATATATTAATAATAAATCAAATAAAATAATCATCAAAAAATTATTAGTTTTGATCAGTTGATTATTTTGTTTGCAGTTATAACAAGAGTTTAACAGTCACTACTGTCAGTCTGGGTTTAACAGTCAGTTTGGGTTTGGGTCGTTTTTTCGATTTTATCCGATATTTATTTACATGAATATAGTAAAAAACATTTTTCTTGTGACTACAATAAACTACAAACAATTTAGCACTAATTTAATTCCAATTTTTCGTATTATTATCAATATTTACTGTCTTAAACAATATCTATTGGTTTTCCTGCATAATTACTGGCACTACAAGAAAATGAACTATACTACATTTATTAGCATTGTTTGTAGGCAAAAATAATCAAAAAAAAAATCGAGTATTCTTTAATGCGGGTTCCAGCGTGATGGAGCTGCTTTCACCAGCTCTGCTGTCCATTCAGCTGACCGCGGTATGCGTCATCCACTGACACATACCGCATAAAAAATCCTTTTTATTTCGCTTAAACATTAACAACCAACTCCTCATTGCTCGGAACATTGCTCGGAATCATCAATACGTTGTTGTTTTTAGTCCGCTGTGAACAAACGCGGCAACCATTTCGTTAGCAATTTACACATTCCCAGATATTCATACAAAATGGTGTAAGGAGTTAGTTTCGATATCTTCATAATATCAGCTATCTCCCGAAGCTTTACTTTATGGTTTTGCGAAATAATTTTGTAAATTTTTCTGATGTTATCTGGTGTAATCAGCTAATTTGGACGTCCAGAGCGTTCAGCTCATCGGTGTTTGTACAGCCACGTTTGAATTCAGCATACGAATTAATTATGGTTGATTTTCCAGGGGCAGAGTTCGGGTAATGTTTATCAAGCCGTTGTTTTGCTTCAACGGTATTTTTTCTTCATCAAAAAAGCAATGTTTCATCAACACACGAAATATAACCTAACCTAACCTACCCTGCGTTTTGATTTACATTCTTTAAACACTGTCATTTATTAATATAATGAAAAGGAGTTTTGAAGTTTCTTGATGTGGATCACCCTTCATTAGGTAGGATTATCATATAATTAAAACATAGTTTAGTTTTAGAATTAGATTAAATCATCTCCTGGTGATGCTAACATGGTTAGCGAAACGTGCGTCGAGTAGTTTAAAAACATAATTTGGTGTTTAGTGGTAAATTTCTTAGAGCTTATTGTATTTAACTCGAAGTTTATTATTATTTGAATTTAGTTATTTGAAAACATCATGTACATTAAAGAAACCATCTTAAATGATTCATAAACCACAATTCGCTTTAAACGTCTGAGCAGTGCTTTGACCCGTTTCGCTAATTCAACAATAAAAAAAAATAACTTTGTCCCGCGATGATTCATCCGCATACCTCGACCTTCATTCACTTTTACCACTACAAAACTCCAGTTATTTTCTTAGGAGAAATCTCAATTTATAGCAAACTATCGAAGTATTTCCTAACCAAACGCAATAACCGCAATAAATATTAAAACCAAACCTTTTTGCGATCTTCTGAAAATGACGAAGAACCAATAGTGTTTCATCCGGCTTTGGCAATGAAAACAACTGTATTAATATATGTATCAAAATGATATCGATCTCAAGCTAATGTTTTTATTGATTCCTATGTGCGTATAAGTATACATTCAAATTTCATACATTTTGTTTCTCTTGATTTTTGATTTGACACCAGACAATAGATTATTATCTCGATAATTTATTTCATCAAAGTCAAAAAATATCTTGGAAACTTTATAAAATTGAATAGGAACAACAATATTGTCGAACAACAGTAAAATTAAATCTGCAATGACCTACATCAATATCCTTTTACGCTAAAGGCCACATCTGGATTTCTTCCTTATATTAGAAGAATATCAATTATCGATATTGATGTCAAGTATATCCTGCTCTTATTAAAACGGTATACTCTACAGTCCAAAAGTTTGGAAGGATCAGATATATTTAAATAAAGGAATGAAAAAATGTACAAACAATTAATAATTATAATTGTATTTCTATTTAACAATTGAACACTATATGTAAATAATAACGTGTAGAATTTGAAGGCGAAGCTTTTTTTGAGTAGTATGTCTGGTATTTCCAAAACGAATTCGATATGTGAAAGATGGAATAATTACGACGATATTTTCATCATTTTTAATGTTTCATTCTTTCTCTCTTGTTGGAAAAAAAATAATAATAACAAAAGGTGGGTATTGACACGAGCATCTAATTATATCAGAAGAAAGCAACAAAGCACAAAAGTAGAGCATCGAAAAAGTTTTCTTTTGACAACTTGTTCTTGGTAGATGGCGTTGGGTGATACGACTCATCACGCTTTTCTACAAAGAACGAATATAAGTTAACATTCTAATATAATGCATACTTGAGCCATTCGTCTATTCATCAGGCGGTTAGGCTGACAGGAGAAATTAATGTGACCTTCCGGATAATATTTCTTTCTCCGTAGCTGCTGCCTTTCTTGATCTCACCAAAGCCTTTGACAAAAATTGTTACGAAGGGTTTATTTATGAGTTCATCACACTGGGTTTTCCTCGGAACTTAGCTGTACTAACCCTAACATTACTGCAAAGAGGAACTTTCCATATTACAATCAAATCGGCTCTATCCACCAAGAAGCCCATCGAATTTTTCTTTCACCGGGTTCTTCCTGTGCACCGACCTTGTTCAACATCTACATAACAGATCCCAAAATTTAGATAAATAAAATCAGCATTTTTGGTACCCGACACTTCTTGTCATCGCACTTTGCACACTACTGTGTAAAAGAATGTTGAAAGAGCTCGACGCTGCAACCCTCTGGCTACGTTTCTGACGTCAGTTAAGGAGGCACAGGGGCTTCTCAACTCTACTACTAGAAATACGAATAGTAGTCCTCCTACCCTATGGGATTAAAACAATAAGTTCTTAGGTTAACTTGAGGATCTTCCATCCCTCAACCCATAGCCTCGATTAATAACTATAATCTGGTGTTTTTTAAATAACCCTAAAAATAATATAATATAAATAACTTATAGCTCTAAGAGAGGACCGTATCGAGCCCAGCATCAGTTCTCAAAAACTAAAGTTAAGCGTGTCTTTCGTCTACCTCTCTTCCTGTGCCTCATAATTCTCATTGGTATTCGGCTTCTTGGCATTCTGACCACGTATCCCGCCCATCTGAGTCGCTGAACCCTCACGTAATCTACAATATACATATCTGTGTACATTTGTCTGAATTCGAAGTTATATCTGCATCCTCCAATTTCCATTATCACTCACAGCACCAAAAGTTACTCTTCTTTGAAATACTGTACGCATCTCTTCTGGCTTTTTGTGAGGGTCCACCTTTCGCAGCCATAACTGACTACCGACCGAATAAGTGTTTTTTAAAGTATTTAGATAATTCATAAACTAGTGTTCGAACATTCCCTAAAGCTAAAGCTTTACTGTATTTTTATTAGTTCGCTGTTCCTATTGAGCTTTTATACAATTTTTTTGCCATAAATGGAAAGATCATATATACGTTTTATAAGGCATTGAAGACTGATAGCAGGCTGACAGTGGTTCCAGGATATGTTGTGGTACATAGTGGTTTTCTAGTAGGTAGACCTTAACAGGAAAGTTCCACACTTATAACTATAAACGTTTTCCACTCAAAAAAAAAAAAATGGTTTAGGTGTCTTAGGGAAATCTCTGGCTGGTCATGTATTAGAGTTAGTTAGCAACCAGATTAATTTATATTTGCAAATATTATTAAATAAAGAGTCTAATGTGGTGGTTTGTAAATCATGTAAGGTGAAAAATCATTAAGTTAAACAAAACCTATAGCCTTGTCATCATTATATTTATCATCAATTATATTTAATAGAAATATTTTGTTTCTTATTTACATTTACAATATTATTATTTAAAAAAAACTCCACATTTATGTTTTAGCACCTCGAACTTCAGCTGAATTGAACCGAATATCATTTTTCAGAAAAACTGCGACCATAAAAAATATATCCACAGCAGGTATATTATCAAAATTAGCTTTTATGAACCCATTGTCATACATTACTGAACTAAATTAATAAGAAACAATATTTTATTTTGCACCTACCCAACAATAATTTTGACAGTATATATACAGGTAGAAGCCGTTGACAGCACTGATGTGAAAACACTTTACGATTATGATGTCACAAACATGGCAGCCAATGGCGGCGCGGTCGTAGCCACGTGATTTTTTTTAATTTTATGAATTTTAATTCATTTATAATTAATTGTAATAAATGTTTTAAAAGTAATTATTTTTTATTCGAAGATCCAAGAGAGTCGAAATTAACTATCTAAATATGGGCTTGTTAACTTTAACGGGCACTTTAGACTATTTAGTCACATTCCAGCAAATCATCGACAGTTTTTATTTTATTACATCGATACACCAATTTCAACTTGGCTGCTTTCGCAGACACTTATGGACTATTAGAACAATCACTGAGGAATACATCTTTATAGAGCACGATACCTGGTTTATGTATGTACCTCTCAACTGAATATTACTTCAATTCTTCTATTGGAACCTTTGGTGTGAAACACTAAACTTGAAGATATTTACCACTAAACACCAAAACATTTTTTTGAACTGCTTGACGCACGTTTCGCTAACCATGTTAGCATCATTAGGATATGATTTAATCTCTTCAAGTTTAGTGAATATTACTTGTTAAAACACTGAGGACAGAATACGGAAGAATTACATACACGGAAGAATTAGAGCGATACCTTTTACCATGTCTAAATTATGCCGTTAACGTACTGCTAGTTTTCCATTATGCAGTCAACAAAAAAACCAATTCCTTAAAAAAATTAACAATACAGTAATATATTTCCTAATTTTTTACTAAAAAATGTTTGTGCAGTTCGTGTTTAATAGCAGTGTCGAAACATTGACCTTGTTTCTATAAAATCGGTGCACTGATAATATTTCATACATCAAATCAATTTCATAATTATTACAATAAAATATTCTTTGCTTCAAGTTTTTACGAGAGTTGCTATTTATGTATCCGGAATTGACAACAATGGTCTTGCTAGGCACCATACATTTGATACTGTTGATCACACATTTGCACTCAGAACGTTTTGTCATACGGACGCTATTTGTGTTTTTAGTGACGTGAAAATTTTATCTCAGTCAAAAAATGGAATTCGTGGGAACTTTTGTATGATGATTTACTATACTTTCGTCGTGGATTATCTCAACAATAGTGCATCGATCAATTCATGATAAAACGCCGTCTAAAACGTATATTACTGGTTTGGTGAATTCAATCGTATCCGTCGTTCGTTTACGGACGAATTTAAAGAGGGTCACGCAAAATCGGTTGTTGTGCCAAAAACATTGATAGTGTGCGTGAACTGATAAAGCAAGCTTGTCATGTCACACAGCGTAAGATTGAGGCATCCCTGGGCATTAGTATGACAAACATATACAAAATTTTACATGAATATTTAGTCGTGAAAAAGATTTGTGCGCGTTGGCTTGTGTATAATTTCACAATCGCTCAAAAATCGTGTCGATTGGTTCAAAGCAATGCTCAAAAAATTGTGGTGCGTCAAAAACCGGGTATAACATCTACACAGATGACGAATCTTGGATATATGCGTATGGGCCTGAAAGTAAACAGCAATCGACTGTATAGGTCTTTCAAAATGAGCCAAACCAAACAAACGCTGTTCGCACAAAAAGCACTTCGAAGCACATGGTCGCCTGTTTTTTGGGATAAAGGGGCATGTGGATACAGTGCCACTAGAGAATCGTAGAACGATCAATTCTGAATGGTACACTACTATTTGTTTGCCAGGAGTCTTTGAAGAAGTAAAAAAAATAACCAGCAGGATTATTCTTCACCGTGACAAACAATGCGAAGTCTCACATATCGGACCGATCAACTAAATATTTGACCGGCCTAAACATCGAATTGATGGGTTATCCGCCGTGTCACCCTAATTTGGCACCCGATGACTTCATTTTATTCCTGTCCATGAAAAATAAACTACGTGGTCAACGATTTTCGACGCTAGACGAAACGGTTGAGGCGTTCAAAATGCACGTTTTGGAAATAACCCAATCGAAATGGAAAAAGTGTTATGAAAATTGGTTAAAATGTATGCAAAAGTGCATCGATCATCGCAGAGAATATTTTGAAAAACAATCAAACGATTTTCAATGATAAATATTTATTTTTATTTATTATTCCGGATACATAAATAGCAACGCTTGTACAACCCTGTACATCGATATGTTGAGTTTTAAAGCAATAAATATCCTCAATCCGAACACAAAATGCAATATTAGCATTTACAAAATCACTTTATCATATAAATGACTCATCCAATTGTAACCAAACCTTCATTGACTTTTACCAGCACAAAACTGTAAATTCCAACTACCTTCTCTGGTTAAATACGATGCTACACCAACCAAACAATCGAAATATCCCCTCGATCAGATGCAATAACTGTAAAAACCAACACGTTCTGGGATCATCCACATCTCGAGGCCGACCGTTCAATTACCTTTTTTGCTCTTGGCCGACGAAGATCCGATCCTGCTACATCCGGCTTTGGCCACCGAGAAACAGTACACGAACATGCACCAAGTGTCTATCTACTTCTCTGTCTACGTCACATATTGCACGGGATTCGATACGTGTCCCAGTTTCATTCCCGTTCGGCGATGATACCGATTCCAGGCAGAATAGTGACCGAGCACCAGGATATCACGATTTGTTTCGATGATGGTCGTAGTCGTAGTTACGGCTTTGGTGAGGGCCGAAGGCATGACAGCCACTGACCGCGTCGGTATCTCGGAGTCGACTGGCGAGCAGTGGTGTCGTGCTTCTCGTTTTCCACGTGGAGCAGACGTCGCAGTCGTCGTCGTCGTCGAGGAGGAGAACGTGAAGGCGCGCTTTATATTTATCGATTTTTCAACGCAGAAAAGCGTGATCTTCGGACGGTGACTGTGGACGTGCTTTAATTGTGACAAATCATGATTTGATTGTAATCCTTTAAAGTTAATCAAACTTTGTCATAACTATTATTGACAAATCAAAATATTTACGAGCCAAAAAAGTTTTTAAACAATTTCGTGTTCGTGGAAATTTTATTAATCACATTTTTTTTTGAATGGAAGAAAAGGTAATAAGATAATAATATTTAAGGAAGTTATTAGGCATATATTTAAGTGTAATACAAAAAATTATTATCAAAAAATATTGAAAAATGGCGACACTGGAGCCATTCTCGCGCTCTGCATTCTGCATTCTCGGTGCTCTGCAGTGTGACTGGTGCAAATTTGAATTGGGGAAAAAAACTTAATCTACATGTTTATGGCTAGTGAATTACCTACGGGAGTTTGAAAATATTGATTTTTGTGTGATTAACGAGTAGCTATATTAATATTATTTTAGAGATATTGTTAAAAATTTGCGAATTGAATTGCAAATTTTTCGCATTTAAAGCTATGAAATATGTTACAAACATGAAAAAAAAAGGAACATTTTGACTGTTTAAAAATTTTTACTATTAATCTACTACCCCAGGGCATATTTAAATATTCTTTTTCATTCTCTTTCCTCGAACATTCTATGTTAGAGCGTGCCTCTTTCGTTGCATCTGTCAAAGACATCTCGGCGTGCTTGATCCACTTAGGATCGGCTTCTATACAAGAATGGTATGATCGGACGCCAATATCCATCTCCAAAACTTTCATAATTCGAAGAATATTAGTCAGACCATCATTAAAATTGCGCACGGCAATATCAGTCGCTAAATTCCTGACTTTTTTGAACTCGAATAAGATTTTGGAGTCAATTTCCAAACAGTAGCATTGAAAATTTCTTTGCTATTTTGCATGTAGCCTCCCAAGCAACGATTTAACAATTCGTCTCGGCGCAGGTACTCATAAATCGGTTTGACTCCTTTCGAACGGTCTCCGCCTCAAATTTATTCAACGGTCGTCTCGAAGACGTATTGCTCCGACGCCGCGTTTGATACGATTTTTTTTGTACCTTTCCAACCCTGATATACTTTTGCGTCACTCCAAGATTACAAATAAACTGTTAAAAATCAGCACTACACACAAAAACCGTGATTTGAAGCGAGGAAATTGTCTTTCTTGTATATGTACTGGCGTTATACTAACATACTTTTATTTGTAAATGCTTCTAACTAAACATAAACATGTTTTAACAACATCTGTTGCATATTAGAGAAGTTAGAAGTCATAAGGTAAAACATTAGGCTGGACCTAGACTGTATCTGCCCAGCAGGTCTTTATTGGATGCAAGTGTCGTTTCGGAGTAGTCCGACGCCCTTAGGAAGAGCGCGAAATTTGAAGGATTTTTTCTTCTGCTCCATATTCTAAAAGTTTCAAAGAATGGATTAAGCTAATAAAAAAAATCGATTTTTTGAAAAATTTACAGTGGTGATACCCCTTAATATCAAATAGTAATCAATGCTAATGAACAATATACACCAATATGTACCGAAAAATAATGGAATTTTTTAAAAGAAAACAAAACAATTAATTATTTTTAATTTTTGATGTTGTGATTGACGATGGAATTTAAAGAATCGGGTAAAACTTCGAATTAGGTATCACTTGTACACTAAGTGAGGGTTCAAGGATTCAAAGGGGCAAGACTCGTAGCGAGAATGCCAAAAAATGAATACTAAGAAAAATCATGAAGGGGCGAACAGGGAGTAACAGAAAAAGACGTAGTCCAAAGACACTGTGACAGGACAATGTAAGAAGAGGTGACGAAGAACTACTACACACTAAAAACTGACAAGGGGTTGCTGGAGATTGATCCGGTTGGAGGTGAAGGTTGAAGGAAGTGACAGCTCATTAACGGGCTGTAGCACAATATGAAGAAGAAAAAGAAGAAGAAGAAGAATAAAGAAGAAGAAAGAAGAAGAAAGAAGAAGAAAGAAGAAGAAAGAAGAAAGAAGAAGAAAGAAGAAGAAAGAAGAAGAAAGAAGAAGAAAGAAGAAGAAATAAGAAGAAATAAGAAGAAAGAAGAAGAAAGAAGAAGAAATAAGAAGAAATAAGAAGAAAGAAGAAGAAAGAAGAAGAAAGAAGAAGAAAGAAGAAGAAAGAAGAAGAAAGAAGAAGAAAGAAGAAGAAAGAAGAAGAAATAAGAAGAAAGAAGAAGAAAGAAGAAGAAATAAGAAGAAAGAAGAAGAAGAATGGTGGGGAGGGAATGAGGAGTGGGGAAGGATAATAGGGAGAATGAAAGAAGATGAAGAGGAAGAAGGGTTGGGATGGGAAGGAAAGGAGGAGTGGGGGAGGGACTAGGGAGAAGGTAAGAGGAAGAAGAACTATGAAATATTTTGCAAAAATGAATATATCACATTATAATGTGGGTATTAAAAAATTGAAATAAGGTCGGTCTAAATGTATCGAACTGCAAGGTGACTTGAAGAATTCTTTTAAAAATCCCCAAAAATCTTGTATTGCTTTGTTTTAGAATTAAAACATTTTAGTTTCATTGCTTTCTTCTTAGAATTCAAAAATGTTAGTTTCATTTAAAACCACTCGAGTACGAGGGTTGCTATTTATATACCTGAAATTGGTAGCAATGGTGTTGCTAGCCGCCATCTGACATATAGATAGAAAAGTTTGACATTGTTAACTGTATATAAGTACTCAGAATTTTTTGTTAAATGGACGCTATTTCTGTTTAGTGACTTGGAAATTTCATCTCTACTATGACTTTCAACGTGGATAATCTCAACAACAGTGCATCGATCCACTTCACTTCATTCCAGAAAAAATCAATACAGTTCGCGAACTGATAAAGCAAGATCGTCAAGTAACATATCGGAAGATTATTAAAAAAAGGCTCGCGTCGATTGGTGCAAAGAAATGCTCAAAAAATACAATCATGGTGCGCCAAAGGCCGTGTATAACATCTACACACATAACGAATGGTGGAGCAATGCGTATGAGCCCGAAAGTAAATAGCAGTCGACTAGGGGAGGGGGGTCAAAATGAGCCAAACCCAAGAAAAGTTGTTCGCGCAAGAAATACTTCGAAAAAAAATGTCGCTTGTTATTTTTTGGGATAAATGGGTCAATTCTGAATGGTACACAACCATTTGTTTATTGTCTAAATGGTTGTGGCGTTTTCATATATTTTTCTCTTTTTTTTGGGGGGGTTTTTCGCCACGAAATAAAGCTCAAAAAAATATCAAGAATGTCTGTTCTTATATAAATAAAAGAATCACTGGGTAAAAAACAAAACGGACAAACAAAACAAATTTGTCAGTGATTCTTTTTCGGTAATAAATTTGCCTAACGTATAAAAATGTTTAAAAATACAACATTTTCTTAAATAAATACAAACTTTTGAACGTTAACGTTGCGGGAGGTCTTCCTTTCCCGTTTTCAAAACGAATCTAAAAATAATTTATATTAATTTTTATATAATACTCTAAAAGGTAGTAAGCAAATATATTTTGTATATGTCAATGATACTTATACTGGCAATAATATTTTTACTGACAGTTACATACCACCACAAATTATATAGGTGATTTGCTGTATGATTATTGTGTATTGAAATAATTAAACGTTTTTAATTGTATTCTTTAGAATCGGGATGCATAATTGAATTTAAATCTACCGAAGGCATAGATTATTTTATTTTTATTTTAATTAATTATAGCGGTTTATTTTAATATTCTGTATTTTGTTACCGATTCTTTTAATACCGTTTTGGAAATATTCCAATTGATTTTATGTCCCGATTCTCATGCGTGTTGGCAAATTCTAGATTTATTAAAATTACCCTTTCTAAGAAGGTTTTTATGTTCTTTTTTTTTAACATCTAAAGGTCTAGATGTCTTTCCTATACAGAATTTGCCACATTTGCTGGGAATTTTATAAACCACATTTTTGTTATTTGTAATTCCCTGCGAATGTAGCAAATTCTATCTAGGCGAGACATCTAGACTGTTAGATGTTAGAATAAAAGAACATAAAAACTTTAGAAATGGTGATTTTAATAAATCTATAATTTGACAATACGCATGGGAATCGGGGCATAAAGTGGAATAATTCGAAAACGGTTTTAAAAGAATCGGTTACTAAATACAGAAGATTAAAAGAAACAGCTATAATTAATTTAAATAAAAATAACTGTATTGCTATGCCTTCGGTAGATTTAAATTCAATATGGTTCCCGATTCTAAAAAATACAATTAAAAACGTTTAATTATTTCAATACACAATATTCACACAGCAAACCATCTATATCTTTTTATGGTAGTATGTCACTGTCAGTAAAAAATATTATTGTCAATGCAAGTATCACTGACATACAAAATATATTTACTTACTATCTTTTACAGTATTATATAGAAAATAATTAGTTTTAGATTCGTTTTGAAAACGGGAAGAGAAGACCTCCCGAAACGTTAACTTTCAAAAGTTTGTATTTATTTTTGAAAATGTATTTTTTAAATTTTTTGTTCGTTCGAATCAGTGAGAAATTTGTCTCCGTTTTATTTTTTACCCCGTGATTCTTTTATTTACATAAGAACATATAATCTTGATGTTTTTTTGAGTTTTAGTTCGAAAATCCCCATACCCCCAAAAAAAAAACCATTTGTTTGCCAAAAATCTTTGAAAAAATAAGAAACAACTCAATATTTGGCCGGTCAAAACATCGAATTGATGGGTCATCTGCCGTACAGTCCTGATTTGACACTCAATGATTTCTTTTTGTTTCAGTCCGTGAAGAATATTGGAGATACCTCAATCAAAATGGAAAAAGTGCTATGAAAATTGGTTCAAACATATGCAAAAGTGTATCGATCATCGCGGAGAATATTTTGAAAAACAATTATCGAATTATCTATATCTATTATAAGATAATTCGATCGAAATGCAATATCGAAGTTATAAAGTGTTTTCTATGAGCAGCAGTGTATCACGAAAAAAGTTCGGGTTTACGCAGCCTGTTAAAAATTATTAGATTAATATACATTTCGAAAATAAACGTTGAACGTATCGTTTATTTTAACAGCTAAATTTGTCATTTATTTGAATTATTTGTTAGAATAACATGACTCATTATTAGGTCGGCCATTAATCAAACATGTTGAAAACTTTCGAGTGTGTTGATTTGGTGTTTCTGGTACACGGACAAGAATTATTACTATTACCTATCTATTTTACCTTATTTATTCTATTCTTAATCATGACGGTTGGTTTTCGCTGATGCCAGTTGATTTCTCTTGTCTCATTTAGCAAACATAATGTATCTGCGTTAAATCATATTTATATTTAGTAGTACCATGTTAGTATTGCTGAAAAGATCAATGTCTAAACTGGATAAAAAGCAACTATTTTCATTTTGATTCAAAATAAAAATGGAATCAAATGCAATCAACAAGTTCAAAAGTAAGTAACTATTAATCGTCAACTCAAAGAGATTTACCACTAAACACCAAATCACTTTTTGAAACTTCTCGACGCACGTTTCGCTAACTATGTTAGCATCATCATGAGATGATTTAATATAATTATAAAACCAAAGCTGTTAGCCACCTACGATGGCTACGCGGTCAGCAGAGTAACTATTAAAATTAGGCTTATTGGAGCAGATATTTGGTTTCTTAAGTCATGCCAGACTAATAAAATTTGTCCCAATTTTATTAAAGTTAATATTTTAAAATCTTCCAAAATATGTGATAAAATAACTAATTTTGCAAAACAGAAATGGCTTGACTTAGAAATCAAACATTTGTATAGTAAAAGGAGTATACTTGAAACTCAGGCATACAATTTTTACAAGAAATTAATTTTTAAATTAACTAATATAGAACAAGAATGTTGGTGTACGTTCCAAAAGAATATGTTCACACAGTAAATAGTAAATGCATTAAAAAAAATGAAGACATTTAAATAACAAAATAAAAACACTACAAATTGAGCAGCCGAAAGAACATATTCCAGAAAAGAACATCAATATAGTAGAAAATCTTTCAATACGGACGTTCGATAATCCAAAACTAGATATCTTAAATAAAAGCCACAATTTTGCTTTTCCGGCATCCCGTAGTGTTTTGAGGATATTGTAGCCGGTATTGAGACTGGTATTAAACACTTACCGGAGTTTTTCCAAAGCTTTCGTCAGAGAGTCATGTAAAAGCAAAACTGCAAAAAATATTTTAAATAAAAGTCAAAATATGTATGTTTGCATTTTAATATCAAAGCGAAGAATTTTTCTTTACTACTAATGGTCACATTATCTAGCCTATACAAAATATGAAAACAGGTGTGGAGAACCATAACATACGATGAAGGCTACATACTAATCTAAACGATGGAAAATTGATAAAAACAGTGATATGTTATATACACCAATAGAAAAAGAATAGGGCAGTGGGTTGATCCTAATGAATATTCAAAACATAAGCCCAAACCAACCCTGCATAGTCAAAGAGTAATGATAACGGCGTGAAGAACGTGAGAACGTGATCAAATTGTGATAAATAGACCTACACAGGCAATTAATGCTGAGTTAATCTGTGATTTGCAAGAAAATAATGATACTATATGATACTACTGTTTATAAATAAATGATTATACTTCACTCCTCAGAGGTCTAATACAATTTCAGCTTTTTTGCTTTTTTGCTTTGCTTTTTGCTTTTGCTTTGATAAATAAACATTACTTCTTCATTAATAAAGGAATTCCGCTGCCAAATATTCAGTCAATGTTTTTTAAGTCAATAAATTTGAGCAATTTTGATTAAATATTTAACAAAAAAACTTCAAAGCGACTGACCCCGCTCGGGAGATTTGCGAAGTAGGTGTGGAAGATGTATCAATCCGTACAGCTCAGCTCTGGTTCAAACAGTTCCAGGAGGGAGGCATATATCTTGAAGTTAGGCGAAGATCATGCCGTCCACGATATCTCGATACCGACGTTTTAAGATCAGTTTGCCCGCAGATTCTAGAACGAGCAGTAGGAAAATCTTCAGAAAGTTAGGAGAGATTACCGACTTTAATCGGCTAACTCGCTTTTGCGAGGCATAGGAATGGTGCTAATGAGCTGCAGAAGCATTCTTCTTGAACAAATGCAATTACTTTTATTACACCCTAGCAAAACGGATTTGATGATTTCATAACCAATGTTTTTCAACTGAAGCGCTAATAAAATTTATATTACGCTTCGAAACGGTTTTACGAAATTTCGTGGACGACGTGAAATTTTATTGCCGCCTGTCGACGTGCCGAGTCTGCCGCTGAATGCGATGTCCAGGTTTAATTTTGATTAGTGCCGAAATGACAATTTCGTTTTATGGAGACCGTTTCATAGCGACAACCCCGAGAGAACGAAGCGATTAAAAATATACGTTTCGGGTCAGAATCAAAAAGTAAATTTTCATCAACATGATTCATAATACGAAAGTATGAAACTAGAGCTCAAATAAAGAAAAATATAATAAAACTATGAATAGATCTTCTTTTATCTTTTCACGCATTCACTTTTCCTACTCTAGAAGGTAAAGAAAAATTTTATTTACTAAAAATTACATTTATTCAATCTAGTATGTGCTGTTCTGCTTGATGACCTTTCTCCATCTCTCCGCTAGCTGCATAATCCCGCGCTCATAGAAGTTTTGAGGTTTCTGACTAAATAAATGGCCGGAGAGCACTGCTTGGTTTAGCATTGTCTCGATGGAACGCAGTGCCTTTTCTGTTTTGTTCGGCTGGTTCAGGCCGCTTCTGGTCAATTGGGTTTTTGGATAAAGAATAAAATAATCGATTTTTTACTTTATTTTAAAACTGTATCATAAATATTATCGATGCTAATGATGCTAAAACTTTAAAAAAATTGTTTGCAATTAATTGAATTAATCGACAATTAATCAATTAATTGCAATAAATGAATTAAAATTTAAATTAATATCACGTGGCTACTAAAGAGCCACGATTGGCTGCCATGTTGTGACATCATTATGTTAAAGTGTTTTCACTTAAGTACTGTCAACGGCTTTTACTTGTGTATATACTATCAAAATTATTGACGTTTAGTGCAAACAAAAAATTGTTGAATACTAATTTAAATTAGTAATGTGTGACAAAGGGTTCATAAAAGCCAATTATGATAATATACCTGGTGTGGGTATTTTTATGATCACATATTTTCTAAAAAATGACATCCGTTGTGTGTATTTATGTATTTATTTATAACTCCTGAATCAATTGAAGATTTTCATCAGCCCAAATTCTGGACTTATGTTTGTTCACAAACAGATTGAGGCCAGAAGTGCGCTTCATCAAAAAAATGATTTTTCCCCCAAAGTGACGGTCTAAATGTTATAGAACCTAATTTCTACGCAATGTTGAATCGTGCATCTTCCCATGGTGAATTGACATAAGGTACTGAACACAACAATCTATGAATGATATTTACATTTCAAACAGTGTTGCCGTTATTACGTTTCAAAGTTTTGACAACTCTTTACTTCATTCATCTAAGGTTAAAACATTTTAACTTTTTGCTCCGATAAAAAATAAACATTCCTTCTTTACTATTAAAGTGATTCATTTCCCTGCGAAATACTCAGTCGACAGTTTTTAACAAACACGTTAGTACGAGTCAAGTAAGTTACTAAATTAGGGCAATTTTAAGATGCTATTTTAAGGGCTTTAAAGTAACTGACGCGGCTCGTAAGATTTGCGAAGTAGCGGGGGAAGGTGTCGTACCAAGTCAGACCGCACAGGTCCGGTTGAAAAAACTCCAGAAGAGAGATGCGAGTCATGAAGCTAGGGGAAGATGAGGTCGTTATCACGGTCGACATTTTAAGAGCAACTGCGGCTGCAGATACAATAAGAAAGAAGCACTAGTAAACTTTCAGGGGAATTAGGGCTATCCCTCATTACTGTTAACCGGTGTTCTCGAGGCATAGGAATGGTGCCAAAGAACCTCTGGTAATTCCTCTACATCCTTCATTTCCGGGTAATAAGTCATACTTTCTGTAGGTCGTTAGTGTTGTTCTAATTATCGTTGCAGCTTTTCGATATTTATATTCGATCAAAATATGATTCAAAACGAATATGTAACGGCTGATATAGCAAAAGTGTTTATAGCATTTATTGTTCTTTAATTAAAGTTTCCTTTATTATTATTATCATTAGCATACTATAACAAATCGATAACGCAGGTCGACATGAATTGTTGAGAATGCTCTTTTTTGTATTTTGTTCAGGAAGTTATTAAAACACCTTTTCACATAAATCTCCTGTATCTCATTTATAGCATGGGGCATTGAAATTATTTGTACCTATCTTTGGACTGGACAGTGTAGGAATTACCACAAGACGTAGGGGGGTATTTTCACAGTATTCTACGAACCTTTAAGAGCAGTTTTCTATAGTTTAGTTTGTTTCTGTCTCGTTTACAGTACAGTCAAGTGTTTTACAGTACAGTCAAGTCGATTTTATATAACATGACAAATTCTAGTCGTCGATTTTGTAAAAATGCAGCGGATAAGTTTTGTTATATATGTTTTATATGCGTACGATTAATTTTAAAGTCACAAGCTGGATCTATATCCGAGGAAATCAAAAAAGCCTATATTTTATGTTTTAAATGCTAAATTGGAGATCAAGATAAACGTTGGGCTCATCATGTTTGTTATGTGAGTTTTCACGTAAATTTATTTAGTACAGTGGATGAAAAAAAAAATATGTCGTTTGCTGTTTCTATAGTGCTCACTTAATAACTCGGAATGAATTAAATGATTTGGTACGTGAGCTGAGATTGTCAAAACAAACATCGAAACTTCTTGGTTCCAGACTTCAACAGTGACCTGTTAGATAAAAATGCAAGTGTTTCACTTTACCGAAAAATTAATGTAACGTTTTCAAGTTCATATAAAATGGAAGGATCGCTATGTGTCTGTTGTGATATTGATGGTTTAATGAATGAGCTTAATATGAAACATGTACCTCCCGAGTGGCGTATTTTCATAGATTCGTCGAAATACAGCCTAAAAGCAGTCTTGCTTCATAAAGGAAACAAAAACTCATTTATTGCTTTAGCCCATTCAGTGACACTAAAAGAAAGCTATGACAACTTAGCAACCACACTGAATAGCGTTAAATATGAACATTATCAGCGTAATATTTGTGGGGATTTAAAAGTGATAGGCATACTGCTAGGACTTCAAGAGGGTTTTTCGAAGTATTACTGTTTTTTGTGCCTAGGGCAACAAAAGAACATTACAGTACGGAATATTCGAATCTTAGAACTTCTTTTAAACCTGGTATTTCAAACATAATATATGCTGTTCTTATTAAACCAAAAAAGGTGCTGCTTTCGCCTCTCCATATTAAGCTTGGACTAATGAAAAACTTTGTCAAAGCCATAGACAAAGAAGGTAACAGTTTCCAGTACCTAAAAGAAATATTTCCTCAATTAAGTGATGATCAAACTAAAAAAAGACATATTTATTGGACTTCAAATAAGGAAGGTTTTAGGTGGTTTCCGTTTTCAAGAAAAATTAAATGAAAAGAAATAAGCAGCTTGGAAGTGTTTTGTAAATGTAGGCAAAGGATTTATGGGCAACAAGAAAGAATGAAACTATACAAACCTCATAGATGAACTCTGGATGAAATATGAAATACTAGATTGTGGCATGTCCTTTTTATAAAGGGTATTCCATTAAGAGGTTTCGAATGTTGGTAACGAATAAAAGAAACGTCTCATAACATACCTGAAAGTTATTTATGGCAGTGCGAAGCTGGATAGTGTACAATTATACGTGGAATACAACATATGTCAAATGACCGCCACGACTTCTCTGACAGCTCACAATTCTTTTGTTGAAATTCTCGATTACTGCTGAACACATTTGCGGAGTTATGTCACGAATTATTCGCCTAATTTCTTCTTTCAACTCTTGAACGGTTTGCGGATTATTTTCGTAAGTTTTGCTCTTCACATAGCCCCACAAAAAATAGTCTAGCGGCTTCAAGTCGCATGACCATGGTGGCCAATTTACGTCCCCATTCTGGGAGATCAGCCTCCCTCCAAACTGTGTACGCAATAAAGTCAATGTTTCACGTGCTGTATGACATGTCGCACCATCTTGTTGGAACCACATATTCTCTACATGCATGTCCATTATTTGATCCCATAAAAAAACATCAATCATCGTTCGGTATCGTTCTCCGTTTACTGTAACAGCTCGTTCATCTTCATCTTCAAAAAAATACGGTGCAGTGATACCCTCAGCCCAAAAACCGCACCAAACTGTGACACGTTGAGCATGCATCGGGATTTCGTGGATTTCTCTAGGATTTTCATTGCTCCAGATGCGACAATTTTGTTTATTTACGTAACCGTTTATGTGGAAATGAGCGTCGTCACTGAAAATGATTTTATCGCAAAAATTATTGTCATTTGCCTTCATCTGTAGGATCCAATTGGCAAATGCACGGCGTTGCCGATGGTCGTCTGGTTTTAGCTCCTGTGTTAGCTGAATTTTGTAAGGATGTAGACTTAAGTTTTTTTTCAAAATTCGCCACGTTGAAGTTCTGTTGATACCCAAATGTTGCGCGCGCCTGTTAACAGACATTTGTGGATTTTCAGTAACACTTTCACGAACCGCCTGAATATTTTCAACCGAACGTGCAGGACGTTCCCGGACTTTTGTTTCAATAACTTTCACAGATCCGGTAGTTTCGAATCTACGCACTATTTTGCGAATGGTTACTTCTGACGGACGAAATTTTGAAAATACGTTTTAACAATGTAAACACGTTGTTCTACTGTATAGCGCTCCATTGCTGAAATTGTACTGAATTCCACAATGAAACCGAATAACATAAACAAAGTTTGAGATAAGAAGACTAGCAAAACACAACATTCGAAACCTGACAGATGTTGTATTCCACGTATAATTGTACACTGTCCAGCTTCGCACTGCCATAAATAACTTTCAGGTATGTTATGAAACGTTTCTTTTATTCGTTTCCAACATTCGAAACCTCTTAATGGAATACCCTTTACTTCCATTTGGATTTTTTCCAGAAAATTTGGGTGCAATAAGAGAAGAACAAGGAGAGATGGTTCACCAGGACATCAGGATGAATATACCAGGGACGCTGGAACCCATCTGTTGCGCGACTACTGTTGGTTTTTAAAAAGAGATAATGCTACAGAACACGAACAGGAGGAAAAAGTTAAAGTTTTTGTCGCTGTATATCTCATGTAATATATTTTTTATTCACATAATCCGCAGTAATATATTTGTATAGATTTAACACATGTTTCTATTAAATAAATATTAGATTGTAAAAATTATCTTCTTTATTTCCTCATCAACGACCCCCTGTAACAAAAAAATATGTACGTGTTACAGTAATTAGCAGATCATTTTCGAATTTAGGATTACAAAATACTTCATACACACATATTTTTATCAATGTTACCTCGAAAAATTTTACATTGGTTGACCCGTGTTATTTTTCGGAAATTATAAGCCTAATAAAAAACAGTAAATCTTTGGGGTTATTTTTTGATTTAGTAAGTAAGATAATAAGTAGGGAGCGGATTTTTGCCCAAAGGCAAAGTCACTGTTCGGGCAAGATCACTGTTTATCAGTGTGCTTAGCCACAGCCCTACACTACTGACTCGTTCTATAGAAAAATGAATTAATATTAACTTTAGCTTTATCGTTGTGTTTACTTTGTACTGTAACTTATTTTACCACAAAACATAAAAAAACGAAACAATCCAATATACTCACAAAAAATAATTGAAATGAATTTATCAACATTTTGGCGATATAGATAGTTTCATAAATTGAAGTGATGGCGCACACTATTGCATGAAAAAATCCGGTCTCTAATAATAAACATCTCTAATTAATCTTCGTCTAATTTTAAAAGGAGAGAACGAATGAGATATATCAGAATCTTAACAAAATATATATACAAATATATATATAGTTAAGTAATATTTTTTATAAAAACAATGAAAAAAATTATATTACCTTGATGTTTTATTGTTCTTTTTTTTGCTTTTCAAACAATTCACCATTTACTTCGCTCGGATGGAAACCTGACTAACCAATATTGAACGATTACGCTGTTTTAATTGTGGTTTTGGGTTGCGTTACGTAAAAGCCGAAACCAAAAATACAATCGAAAAATATACAATTTAGAAATTACGACCTATAAATAAAGTAGGTGAGTTCAAGATCAAGACGGAATGAAAATAATCGATGATAAGTGCAGCGCTGGAGTGGACGAGCCGGCAACGGAAACTCGCGATAAATCAGTTTCGCTGGAATAGCGAGCGAGATAAATGGCTAGCTAAAATTTTTATTTTTTCAATTAATTCAAAACAAAATTGTTTGGTTATTCTAAATTTTTTAGTTATATCTTGTAAAAGTATATGAGGGTCATTCGAAAAGTCCCGATTTGATTACGAAAAACATAAATTCAGATTTTCTTTATTTGTCAACGTAGTCAATATAACGGATGACTTTTTTAGTATATCCGAACTTTCGATAGGGGTTGCTGTGAAACGACTTGTGAGTTTGCGTGCCTCTAGTGTTAAAATTATTCAGTATATCAGAGCAACTCTCAAAATCAGTGTTTTGTACGTTAAACTTATAGAGCATTTCGTGAACTTTATGGTGCACATAATCGCCCAACCGAGCAATGTATTCGCTGAATTATCGCCACATTCCGAACGCATTTCACGCTGTTCGATATTAAAAGAAAACAAGACAAAAGACTGTACTCTTCGAAGAAAATATCACCGCTGTTGCCGGCAGTGCTCATCGGAAGTTGAGCTTTGTTATTCGACTATGTGGAAAATTTTACGTAAAGATCTTGGTCTGGTACTTTTCAACATTCAGCTTGTCCAAGAACTCAAGTGGCAATACCCTCTTTTGCATTGTATGCTCGGTGAAGGACAAAAAGGTTGTTTGTTCAGCGACGAGGCTCATTTTTGGCTAAATGGTTACGTTAATAAACAAAATTGCCGCATTTGGGGTACAAATAATCCTCAAATGATCCAACAATTACCGTTGTATCGAGAAAAATGCACCGTATGGTGCGAATTTTACGCTGGTGGCATCAAATGGCAGTACTTTATAAATCAAACTGAAAATAATGTTTCCGTTTTTAATGTTAGAAAGCGATGATCAATGATTATTTAATTTGAATAGTGTTGATCTGGAAGAGATGTGGTTTTAATAGGACGTCACCAGCAGCCAACGCAACAATCGATTTATTGAGGGAACAATTAGGTGAGACACCGGCACCATCAGCAGATTTAAGCCTATGTCACTTTTTTCCTTTGTCGATACCTACAAAGGTTTTAAAAAATAGTTCTTCATCCTTTGAGGAATGATTCAGGCATGGAATCAATGCCATTTTGATGATGTGGTTTGAAGAACTTCTCGGAAAGTCTTCAGTAATGAATTGCCTATGACGGCCGCCATTTGTCTAATAAAATTTCTAAAACCCATTAAAAAGATAATTGTTTTTTTAGTTTTCACTGCAGTTCAAACTATTTCACTACAGAATTTTTCGGAAATATATACAGTTTTTTATAGATTCGCTGGTTCATTTTTTATACCACTCTAAAATTGGGGTGATTTTTATGCCCCACCCAATATAAAAAGGAACTTTGGCTTTTAGGAAAAAATTCTACCTAAAATATTTGATTAAAAATAAGATTTCTCTTCGCATACTGTTTATGTTTTATGAATCCACTCTATAACTCATATCAACAGTTATAAAATGCTAATACTATGTTAATGTCACAGATCGTAAAAACTTATTGTTTTATAATGCAACAACCAACTTACTGAATTATATGGGTATTATTGAACTTGCAGATTGTCTCGCTTACCTGAAACAAATATCAACTAATAATATTTATTGTCCACTAAACGTTACACATAATAAAATAAAACAAAAACAACACATGAATCATGGCTCATTTTTAGTCATTGTCAATTTAATTTAGCAGCGGAGGAGCATCAGCATCTTAGACTATTTGGCAATTGCTTGACATATTGTCTATATCTGTCACCTCTATTGTTTTCGCCCACCAGTTCCATATGGGCATATATATATATATATATATATATATATATATATATATATATATATATATATATATATATATATATATATATATATATATATATATATATATATAAGATGGCCAGCTGACTTGGCCCTGGTTCTGATTCGTTTCTTATCGGCTGTCTCCTTCTGTTAGACTGGAGCCTAAATGACGAAGGCTGGTTAGGACAGAAACCAGTACTAAGAAATAGTTGTCTCGGAGTGATAACGACAGCTGATTTGAAACAAGAGGAGAAGGTATGTGGAGTATCGATGAAAGATTCCTGTTATTTTAATATATATTTTAATATATATTGATATATATAATATATATATATATATATATATATATATATATATATATATATATATATATATATATATGTATATATATATATATATATATATATATATATATATATATATATATATATATATGTATATATATATATATATATATATATATATATATATATATATATATATATATATGTATATATATATATATATATATATATATATATATATATATATATATATATATATATATATATATATTATGTATATATATATATATATATATATATATATATATATATATATATATATATATATATATGTATATATATATATATATATATATATATATATATATATATATATATATATATATATATATATATTTACCGGAAGGGAGTCTCACCCATCCCTTACATCATGCGACGTCACGTGTCTCTCGGGACCGGTTTCTAGCTTTTCAGCCATCATCAGCCGAGCTCCAGATGAACGCAAGGAAAGCAGTTGGGAGAGACGATCGGGGCCAGGTCAACTGACCATTTTAATGACGGGTCGTGATTGCACACAACTCACGCCATGATTCGTTTGGAGCTGGGCTGATGACGGCTGAAAGACTAGAAACCGGTCCGGAGAGACACGTGACGTCGCATGGTGGACAGCTGGGCGAAGGCGATCGGTGGCACCATGTGGAGAAAGGGTGAAAGATTTCTGTAATATTTCCCTCCACGGTTCCGTTACGCTACCTTGTGGGCATACCTGGAACTATACCCGAGGTTCCAGGCAGAATTTTACGAGCGGTCCTGGCTGCTACGAGCATTCGCTGTATGATGGCGTGAGTTGTGTGCGATCACGACCCGTCATTAAAATGGCCAGTTGACCGTTGACCAAAGACCATTACACAAACTAAATAATAAAAAAAAATCAAATGGAATTTATTCAATAAGTTACAAATTCAGTGGTTGGTATTCAGTTGGCAGCATATGCGACGTTGTCGAATTTCACATATTACTTGTTGATATTTATTGACACGTTAGGAGGTTATCGCCTATATAGATTGTATTATCTGAATGATTATCTTGATTTCTTACCTTCCGATCGAAAACAGTTCTTTTAAGAGCTATCACAGTGTTAAAATTGCCAGAGGCGCGTTTGCAAAATTCCAAAACAGTTAAATAGCCGTTGTCAAGAGTTAATAGCATCTCTGATACACTATTTTGAACAAGAACGAGACAATAATGGTCCATTGTCACCCTTAGCGGTTGTTAGAGAGATATTTTAAGTTAACTGTTAATAATTTGATATATTTAGTTTAGCAGCCTTAAGCTTGAGTCTCCATTGTTAGTGCTATTTTACAGCATGTTATTAACAAAAATGCCAAACAGCTCATGGACTAAAGCTGCCATTCAAGATTAGTTAACTAATAATAACACAGCATTTTCAGTCGAAATGCTTAAAACTAAGCTTATAAGAATTGTTGCAGAGTACGTACCACAAACAATTTTTATATTTTGATATATTTCATAAGTGGGTACTTTTCAGAAATAACCCAGGACGGAAATATTTGGTAGACAACTTCGCAAAACAATATGGGCACAAAGTTTTGCGTAATCCCCATACCACTGCATTTTCAATCCTGTTGAGTTTATATGGAGAATTGTAAACACATGGGTAGAGATGGTAATATAGAAGACTGTATAAACATGTGCATAAATGTAAACCTGAGCATATATCAAAAAGGAGTTCTTTCTTTAATTATAAATACTGCAGATGGTAGCAGTACTTCCAGCCAGTATATTTCAGATTTCGATTAATAAAAATATAAGTGCATGCAGATAGTTCGTTGTTTTTTTTTCTGTTTTGTCGTTGCATATTAAATATCAATAAATGTCATTGATAATTACATGATCTTTTTATTTTAATAACCATTCAAATATTAAAAAATGTTGTCGGTGGTTTGAACGAAGCATTTTGAAATGTGCTGAATCTATCTAGTGGTACTAAATCGACGACACTTGCAGGACTTTCAACATTTATTATAATTTTTTTAGTAGTTAATAATTTGCATTTAATTTGGAGTAAATTTTTTTAATTAATAAAGTTGTAAAAATGATTCGCTAAAGTAAGGTTATGATATATAATCACAATGTGGCAACGGGGCAACATAAATGATAATTAAGTGCTTAATGACGTAACGATATATATATATATATATATATATATATATATATATATATATATATATATATATATATATATATATATCTAAAATCTAGCTTACATATAGTGCCCTCAAATATAGTATTTAATATTCCTAACATTTAATCTTCGTCGTCTATCTCATCTTCTTCGATGATAGTTTCGATTGGCCGCAAATCGTTCATGAGCCCTATGTACTTATTAGTTAAAACGACATCTTCTTCATTGCACCGAATGATGTCATTTGGAAAGCATTGTTGTAAGGTCTGATAGATTTTTAAAATGCATTTGATTTTACATGTGTTCTATCGAGTAGCGATTTTAATAGCTCTGGAAGTTGTCGCAAAGGTTCTAGTTTTATTTTGCCAGTTGAACAGCATAAACCTTCACATTCACCAATCCACATTAATGCTTTACAATAAACAAATGTTTGTCATTGAACTTAATTTTGATTCTTGTTTATAATCAAATGTGGGATCATACGAAAAACTACAATTTAATTTTACTTTCCAACGACTTTTTAATTTCATACGTCGTAAATCTTCTTTCCTTTTTTGTTCTTTTTGTAATCTATTTTCCGTTTTATCTTGACTTACACATGTACGCTTAGCTTTCATATACTTTGACTTAGACGTTACCAAATTTAATTTGGACTTTCCTTTTTTAGGCATTTATGACTACAACAAATAATCGGAAATAATTAAAAACTATCTTGGGATTGACAATCGATATTTATATTCAATATAAATATCTTACTAATTTAATGCTGGGAAACTAATTTTTCGTTTTAATCTAATTAGTCTACGCTTCCTTCTTTTCTTCTTTTTCTTCTTTAATTAATACATATAAACATATACATATACATATATATATATATATATATATATATATATATATATATATATATATATATATATATATATATATATATATATATATATATATATATATATATTTTTTTTTTTTTTTAATATCTTTTTGAATCAGTCAATTGACATTTGGTAAAAAATTGTTTAGGTTAGAAAAAAAAAACAAAAAAACTAAACTAAAAATATTAATTTAATAGTTTAATTAATAATTAATTTATTAGAATTAAAAATAATAGTAGTTAATGTACATGATAATAATAATAATCAATAATAAGTTGATAAAAGCTGAAATTTTAAATTTAGCGTTTCTGATCATTAGCGCCCTCACAACCACTTTAGGAGTTTGAACTCCGTTGCAGACGTTCTTAATTAGTATTAATATAGCCCAAGTAAAAAAAAATTAATTTCAAATTTTCATTTTATTAATAAGTTTATAAAAGCTATAAAATCAGATAATTAGCGATTCTCATCATTAACGCCCCCGCAACTGGTGTAGGGAGTCTAACACTCGTATAAATATTAGCCTATCCATTAAATACATGTATTTTCTACATGGATACCAAGTTTCAAGTCAATCGGATGCATGGTTCAGTAATTATAACGGAACATCCGTAAAAACCATATATATATATATATATATATATATATATATATATATATATATATATATATATATATATATATATATATATATATATATATATATAGAAGAATATCAAGTTTTCTTATATAAAGAATCGAAAAAAAACACAAATTAACTTTAACTACGCGTATAACTTAAAATGAGAGCAAATTTTCCATTAGAAAAAACAGAACGGTTTCCATGGCAATATCGAAACAATACGCTCGCCGTCCGTGAAATATCCGCTCAGTTCAGGCCACTGGCTTATGTTAAATTAGGCGACGAACATTGTTCTCAGCAACCAGGAAAAAATAACCGCCGTCCCTCTAACTGTAAATATTTAATTCGATATTATTATGCTCACTCTTCCGCGTGCTACTTTTTCGCAAAATAGGAAACATTTCGTGATACATAGACTGAGGGGAAAATGACTGTTGTCAGAAATTCTAAAAACTTCTGAAAAATTACAAAACCTACAAATATTTTTTAGAAACAATTTTGTAAAATATACGGGCGTAGATCGAATAGTTATCGGCCTGCAAAGAAAACACAAGATATTTTTATTTTTAATTTTCAATACCATATAGACATTACAATTCAATACATTTAGACCAACTATATTCCAATTTTTAATATCCTCAGTATAATGCGGCTTATCTCATTCTGCAATATAATCGACTGTTTCAGCTTTGAACTCATCATTTTATGTAGTGGCCAAGATCCAGAATATGTGTATAAGCTACGCGGGGGAAACCCCGATCAAACCACAGTTGATATCCTTAGTTTATGTTGAATGTTGAATGAACTGAAAAGATGACTGGTTGAATCTTAGCATAATCAACAGTACCATCCCTGAATAAATATATGCATTATGTAATGGCTTACTAGGGTTTGCGCCATCAGAAATTTCAAGACACATTCCCTTTCTCTCGTAATGGCTTTACACAATGCTATAATGTCAGTCAACACCGAAAACAATGAACAAAGCAAAAAAGATAAAATCACTGATAAAATACCAATAGTGGAAAAGCAACAAGGATTCCAAACAAACAGTTCGACACACGAATAGCCCAACACACACATTAGAAGAACATTATATACATATATATATATATATATATATATATATATATATATATATATATATATATATATATATATATATATATATATCGTGATGGTGTGATGGTAAAGAGGGCATTGAAGACGATCCACACCTACGTGAACCAATAACACTTCGACTTCGAAAAAGTTGTGTTTGAAAGGCTCACACACACTTAACAGAAAATTTGTGAAAATAGAAGGTGTAAAATAAATTCTCATTTTTAATGAATATTTCAAGACGGTTTCCAAAAAGGAGAACGTGTAAATATTTGAATTTTAAATTATAATTAGACCTTAAAAAACACTCTAAAGTCTATTTGTGCATCTAATAATTTCAAATTTGCTAAAAAACCCGCTGCTTAATTCTTTCAGTGGAATTATGACGAAACTGTAATGAAAAAGCTTAAAATATTTACCTGTTAATGAATAAAACATGAAATTTAAAAAGGTCGAAAAGAGACCCCCCGCAAAAATATTACATCATCACTTTTGGATGCAACAGGATACTTTAAGAGGACGGTAAAGAAAGGTATGTACCGTGGAAATCATTTCAAAATTAATTGTTTCCCTTAAAAAGGCAAAAAAGAACAGTATATAAGCTTAGTTAATTATTAGAGACATATCTGTTGTTGAAATCTGTCTAAAATTTAATTTTTTTCCGGGCAAAACCCCGGAGAGAGGAAGAATGTTAACGAAGAGTGTTCAGACGTTACCTTTAAGTAAATCCTTTTTTTTCTGTAATGTAGTTAATTTGTAATTTTTTAAATAAGCTATTTCGATTGGTAAAAACACTCATTCGGCTCAAGTAACTTATCGCTCCGAAACGTGGACTCTAACAAAGAAAACAGAAGCGATGCTCAGTATTTGAAAGAAGAGTACTCAGAAGAATTTTTGGTGTTATGAATAATATAGAATTTGGAGGTTCAGGTATAACTTCACACTAAAACAGTTATACACAAATCTGGATATTGCAAACTATGTGAGGGATCAACGACACATATGGAGGGACATGTGGCGAGAATGTCAGAGAACCGAAAACCAAGAAAAATTATGGAGAGGTGAACAGGGGATAACAGAAAAAGAGGTAGACTAAATGGTAAGATAAAAGATGCAGAAGAACTACTTCATATCAAAATCTGGAAAGGGTCTGGAGGAGACCGATTGAAGGCGAAGGTTGAAGGAGGTCAAGGTTCACTGACGGATTGACCACAGAAAGAAGAAGATGGTTTCGATTAGTTGAGCTGTTATAAAAATGCGTTTCTCTATTGCAACTTCCTTACTGCAAATTCTGCATTACTAAAGCAAGTACAGAATTTATTTAGCCTATTCAACGCTCTAACGACAGCCTGGAGGAAGTAATTGTACAAGGATATTATTCAAAGGAATTGGTTCCAAATGAACTGAATTTCACAAGAGGATATTATCTGAGTATCGCCACAGTATCACCGTATACGATACACAGAATTCGATTTTGACTTGACCAAATATTGTACTTCATAACTATTCATAATACTAGGCTAATTGAAAAGTTCGCGGGGATACACCTATGAAGAAGTAAAAGAACTATATATGATACAACATTTTGAAGTTTCATCCTTCATATGAACATATGTGAAGTTTCAAGTCGATCTGTGGGTTCATTCGTACAAAAACAGCAGCTTAAAGTAAACCTCCCCGAAAGGCCTCCCGAAACGTTAACGTTTAAAAGTTTGTATTTATTTTAGGACGTTTTTTATATTTTTAAAATTTTGTTCGTTAGGCAAATTTATTACAGAAAAGAATCATTGAGGAATTTGTCTCCGTTTGTTTATGCTTTTTTACCCAGTGATTCTTTATTTACATGAGAACAGATATTTTTGATATTTTTTGAATTTTAGATCGTGGCGAAAGACCAAAAAAAGAAATATATATATATATATATATATATATATATATATATATATATATATATATATATATATATATATATATATATATATATATATATATATATATATATATATATATATATAAATTTGTTTGTATATGGTTATTATTGTACTAAGTGATAGATAGATAACTGATAATAGAGAAGTCTTTAACATATTGAGTAACTTTTATCATCCAAACACATGCATTTTTCTAAAAATCACGCAAGAAAAGAGATTTTACTTAATTATTTCAAGTGGTGACATTAATATGGGCAAGGACTGTATATCATGCTTATTTGACTCCGCCTCTGACCCGCGGACCGTGGTATATTTAATTTTTCTTCACTAATCCTTAATCCTCTCAAGTTCGCCTCTTCCTCTAGTTTAATTGCTGCTGATCTTTCTCTCTAGTTCTTTTCTACTTCTTGAAGTGATCACTACATCATCGGCATATGCAATTAACTGCGCTTAGTTAATATTTATTATATGTTTCTTTTTCTTCTTTTGCTTTTTATTACCGTATTCAATGTTGTTAATAGCACAGAACTAAAACTATTCTTAAATCCTAATCACACTACTACTCAAAAAGTAATGTAATTTTTTCTAAAAATTCGATCACAGTTGGTATGATTGTCCTTGACATGAGACGGAGGTTTCATATTATTTGGCTTGTTAGTTGAAAATTATAGCGTCTTTTGTGGCTTTTACACATTTTTATGGGCGATTTTTTAAAATTGATAAATTTATCGAGCAAAGAATTTGCATTAACTTTTGTGTAAAAAACGAAATTTCTTGGGTTGATGATTCAATTTTTCTATTGGAACCTTTAGTGTGACACTAAACTTGAAGAGATTTACCACTAAACACCAAATGAGCTAATTATTAACAACTTAAATAGTAAATCCCAAAATATAAAATTCACGTATGAACTCGAGAACAACAATAGTTTACCATTTCTGGATGTTTTAGTCAGTAGACAATAAAAATAGGTTAGATTTTGATATTTTTAGGACAAACACCACCACTTCAAGATACATTCCTAACGATTCAAATCATGCCTTCCAAAATAAGATGGCTAGTTAAAATTTTATGGTAAATAGATTAATTAATTTTCCTTTAAATAAAGATAATTATAACAAAGAATTAAAATTAATTCGGGAGGTATCTGAAGTGATTGGTTATAATAAGAACATTGTAGATAAATTAATTAGAAAACATAAATTTAGAAAATTATTGAAAGAATCTTCGACTTTTCAAAAGGATCAGACCACAAATAAATTCATGGTAATACCATTTGATGCCCAATTAACAAGAGGCCTGGACAAAACTTTGAAAAAAGTTGACATTAAGGTTGTGTACAAACCATATAATAAATTAAGATAAGTTCTGGATAATCCGAAGGATAAAGTAGATCAACACGAAAAGTCGGGGATTTACGAAATCAGTTGTCAAGACTGTGATCGAATGTATATTGGGCAAACAAAAAGATCCATATTGATCAGATATAAAGAACATATTGCCCACATTAGATATGGGAGAAATGAAAAATCTTGTGTTGCCCGACATGCAATCGAACATGACCACAGTATAAATTTTAGTAATTTAAGACTGAAGAGAAGACTGAGAATTAATTTAAGACTGAGAATTAAAAGAGTTAATAATAATAGGGCTTTGGATACATATGAAAACATTCAAATAGAAAAATGTAAGAAAATCATGAACCGAGATAAAGGACCTATTCCGTTCAGTCAACTTTTTCAATTATTAATGTAAGGCTTAGTAAACTTCACGGTGCATGATTCTACACGCTTTTACGATTTTATACGCTTCGTTAGGTAGGGTTTTCATATAAATAGAACATAATTTAGTTTTAAAATTAGATTAAATCGTCTCCTGATGATGCTAACATGGGTAGCGAAACGTGCGTCGAGCAGTTAAAAAAAAGTGATTTGCTGTTTAGTGGTAAATCTCTTCAAGTTTAGTTGGGCTCATGGATTAAAAATGTTAAGACAGTATTACTGCAATGAAGCTATGTTCAGTGATACAAGGACTTACATGTGGGGGGTACAAGGGTAAAAAAGTTGAATTGAAGATGAACTTTGTTCAGGAAGACCTTCCACGTCAACCGATGAAGGAAACATTACCAAAATCAAGAACCTTGCACTGAGTAATCGACGATTAAGTATTAGAGAGTAAGTATTAGATTTGTGGTAAAATATTTCATGGATTTTGTATCACGATAACACACTATCGCACACCGTAACTATTCGTCAATTTTTCGCTAAAGATCAAACAAACGCCGTTCCACCAGACATAGCACAGTGTAATTTTTCCTGTTCCCTCCGTTGAAAAAAACCACTCCGTGGACGCTGTTTTGAGTCCATGAGAGCCATTCCAGAGAGTTCGCTAGCCGCTTTGAAGAAAACATCGAGTAAAAAAATGTGTTTCGAAAACTGGAAAAACCATTGGACTAAGTGTATTACAGTAAGAAGAGATTTCTTTGAAGACAAAATAAATTTGGATTAATAAATAAATAATTTGTGATTTATTTTAAAAGTCACTTTACTTTTTGATCATAGTTGAAGATCAGTTTTATAGTTCCCTGAAATATTTTTATAGAATTTTAGTACGCCAAGGAAAACTCGTTACTTTTGTTTATTATTGTAGATATCGATGACAAACAATAAAGGACTTACGCTTTGAGTCATCTATAAAAAGAATGGCATAAAAAAGCAGTTTAAAATTTACAACATTTAAAGTTTTCTCATTCGTGGGTGAGCTGAATGTTATACGATTTACGTGGGCTGAAAACCTAAATATACATAACTGTATCTGCCGATCTGAACGATATTAAATTGCATTGTAAAAACGCTGACTAATATTGATAAAAATGTACATGAATATGCGCTTTCTTGCACCCAACTGTACTTATGAAACGCGTAAAAGAACAACGCATGGTAAGCGTGTTGTTGCTGCCTGAACGAAAGTGTCGTGTGTCGCACGCCCATTCTGATCGTATAAACAGTCGAGTCACAGGCACAGATTTATAACTATCCGATTAAATCATCGACTAGCGAGTCATTTTTAGATAAATGACCGAACATCACGCCCAACCTTTTCAATCAAACGTCCAAGAATGGATTTATGTTAAAAAAAAGTACACCAGTCGACAAAACTATTTTTGTGTACTTTTGAAAATTTGGTTAATTTAATAGTAATTTAATATTAATTACTTATATTAATAACTTCATAGTGAACTTAGGTTTGATTGGCAGAATATCAAGCAGTCTTTGGCTCAAAAAGTGACCGACCGAAGTGACGACTCGACCATCATACATATTTATCAGGTTTAGCACCTGTTGATTGCTTTCTTTCCAAAGGTAAATTATTCCTTAAGAGGTACATATTTACATTAGAGGTACATTACCATTTCATAAAATTACGCGTCCAAAAGTCCATGACCCACCTAATCCCTGGATAGTACTGGGTATGCACGAAAAGTTAGTCTAAAAGCTCTACACAAACTAAAATGTATTAAAATGCATTAACGAACAGAATATTCAGTTGTTGGACTGGCCTGGAAATTTACCAGACATGAATCCAATAATTCTCTATCTGGGAGCTTTTGAAACGTGAGATTGTCAAGGAAAATGTCACAAATAAGATACAATTTATTGAGGGAATAATTTTCCATTGGAATCATAATGAACACCACAATGTGTCTTAATTGCATGTGTCTTAATCGCATTCGAAGTATGCCTCAACGAGTATGCGCAGTTATAAAGGCTAAAGGCTGAGCCAAATATTAAATAAAATATAGATTTGTTTGCCTATGAATATTATTGTACGAAGTGATCAGTGTAATAAAGAAGTCTTTAACATATTGAGTAACTTTTATCATCCAAACACTCACATTTGTGTGTTGTAAAATCACAAAAAGTGATTTTACTTCATTTCAAGTGGTCACATTGATATATTAATACGGACAGGGACTGTATATCACGCTTTTTTAAAAAACGCCTCTGACCCGCGGACCGTTAATTAGCATTAATAAGCAGCGTTAACTTCAGAGTGAACTTCGATTTGGTTGGCAGAATGTCAAGCAGTTTTTGGCTCAAAAGGTGGCCAATCTCGACCATCACACATATTTATCAGGTTTAGCACCTGTTGATTGCTTTATTTCCAAAAGTAAACTGATCATTAAGAGGTACATATACTGACATTATCATTTCCAGACCATTTTCATTACCATTACCAGACCCACCTAAACCCTGGATAGTACTGGGTATGCACGAACAGTTGCCTGGTGGGGCCGTGGCGAAGAACATAGAAAAGCAAAGTAATATACTGTTAAGCTAATACTCCATCTTGCTCCACACAAACTAGTCAATAGGCCTTGAGAAACAGGCGGTATATAACTACATCGTATATAACAGGATAATTCATCTCGCAAAACCCGGAGTAATTATCGTTGTATAGGCATCAAACCTTGCCGGAATATCCCGTTTTACATCGAATCCTGAATCTACTAACAATATTCTTTTGTAAGAGTTGTCCTATTTAGCATTTGTCACTGATTTTTTCACACTGATGAAACTGAATACTTTCAAACACTTTACTAATCTTTTATATTGAAAATGACGAAAACGTCGTATGACGTTTCGATTATCCGACTCTCTCGAGATTTATTTTTGCGAGTTCAAAATATCTTACAGCACTTCATACTTTCTTGCTAATCAAAAAATCTACAAAAAGATTTTATCGTTAATTTACTATTGTCAGTCAAAACAAAATCTTAACTTATTTAAAAATTCAATTAGCAATAAGCCCGAAAACAAACTCAATTTAAAATCGGTATCCAATAAATAAACTGTGTGACAGAAAAATATCCAGTAAAAATATATATTTTTAAAGCGAATTTTATATGTAGGCTTACGGTGTTTTGAATAATAAATGATTCATGGAAAAATTCCCACCGGTTAAAGAAAAAAATTATTTATTCAGCTATACGTTCTATACCAGCTATGCACACCTGAGGAAGTCTATCGCAAGCAACCTGTAAAGTATCACAGACCTTGGTAGAACAAATGTCTGGTCCAGTTCGAAGGGTCAAAAAATAGTAGCACCAATGTTTGATCCAGCTCAATAGGACCAAAAATTATTTGCATAAATGTGTTACAAAATTACTGGATGTGAACTGTATTTAAATTGAAAAAAGAAACCCGTTCTTAACTGCTTTAGTTTAACTCTAGATGTCATATAATTGTCAGTCAAGAAGGGGGCGGGTGTCGTCGTTTCTCGAAAGGAGCCTTGCCGGCACTTGAACTCTATTATCGCTTTCACACAAAATGGTTTGAGACTGGTGTTAAAAAGAGGTCCGATAATCTTTTCACAATGATTTATTGTCGCTGTTTGAGCTCAGTATCTCTCCTGACGTTATTAAAATACGTCGCCGTAAAATTCCGCCCATTCTAGGACGGTTACCTGAGCGGCAAGATCAGGATGCCGTACCGTTCTGTGTGAATCGGCTCTTCACAGGGCTTGTGGAATTTTGAACGGGCGTCTTTTTACCGTCCGTCCAAAATCGTTGTGTGTGAAACTCGCGTATAGCTGTCGACTGGTAGCACCCCTATACATTTTGGGGCTTGACAGGGATATGTGGTCGGTACATCAGTATAACTGATTGCCGGATGAATATAGATCCTTATCGTTTACACTAATGATATAGAAAATTTAAGTATCAAACCCAGTTATTATAAACTTGTTTGATGACTAGGAAGCCTACCAACTCCTTTTGGAACATACCTAAATAGATTCTATCGAGAATAGATCGGGTGAACAAGCAGACTAATGTTTGACTTTTGCAAAAAGCAAATCACTGCAAAATGAGAAAAGGCATCGTCTTGTTGGAAACCCTTGAATGAATTGTAAAGCATCTTGTTCCAGTACCTCATTAAGGTACATCTAGTAGCTCGTTAAGGTACATCTATATCTGGACTCCAAGCCATCAATCCTATACTGAGAAATATCTTCTCTTCTGAAGAAAAGTTCCAAAGATTATCTTTCTCCTGTCTTACGCCTGATTCATTTACGACTACCGTAAGCTCACAAGTTACTAGGGTGTAAAAAAAAGTATTTGCCTTTAGTTATTCATTGTTTAAACTTTGGCACCATTACTGACTTGCAAATGCTTGTTAAGAACGGTATGGGATATTCCTAAATCCTCAGAAAGTTTTTAAGGCTAGTTCTAGAATCTGCAGCCATAGCTGCTATTACAACTTCGACATCGAGCTTCCCCAATCTTCAAGACTTATACTGCCTTCCGAAACATTTTGAACTGAGCTGAGCAGCGCGGATTGATGTCACCTTCCACCTCTACTTTGCAAATCTCACGAGCTGTGTTCGGCGTTTTGATTTTTTTTTAAATGATGCCTTAAAATTGTTTTAATTTCGCAACTTACTTTACACATTTTTTGAAGAAACAAAATTTGACCGAGAAAAAAGTTGAAAAAGTATAATCCTATATGAAGAAAAAAGGTAATAGTTATACTTAATATTGTACCTCAATTAAACGTTCCACGTGAGAAATAAATTTTTTTGAAGTAATATTATTTTCACTTGTAAGTTATATTATGAACAAAATCACCAACTATTATCAACATACAAGCTTCTTGCTCTTGAGATTATTAAATTAAAATTATTTATAATTTATTATTCTTAACACAGTATGTGTTATAATAATAAAAATATATAATTTTTACCAGGCGATGCATTTTTATTGCCACAGAATATATCTTTCATAAATACAATTATATTCTCATTAGTAAAAAAACAATATCAGGTATCATAGTATTTACCAGTGTTTAGATTCGTATAAATTAAATAACGAATACTCATGTAAAAATTGTTTAGCCAAACACGCCGGTATAGACGAATAATTGTTATTTTTACCAGCTGATATATTACTTCTGTATTTGAGATGTGTGCTTGTGTGTGCTCAGAATAAACAATAAAAAGCCTATTTAAAAAGACTTATTTGATTTGTAAATTAAAAAACGAAGATTTATAAGTGAGCTTTTAGGAGATTTAAAGATTACTCGTTACAATGGGGTTCACAATTGTGGCTTCAAAACACAATCTGTCCTTCGGAAAAGATAAATGTTGTGAAATATAGTGATATTCATTCATTCATTCATTCACTCTTACTTTCGGAAACCATGGAGACGCTTTTCTGTCATTGACTAGTTTCACCTTCTTCTTCCTATAGTCTAGAGATCGTCAGTGAGCCTTGACCTGGTTCAACCTTCGCCTCCATTCGAACCAATCTTCAACAACATCTTACCAGTTTTTGATATACCATAGTTCTTTTAACATTGTCCTGCCGCCGTGTCTTTAGTCTACCTCTTCATTACGTTCAGTTTTGATAATAGTCAAGTATCGCTCGAAGTTAACTCAGGCAAATATGGGCGATGGTCGAGTATTACGATAGTTTTTTTTTAATCCGAAATTGATAGTTAATAACTTTTCCGTTAAAATGTGAGGTAGATTTGGAAACATCATCGAGTTCTTTGACGAGCATGTTAGACGCACAACAATTATTTTGAAGAATTTAAGCCATTTTTTGGACTGTTATTGGTGGATCTAACCAATGATCGTCTTCAATGCTCTCGCTGTCATAATGAAATCTTACAAAGTTGTGTTTTATTTGGTCTGGAATAAATATTTGGTCTGGAAAAAATATTTTTTATTTCCGAAACGGCTCAAGATAGGTATAGTATATGTTATATAAAAAAGATTCAAAATGGTTCACATAATCTAGAAATGAAATAACATATCGGATATTCCATTTAAAAAATCGAAGTTAGAATTAGTTTGGAAACAAACAATTCAAAATACTCTTTTAAGAAGTTCAGATCTTAATGAGAGCATTTAGCCGTCTTTGGTTGAAACGTTGCGGGTTTGCTAAAATTATTCGCTTACTGCAGATTTTTTAGTTTCTAAAACGTTGTATGTTGGGAGTTTCTGGTTTATCTTCTGGATACCTTGGATGTTCACGCGATATTCACCAAATCATTATATTCCAAACTTTAGGCACTTCCTCTTTCTATTTTTCCACTGACGTAAATGGTCAACGTATGTTTTATATACCAACTGTGAGGCCCAAGATTTATCCTGGTTCTACTTTCCATCAAAGTGTATTCTCCACATATATCGAAGACGAAAAGAACGTCAAAGTCGCTTTCGGAAGAGATGACAGTCCCCAAACAATATTATTTGGGCATTATGAAGCGGCCTTAAAACTTTACAAATGTCATCAACCAAGTACTGTATTCGCCAGATATAGCCCTATGGGATTATTTTTGTATGTATCCTAATCTCAAATTACCATTTCGTGGAAGACGATTTCAGCCATTCAAACCATAAAACAAAATTCACAGAACACGAAGTATATATTTGTTCATCCAAATTTATTATGCCCCCTTCAAACTAATCTCCTCTGACTGCAGTACTGACTCCGACGTTTTTTCCAGCCTTCGAAACACTTTTATTACTAGCCTTTCGAAATTTCCTTTAAAGCAGTCTGCAAATGCTCTCGAATGACTTCTACGGGCTCAAAAAGGCATACACGAAGGGATTTCTTCAAAAATCGAGGAAAAAATCATATACACCCAATATGATACTTGTAAACGGGATTTGTTTCATTATTACCAAAAAATTGACGAATAATTATTGCAGTATGAGAGGGTGAGTTATCGTGATGCAAAAACCATAAATTGCTTTGCTATAAATCTAGAGGGTTTTTTGCTATAAGAACACAATATACTTAATTTTGGTAATATCTTGTTCGGCGGTTGACGTGGAACGTCTTTCTAAACGAGGTTTATTCCAATTGCTTCTCTATCGTCATCAAAGTCCTTGTACCACCTGTAATTTTTTTTTATTGACATAGTTTCATCATGTTCATGTTTATTCATGTTTTTAAGGACAAAAAAATCCTGCAGCGTTCAAGATCTAAAGTATATATCTAGTTCAAATTCCACTTTTTAATATATGGTACCCAGACATGGACCTTAACAAGACGAATAGCTACGAAACTAGAGGTTACCCAAAGAGCCATGAAGCGATCAATGATATGAATACAATACAATAAGAGATAAGAAAATAACTGAGTGGATTCGATAGAAAACTAAAGTAGTTAGTAAAGTAATCCGTATGTCGTGAGAAAACACACTTAAAATGGGCTTTTACTGACCATGTGGCAAAATGGCGTAAAATAAATAAATATATTCCCATTTTTTAACTTGTCCTATTGAATTTAAATTTGGCAAGAATGTGCTTCATACGTTTTAGATGTTCTCTAAGGCGGAGGGTTCATAAATAGTCAAAAAGCAGGTAAAAGCTACGGAATTTTAAAACTAATTTAATTATAAAAGAACTAATTATTAGTAAAGTTTAATTTAGGCCCGGCCAAGCGGGCGGGTACCAACTAGTAATTAAATAAAAGCCACCATACTTTTTGGTGGCGATAGAATAAATTCGTATGATCAAGCCAATCGTTTTGTGGTTTATTGATTCAATTCAAACATTGAATCGAGTGTACATATTATTTCATTGATTATGGCCCCAACTTTTTGACAAATTTAACACACGAAAATGGAAACCATCTAGATGTATAACGTGAAGAAAACTATTCCAAAAACAACCTGAAAACTTCAAACAATCCATTTTTATCGTGACTGTAATTTCCGGGCATATTTCGAAATAAAATTTCGTTACTAACTTGGCGAGCAAGACTAAGCCTAAAAATATATACAGAACTACCATGCACACACCATAAAATATCCACAGTAATTTCCTTAATATATCTAAACTACCGAGAACAATAACGATATGTTTATGGTAATGCTGGATTTTACTCTGAAAAGGTTTGTAGGTCACGAATAATAGAACAAGAAAAAGTAACAGTCAAAGAACTAAAAAGAATAAGAAGAAAAATATTCAAATTGGAACGTTGGTTCGTGAACATTATTGTGTTTACTTTAACTTCCTAGAATATGATTCAATAATAACGGTTAGCGTAAGGTTTGTATAATGATTAATTTTCACGAACTACCAAGGTGTTGTTTTTGTAAATCGATTGCTTTATTTGACCTTTGATCACTGTATATGTTTTCCACTTAGGATTAAATGCTTTTAAAGTATATCTTCTTAGAATTTGATAGTTTTTATCAAGTATTAGTTAATATAAAAGTTATATAGTTGGTAAAAAAAGTATTTGAACAACAAATTATAATAAGGTTTTAAGTATTCCTGGATATATACAGCCGGTTTCTTTTCATCCTAATAGTTGAAATAAACATTATTGTTAAATATTATTGACCTCTACAGTTAAGGATGTATCGGAGGTACAATCGGAGACAAAAGTATTGAAAATTAATGTGATTAAAACTATGCAAAATTGGTTTCAAACAATTTAAGTTACATAATTTGAATTTTTGGAACGCTTGACAGCTGCTTTTCTTTGTATATTTGTAATGTGTTTAACTCATTATGTTAGTGAATCCCCATAAGATCACATATAAAGTTGCGATAATTTTAAATAGCAATAACTTTTGAATGGCTTACCATAGTCAATCGATTCAAATTTTCACAGTGGCTTAAGGATTGAGTATTCTGTCATTTTTTTACGTTTTGTAGCATTTTGACATATCTCCGATACATCCTTAAAGTTTAAAGTATTTATCATAAATAGTTATTAAAAATAAATAATATTTAGAAGTTTCAATTGATATTTAGTTCGTAGTTCTAAAGATTAGTTCAAATCAAAAAGAAAAGAAAGCTAAAATCAAGGTATATTCACTAACAAGTTAGTTTTTTTTTTCATTTTATTTGTTATTATTAATTTAATTCTAGATTATATGTGAAATCTGCTCTTTCTTTATTAATTATACATTATTTTCTAACATGATCTTTTTTAGTTTTCCTTTTCTGTGTTCCGCAGAGTAAACATATTTTCAGTACTTTTGCCTCCGATTGAACTTCCGATACATACAAATACAGTCAAATTGCATTCGTTATTTGGCTAAAAACAATGTATAGGAAAAATAATGAATTTACCGATGAGCTTTTATCGATACGAAAAATAATTTGTGTTTAACTTCAGGAAAATAGTTTTACTTAATCGTCAAAAGGGCTACTGCGAAAAATGAAACACGTTCTGGGCGCCCGAGAAAATTAACTCACCGAGAATGATGAAATATCGTCAATCAAGTAAAAAGATCACCGTTTACAAGTGCAGAAACTTTAGCTATCGACCTGGCAACAACTTCGGGTTAGATTGTTTGTGCTCAAACTATATGAAATATTAATGAAAGGGAGATCAGCATAAAAGAATGAATTTATAAGTAACAGAAACAGGTCCAAAAGTCTGTCATTTACTCAAACTTATATCCAAAGAATGGAGGACTTTTGGAAAACTATTATTTTCAGTGAAATAAATTCAATTTATTCGGATCAGATGGGAAGCATTTCGTTTGAGGAAAATCCAAAATTGCTCATCAGATTCAAAAGATCATAACATCTATAAAGCACGATGAATGGAGCGTAATATAAGTATGGTAGCAACTGAAGTAGGAAATTTAGAAGTTCTAGAGAGGATCATGATTGAAAAAAAATTGTGGACGTTGGTCGTAACTTGTTCGACAGTGTTAAAAACGTTCTCTAGAAAAATGTTTTTATTTTCAACAGAACAATGACCCAGACGACCAAGAAGACGAAGTAGAGCCTGATGTTAACCTTATAGAAAATCTGCAATATTTGATGGACTAGAAGAAGAGAAAACACAATTTCGAATAAAAATAACTTGTGAATTTACTTTTTTGTTGTTAATTGTGCAATTTATTTCAATTTATGTCATGTTCAAATACTTATGTGGGTTAATTCTTTTTAAAAAAATCAGATATTCATTGAGAACTGAAATATTTAAAATTGTTACAATAGGTACTTACGAGAAAATAGTTTAATTTTATTTGAAAATATTTCATTAATAAATATGTTATTGATAAAAAACTTCTTGATCAAATACTTTTTTTACCCACTGTATATTCGTTGATTATACGAAGATGGACAATGACCCAAAGCAAGACCAAGAAGATGCAAGACCCATTCCTCCTCAGTCTCCTGACGTTAATTATACAGGGTGTCTCATAACTTATTCGGCATAGAGCAACTGGTAGCAGCAGAGATCAAAATTAGATGATTCAGTCAATAAAAGTGTTGGCAAATGTAAGTCATTAAAAAGACACAGGATGTTCAAAGTGAAACTGAATTTTCGAAAAATTGAGATAATTTAAAAAACGGTTGAAGATATCAGGTTTAAAATCGGGGTAGTTGGGTTTTCAAAGGCGACAAATCCGAATTTTGTACTAACTTGAGCCTGGTTTCTAGAAGGCGCTTGCAACCTATTTTGTGAAGAATTAACTCGCTCATATTTTTTTACCCTATATATAAAGCTGAGAATATTTTGACTTCAAAATAGAGAAGAGTCATAATTTCCACGTAAAAAAGGTATCCTTGGTCTATATCGATATCTCACGCTGTTTGTGAGATATTCGTGTTCGAATATTCCATTGCACATCTTGTTGACGGCTGAAAAATATGCAATTCACAAAATGTGCTTTGAATGTTGTGTACAAATTATTTCGTCTCGATGACAACGGTCATTGTATTCTAACTCTCCTATTAAACGTACGTGGAAATAAGTTTCTCCAAACTTGAGTAGGTCTTAAATAATTTGTAAAAAATGCCCCGATTTAATCAGTTTCCTAACCGGATATGCTTTGCGTTTATGCACAAGTACATTACTCGTTGCAGTTAGAAGGAATGAAGAGTTAGGTAGAACATTTCGGGAAGTATTCTCCTCCCGTTTTCAAAACGAACCTAAAAATAAAGTATATTAATTTCAATAAATTATGAACGATAGAAAGTAAATATATTGTTTGTGTATGTCAATGATACTTACATTGACAATTATTTTGATATTATATTGACAGATATTTTGATATTTTTTGAGTTTTAGATCGTAGCGAAAAACCCAAATAAAGAAAAAAATATATGAACACGCCACAATCATTCAGACATTACTTATAAGTGTTCTGTTGAGAACTTAGTGTTCTGTTGTTTTGAAGAGACCACGCTGGTATATAAAATATAACTCCATCACCAGTTGCTCTATGACGAATAAGTTATGGGACACCCTGTATAGAAATCATGTAGCATATGTTCGACTTGCCGAACAAAATCATTGAATTTCCAATAAAAATAACTTAACCTGAGTGTTCAGGGAAGAAATAATAAAAATATACTCGGAAGAGACAAAAAACTTGACATTTATTCTAGGCATCGGAGGTTGATGCCCTTGATTATGCCAAGATGGAGATAGAGTCAGATAATATTGCGATAGATGGCGCTACGATCATAAAGGACATGGATTTACAGCTGAGATGACTTTTAGTATTGTTTTGACCGTTTTCGAAAGCAGATAAGTTCGATATTACTATCATGGAAAATTTTGCTTCATGGAACACTGCGTTTGCTAATTAAACACTAATTTTTATGGCTCCAAAATGGTTTACTGAATTTCGATGTGGTCAAATCAGTGACCTTCCGTGCTTAAGACGCCCCATTGAGATTACTACTGAGGAAATGGTCAACAAAATCCATGATGTCACGTTGGCCAATCACAAAGTGAAGGTAAGAGAGATTGTTGAGATGATAAATATCTCGAACGAACACGTACGGAAGATCCTATACGAATATTTGGGCATGATAGTGCTAACAGTGCGATGGAACTTCACATCGGTGTTGAGACATTATAGACATTATTATTATATTTAGACGTATTGATACGCAGTATGTCGGAAAATAACGGAACATTTTAAATACAAAAAATAGACTAGACTATATTTTAGAACATTATTTGAAAAAAAACTTACTCCAAAGTCAATGTGTATGAGTCAAATTAATAATTGGTTTAATATTTAGATTAAGATAAAACTTAATCAAAATGAAATGAAAGGAATTATTGTAATACTTTTATTTATCACAATATTTTTCTTTAAAACTAAAGCCAATGCTTAAATTGTTTGCCTTCGGCACGAATACATGCTCTGTATCGCATCAGAAAAGATCTTTTCTCCTGTCGTGCGAATCTCCTTGCATTTATTTCTTCTGCTGTTTCAACAATTCTGTGACTCAGTTCAGCTAGATTTTGTATTGATTTTGAATACACTCTTTCTTTTATGCACCCCAGTAAAAGAAATCAAGGGGGTTTAGGTTCGCAGAACGAACAAGTAGTCGTAGTATGAGTTTTTTGAAATGCGGTCCTTTTGCAAAAAAATAAGCAATAAGATTTTTTGTGGAAAGTTGTACGATTTTGAAATCTTGACTAAATGGGCCATCTTTTGAAATAACTTGCCCAGGGTAGTGTAATACATTGTTTTGAAAAGATGAAGAAGAATTAAACCACGACTCAATGAAACTTTTTTTACTAAATTAACAACGTTCATTGTTTGATTTGTGACTGCTATTATTAGCATGGTTAATTAGGATGACGTTAAAAATAATAACAGTGAAGAATTGGGAAATTTGTGATCACACTACCTAAAGATATAGCCTAGGGTGTCAAATTTCAAGATTTTCAAAAATATGCCTATTATCACTTAACACAGTGACAAGGATTTTTTTCTTATTTTTGCCAGAACTTTACCTTTATAACTAAGGTTAAAAAAGAAAAAAATTAAAATTGAAAACCCAGCAGTGGTAAAGACCCAAAAACCACCCGAAACACATTTTGACTACTTGAAACAAATTCCATTTGATCGGTTTTAACAATTTAGCTCTGCACAAAATTTGAAATCCTAAGACACTCTCGGTAGAGAAACGAACCACTAACCTACAACTTTTATCAATATTTTATAATAAAATACAGACTAAGATAAATTATAATGCGCATTGAATCACGATTCCCGAATTAGTTATTTTTTATTAGTTGTTAGCTTAAATTAACATAAGTTAATAGTCATGCAATAAAAACATTAACTAACAACCTCACGCGAAACCAAAAAGACCGATCAACACGGCACTTTGCATACGGAATCGCATCGGAAAAATTAACGGCTAACCATCCAAATTGGGCCGTCGCAAACGGCTAACGGACCAGATGTGTGTCAGTAGGTCGCGATATTTCAACTACGGACCCGATCACGTAGACGAAAACGGGTTTTGCCTACCTTTTCCGCGTTAGATAACGTTACGCAAAGTGTGACAATCGCGTCCACAGCCAAATTTCAACAGTGAAAGTGACTTAATGATACGTTGTGTCTGGACAAAAACACGATGCACGAAAGGCTGATTAGAACATAATCGTGAATCTGTATCAGACCAAAGGCTGTTATTACATGCACTAAATGGCACGGTTCATATTTTAATTGTATAGTGGATGGTGTGTTCAATATTACATAAGATCTGCCGTTGATACCTAAGCACCAAGAACGGAGGAAAAATGCTGAGCGGAGGAAAAAGTTTGAATCAAGATATAGACGATCTTTCAAATTGAGCGTTTTTTTTTTAATTCTTGAATAAAACACATAATTTGCGTTGACTAAAAAACTTTTTGTTGATAAGTGAAGCATAGTGCATGAAATTTAAACAAGAAAGACAACATGCCAAATGACCACCCCTTGCAGCTCCACATACATCCACTCTTTTGTCAACATTTTGGATGGCATTTTGGCATAACCATGGCGTTGTCTCACCAATGACTTAAATAATTTGAACCTTTAGTTCACTAATCGATTATGGATTGTTCTTATAGACCTGGTTTTTCACGCAACCCCAAATAAAATAGCCCAACGTTGTCAATTCACATGATCTTGGTGGCCAATTAACATAATCGTTTCTTGCAATAACTCGCCCAAGAAATTTTTCCCTCAATAAATCAAATGTTTCATTAGCAAAGTCAGGTGTAACGCCATCCTGTTGGAACCACTTATCCTTCAGATCAATATTATTCAATTCAGGCCATAAAAATCCAGTTATCATCTCACGATATCGAACACCATTCACAGTTACAGCTTCACCAGCAGCATTCTGAAAGAAATATGGTCCAATTACACTTCCTGACCAAAATGCAAACCAAACAGTGGCTCCTGTTGGATCGGCTGCGGATCAAATGCGGCAATTTACATTCAAAATGTTGTGGCCAATTATTTTTCTCTTTGTATACAATTAAAAAAATATTGACTACAACGACGGCAGCTGTTCGCCGGGAGCACCGGGGAGAAGGTCCTGGACAGGATGAAGCTACGAGTCAAAAGGGCGCCACCTTGTTCGTTAAATTATCTTGTTATTTGAACTGGGAAGTGGTCTGTCTAAAAAAAAAACTATTGACTTGATTTTATACTTTAATACGCGTAAGGACACTCAAAAAAAGTACATTAAAAGGTACAAAGAATATAACTATAAAAAAAACACAGGAATGTTTAGGGACTGTGATTCACCAAACCTTACAGTGGAAAATAAAGAAAAACTGATCAAGTTCCTCTAACTTACACGAGCTCGTCTCTATTTCTCGGTAACTATAAATTAGATGGTACTAAGTTTACTCAAACAATATCAGGCAAGTAATCTTTTACTAAGTAATCTAAACTTAAAAGTAATCAAATAAGATCAATTAAAATAAGTAAAAGCATTATATTATGCGGGGGTCCTCAAATAGTCTAGAACCTGACTGACCGGGTACTATGCAAACTAGCCCCAAAAAAGAGTCTGGTCTCGATAATAGTCGGGCTCCGAAATAATTGGTTCAACGGCCTGGTCCCTGATTGACCGGATTCTCTAATGTGCGGGAAGTAAAACCCTCTCTGTCGGAAGGGTAAGACGCGAAGACGTCCGTTTACCTCGAGATTTGGAGTTAGAATGTCTTGACCTTGTTCTAAACTGTTCTAAACGATACAGCTGCTCTTTCAAATACAATTCGTCCGAAATGATCTTACCAGTAGCAACCGATAATTTGTAAACGCTACAATGTACTTAATCTGTCTAGACGATTTTTTGAGAAAAATCATCTGTTTGTTCCTTGATCCAATTGGCAAATGCACCACGTTATGGATGCTCCAGTGGTTTTAGTGTATGTGTTATTTAAACCTTATATGCCTTCAGAGCTAAATCTTTTCCTAAAATACACCATGTTGTGAATTTACTAAGTCCAAATTATTGTGAACGTCGACTCTTGCAAATTTCTGGGTCTTCAGCAACATTTTCAAGTACCAAATCAATATGGTCTTGTAAACAACCACTACGACTATATATTGCTCTTCATTTATCTTCCACAGAACCAGTTTCTTAAAATTTTTGAACAATTCGATTGATAGTGCTTTCAGATGGACAATTGTACAAACCGTAAATATAACGTAATTTTCTAAAAACATTTTTCACTGAACTGAACTAACGCGTTATTGTATTGTATACGACTCCATTTTTATAAATGTCATATATTACAATGAGTCTAGATCTAGGCAAATTCGCAACGCCATCTTTGTTTTATCGAAGAATTAAAAAAGGGCTTAATTTGAAAGACTCGTTACGCGTATAAGAGTGAGATATAGTTTTGAAATTAAGCTATTTATGTATTTATTCAGACTGCTTCGTCCATATTTTAACATAGTCCTCCTATGATAAATGATAATTAATCCAGGGAGTCGCAAAAATCCAACAAACCACGGTAGAACTTGAGATCGGAGTTTGCGATAGAAGGGTGGATGGGCATCAGTCCTGTCTAATATACTTCTTGAACAAAGTTCTCAGCGAAAGAAACACAAATATCAACAGAACAGTGATAAGTAAAGCTAAGTTGATAAGAAGGTATGTAGATGACCTAAACATAGTAATAAGACCGATGAGATCATTAAGGTAGTTCAGTCCTAAATTAATTTTTCTTACGAATTTAATAAAATTAAAATATGATATTGAGCTAAGTGTCCGTTAAAAATAATTTTTGACCTGAACGAAACAGTTTCGTGTATATCTTTTCTTTTCTTTTCTTACGATTTTTTTTGAAAAAACCAGTTTGAGTTTTTTTCATCGATTGGTCAATTTTTTTTTTACAATAAACGCGTAGTGGGGCGATTCAGAGGGCCAGACATCACAGCTTGGCATCACTGTGTTTCGTCATACTTTACGCAAAAGCATTTGAATGTTTAACCTTATTCTTGGTATATGCATTTGGCTGGTCGGAACTTTGGTTATAACATAACCTTTGTCACAAGAAATATCCAATGTAAGGGAGCTTAAACGTTTAAAATATCATAAGTTTCAATCATAGCTTAAACGTTTAAAAATATTTCCTTAAGAGGATTTTTCAAAATTAAAATTATTTTCGATATAGTTATTTTATGGACGCGGCATCTAAACCGGTCTGGTGTCGGAGCGGATCGAACAATAGACGGTAGAGATTCTCCGTCTACCGGCGGTCGTGTTTCCCATAAAATCATCCTTATTCTAGGTAGAGGAATCCAATGTATGGAGCAGGAATCGCAAATTAAAAAAATGCAAATATAAAGTACTATCATATGAATTAAACTGTGCGAAACTTTAACGCGTTTTTCTCGAAACTACTTTTTTCAAGCTGGCGTGCTTATCTTAAGTTTTACTGAACCGATTTATTTGAAATTTTGTGTGAACCTTCTCTATACATTCCTCTATGCCGCTTAGTAGATTAAAGTCAAACATTTTAATTTTTACTATTTTTAAAAAATTTTAAACTAAAAAAAAGTGAAAATTTGTTTTTTTAGCGCCCGCCATTTTGTGAAAAAAATGTTTTGACTTCTCCAAGGTAGGGGCGATAGCGACATCTTTACTGATTAAGAATCCGTTGGATTTTTTTGTTTCAGATGACCAGAAGGTTTGCACTATGCACACCTGACATCCCTTTTTTTTGAACCCCCTAATTTACCAGCCGATAACTATTTGAGTTTTGAATTTGTATTTTTTTTTATTAAATTTTTATGTATTTTAAAATATAAATAAACGAATGATAAAAAATGGATAGTAAAAATATTCCTTCTTTTTTACAGAGCTCGAAAAAACGCCCGAAATTCGTGCCTCTAGACTAGAATACCACCTAAGACTTAAACGTTTCTCACTACTTATTTTTTATAATGAAAGATTTTTACATTGACAACACTTTAAATTTTTTCCTAACTCATCTAGCTCCACAATCCGTCGACCACAGATTAGGAAAGTCTTCAGTTTTAAATTTTTTCGCGTCATTCATTGCCGATATACTTTTTTTTGCATTTATCAAAGACTTTTTGCTTTGCAAATTTTCCTTTATGTCGCAATTGATCATGATCAAATGGCATTTCCAAATTATGCATGTTTATATTATTTTTAAACAGCACTAACACTGACAAGAGAGCGTATACATGTATATACAAAACATAATATCGATACATCTATGGAGCATTCCATATAAGCGTTGCCACATTTTTTTTCTTTAAAAGTGCGACTGAATTTGCGGCTAGGACTATATTTTTAGCTCCAATTGTCACGAGTACCTTAAGAAAGATCTATGACGAAATAAAAGTGACAACCGAAAGAGTCAGTCTAGAAATAAATCTAGTCAAAACAAAGGTGATAGAAAAGAGAACTAATCGAAGAAGAGAACAGAAGTTGATAATCAGCGGTGATAACATTGAAATTGTGAATGAATTTACTTCTTTGAGAAGCAAAGTAATTGAAAACAACATCGCAGGAGATATCAGAAATCACATTATGAAGGGTAACAAAACTACATAGTATCTGCATCTATAAAACACTTTTTCGGTATGTAGTCACTTACGGCGCGAGACGTCGACCCTCAAAAAAAAAAAGATGAGAAGGTCAGGTGTAGCTTTGAACTGAAGCAATTATATAAAAATCTGGATATTGTAAGCTAAGCGACTCGGATGGGTGGGACTCGTGTTGAAAATGTCAGAAAGTCGAATATCAAGCAGAATCATGGAAAGACGAATAGTGGGTAGCAGAGAGATAGTAAACTAAAGACACGGTGGCAGGACAATGTATGAATATATGCTGAAGAACCACTGCACAACAATAACTGGCAAAGAGCTGCTGGAGATTAATCCTGATGGAAGAGGAGATTGCAAAAGGTCAAGACTCACTAAGGCACTGTAGCACTACAGGGAAAGAAGATGCTTCCATTCTTCTTTGTCCGTTGCCACCTCCGTCCATCGCGATCAGACATGGATCTTCTTATCATCGATCCAACTGATTGGTGGTCTTCCCATTCCTCTCCTAAATTCCCATGTTCTATAATGTATAACCATCTTATTCCACCTTTTATCAATTTATCCCACGTTATGCCCTGCCAATTTCCATACTTTCAACGGGGCATTGATGTTTAAACGATTTCACGTGAGCGTCATATTTTGAGGTAAATATGTTGAGTTTCGAGATAAATAAAGAACATTCACAGCACGTACTGCATTTCTTGTTCAATCAAAACAAAAACGCAATGAAAACCTTCGTACACTCTGAGGAAACTTAAGGTGACAATATCCCAATGCAAGACGCTTGTGGGCTTAGTTTAGACCATTCAAAAGTGGTGATTTCGACATGAAAAGAACATGCAGGTCAACCGAAAAAAAATTAAGATGTCTAATTGCAAGCAATGATGGAAGAAGACGATACACAAACTCAACAACAAATGACAGAGGTTAAATGTTTGTCGAACTATTTGTGATCGTCTGCATGCCATGGGAAACATCCGGAGGGCAGAAAAATGACCACATCAGCTGAACGACAGATAGATGAAAAAGCGAAAAATGGTGTGCGAAGTTTTGCTTTTTCGGCATGAAAAAAAAAATTTTGCAACGGATCGTAACTGGAGAAAAATCGATATATTTCGGGAACTCGAAACGCAGAAAATCATGGATTGACCCAGGACAGCCATTAACATCAACCGTAAGATCAAATCCGTCTGGAAAGAAGACAATGCTGTTCATCTGGTGTGATCAGAAGGCTGACGTGTACAATGAGCTTCTGAAACCAGGTGAAACAGTTAATACCGTTCGCTACCGTCAACAATTGTTCAATTTGAACCATGTATTGATTGAAAAGCGACCAGAATGAGCTATAATACACGGAAAAGTGACTTTTGCTGCACAACAATGTCCCATCACACACAACGAAACCGGACAGAGACACCATTTTTCCACTTGGCTGGCAACTCTTGCCCCGCACGTTGTACTCACCAGACTTAACTCCTTCCCACTACCACTTGTCAATATATATATATATATATATATATATATATATATATATATATATATATATATATATATATATATATATATATATATATATATATATATATATATATATATATATATATATATATATATATACGGGGGTGTATATCCCCAACGGTTGGCAGTATAACTCCTGACTACTGTTGTTTCGTTGGACGCTGTCCAAAGAAGTCAAATAAATGTATTTATAAGCCATCCGACGATAAGTCAGCGAAAATATGGGTTCTTTGATTGTGGAGAGGGACTCCTTATTCTTGGTGAGAGAGCATATGTCGGTACCCTGATGAGTCTAACCACCAACAGACGAAACATGTGCCCTCCTATGTAAGGGATCGGTGGGGTTTCCTCCCGGTCCAACCGCAACCAACCATTGCTCATCATGACGGAGACGCAGGCTGTTGTGCGTTCCATATGAGATCGTGGAACCCAACGGTCGGGGGTGTATAACTCCCGACTACTGTTGTCTCGTTGAACGCAGTCCAAAGAAGTCAAAAAACTGCGTATATATATATATATATATATATATATATATATATATATATATATATATATATATATATATATATATATATATATATATATATATAAGGACACACAACCAAGAGAACAAGCAGGATTCAGAAGTGGATTCAGTACAATGGATCACATCCAGGTTGTACAGCAGGCCATAGAAAGGCACAACGAATACACCATGCCACTGTGCTTGGCTTTTATCGACTACGAAAAAGCATTTGACTCCATCTCAAAGCATGTGATAATGGATGCACTGCTTAGCCAAGGGGTAGATAAAGCATATGTAAACCTATTAAGATCGATATATGATGGAGCTACAGCCACAGTTCACCTTGATGATCTTGAAGGGGGAATTAATGTAGAACGAGTTGTACGGCAGGGTGACGCAATACCGCCTATTTTTTTCTCGGCTGGTCTTGAAGAACTATTTCGTAAACTGGTTTAGGAACAGGACGGTGTAAAGATCAATGGTGCAAACTTAAAGCATCTTAGAATTGCAGATGATATCATTCTCCTTTCACAACACCCAGAGGAGCTGCAACGACGCATACAAGAACTGCAAAGGGCTGGCGAACCATTTGGCTTGACAATACACCTGAAAAAGAGCCAGATTATGTTCAATAACTTCGCTCAGGACAGAAGAATTTCACTTTTAGGAAGGGATTTGGAGATTGTGGACAGCTTTATATATCTTGAGCAGAGGATTTCAATGGAGGGGAATACTGCCCGGAAGGTGGAACGGCGTGTTAAATGTGGCTGACAGGCATTTGGCAGGCTCAACATTGTGTTTAAGAGCAAACTCCCACTTTCCCTGAAAAGAAAAGTCTTCGATCAGTGCGTTCTACCCGTTATGACATACAGAAGTGAAACCTGGACACTCACATCACAATCAATTCAAAAACTTCGGGTAGCACAGAGGGGAATGGAAAGATGTATGCTTGATATTACAAGACGAGACAGAAAGTATTGCGCATGGATCAGGGAACAAACGAAAGTATGTGACATCATTGGAAGAGTAAAGCAATTGAAATGGAGATGGGCAGGCCATATAGCGAGGCGATGGGATGACAGACGGACCAATGCAATCCTGGAGTGGATACCGCTTGATCGTAAACGTCCGCGAAGAAGACCGAAAGCACGATGGCTTGATAACATCGTTAAGTATATTGGGCCAGAGTGGCAGGGGAAAGCCCAAGACAGTGAAAGTTGGAAACATGCTGAAGAGGCTCATCGAGGCCTGATGATGATGAAGATATATATATATATATATATATATATATATATATATATATATATATATATATATATATATATATATATATATTAAGATTAATATCTAAAAATTTCCACTATCTTATATTGCTATGGCTTCCAAATTCTAAAGTTATTAAAAAACAACTATGACCGACCACATTACAAATAATGATATTAATAATTAATTCAGAAAACATTGCCAAACGAACACAAGCAGGATAATAGAGTAATATGAGAAGGAGTAAATTGATGTTTTAGAGGATATTATCCCACGTATGTAGCTTTTATATTTACAGGGAGAAATGTACTATATACATTTCGAAAACGATAAATGCATTTGTTTATAGTGGAGTTTTCATAATCATAGAGAAAGAATAACCAACTTGTGTACGTCACTATTACAGTTAACATTACGAAATCCCATAAAAAGGCATGTGTTAACGAAAACAAACACAATACAAACAGAGACATGTCCTTTTATGGATACTCGCATCGACAAATAAACCATAACGGCGCCATATAGCGACCAGCCTTAAAACCCATTGTCCATTTTGGACGATACAAGGGAATGTTTTCATATACAAGAAAACCACCAGGCCTCGCTTAATAGCATAAGAATACGGACTGACGAAGTATCAGAGACAATCAGCAGTTTTTGAAAATTTTACGTTTAAACGAATTTTTGGAATAAAAAAAATGTTCCAGTGTATATGTATTGTATAGTTTTTAACATAAAAGGTGTATAACTTTGCCGCCGTTTTCCTATAGATGGCGTCAGTGGTAAGTGGTCGTCGAAATAAATACATCATAGACAGCAAGCAATACCTTTGGACATCATGTAAACATAACTCCATAGCACCAATAGTCGATTTGTCTTTACATAATAAGGTTATTCGCGATTAAAAATCTGATATTTCTACAAGCGTATGATATAAAACGAGCGTAAGATGCAAATAAACAACATTTATGAGCAAAATTCTGGTCATTTGCAGGAGGTGTCAATTTATTTTTTTAATATGAAGAAATTTGCGGCTGAGGCTCACCGAATACTCTCAGACACTTATGGTGAGGCCGCTATGAGTGAAATAACGTGTGGTGAGTGGTTTTAACGCTTCAAGAGCGGTGATTTTCACGTCGAAGACCGGCATACCGACGGAAGACCAAAAGTTTTTGAAGTTGAAGAATTAGACGCATTGCTTAATGAAGACTCGTGTCAAAGTCAAGAACAGTTAGCAAGATCATTTGGAGTGACCCAACAAGTAATTTCAAAACGCCTTTTGAACCTCGTTTGTTTGCTGGTGCTGCTGCCGGCACAGTTGACCGTTGAAAGACCAACGGCCGCAATACAGCGAAAGATACGATTAAGTGCAGCATGATAATGCTCGGCCCCATGTTGCGAAAGTGGTCAAAACATACTTGGAAACGTTGAAATGGAAAGTCCTCCCCACCCGCCGTATTCTCCAGACGTCGCTCCCTCTGACTATCACATGTTTTTATCGATGGCACACGGCTTGGGTGGATGGATAATACTTTGAATCATAAATGTATAATCAGTTTTTTGCAATAAGACCTTGAATTTTGAAAAAACGGCGTCAGCAAAGTTGTATATCTTTTTGGTTAACATTGATTTTTTTTTAAATTTTCAATACTTACAACTTTCTTTATCTATCAGAAAATGAGGTTAGGTGTGGTTCAATCCGCACAGTTGTAAAAGAGCTTGAGAATTAAATATTAAAAGATAAAGTTTATAAGTTTCAAGTAAAAATTTGTCTAGGCGTGAGTGGTTTTTTCTATTCTTATAACTTCTTTTAATATGGAAGGTAAAATTTCAAATGTTTATTGATTTTAAGTCTTAATTTTTTTAATGTTTTTTTTTTCCAGAATAGGAAAAAGTTCAGAACTTTTTTCAAGAACCTGCAGTTGCCCTGGGAAGCAGGAATTACTACACCAAGCATCACATGGTGGACGTAAAATTAGGGACATCTAACTCGAAAATAAAAAGAAAAATGTTGTTCTTACTACTTTGATTAATGATGAAGGGTTCAAACATTCCATAGCAGTGACGTTTGGCAAAAGACAAACTTAACTGGCTATAGGACAACGAAAAAGCTAGGTCTAAGCATTCTTTCTCAATTATTTTTATGATTATATTCATGTTTTACAGATTTGCTTATCTGACGACTCAATGTTCCAAATTTTGCAAGACAAAATATCGAGAAAGATATTTTAACTGTGGCTGTCTTACAGAATAGTAATAGAAACATTTGCTGCGGAAAACTAAACTCTTAATTACTCTTAATTACTACTAATCTTCAAATTTCTTTAATCTCTGAATATCCAGTTTCATTCAAATGATAATTATAAAAAAATACTGGAAAAATATGCGTGGCATCAGCTCATGTCAATCCAAAAAACAGATCCACCCCTTATACGGAAATGACGCGATGCCGGAAAATTGTTTGCGCTTCTGTCGAATTCATTATGGAAATCCGTTTTCCCGGCTCATATAATGGGCTCGATGACGTCGGCGTTCCCATCGGGAACCTCTGACCTTTTTCTGGCCTCTCCTTTTAGCTATCGAATGGCCGTTTTGCGTCAAATTCGCGTCGAAAATCGCCTGACCATAACGTACAGAGTAATTTATTAGAAAATGAGTTTAATGTTGACAAAGTGAAGCCAAGTTTGTAACTTTTTAATTTCCAAATCGGTTTTGATTCACATATTATGATAATTACAAAAGTATTTGTGTTTTTGAGGTACTTAGTATTCACTGCTTAAAACAATTATACGTGGAAGTCATTCCTCTAACAGGCCGTTATTTTCGATAATCTCAATCCGTCTTTGAGCTTCCTAGTGCTCATAAAATTAAAAAAACATAATACACTCCCCGGCAAAAAGATAGAGGCAAACCTTCAAATTATAAATATTTGCTGTCATTCTCATTCTAAACCTTAAATGGAACTTGCGTCAACTCTTAATCCACATAAAGTAAATATTTTTCTAGGAATCGCCTGTCATTGGCCCCATTAATTCAATCTACGACAAAAAGATAAAAGCAGATTGTTTGTCTTCAAAATCATTACATTTGAGCGATTGTACCAGGTGACCCATTAAGGATGGATCGCGGCCGTATCTTGAAAACTATTTATCCCACAGCTTTGGGGGAAAAAAATGTACTAAAAATGATCATGAGAAATTCACCAAAAATATTTTTAAGCTTCTAAAACGACCGCAAGAGGGCGTGACGAGCTAAACATTTTTAAAAATAATTTTTTTTGTGTATTTTCAAGTGTTAACCGAGTAAGAAAAATTCTCAGTTATAATTAGCAAACTGTCTCCTACAACTTTGTTTTATGGCATTTTGTCGTAACTTCGCGAATAAAGAAGTGGGGGAGTTTTACCTATTTAGATAAAAAGTCGGCTAATGTCCGTTTGCCTAAACCGATTTTCCTCAATTTGGATTCATTTAAAAGGCAATTGCTGGGACAATCAGATAATCTGGGAGATAAATTATTTAGTTTATAAATGAAACCGCGAGGTGGCGTTACATTCAACAATAGTTTTTTTGAAGTTTTGTTCAGTTTTTTCAAATGGAATAGTACAGCTTTTATTACATGGCTAGAAAGGTAATTTAAAGAGGAATCATCCAGTGAAAACCCGAAATCGATATATCTGACATGTCAAGAGATATTTCGATTTTTCTGAAAAAATCAGTTATTATTTCACTACTACCTGCATTAAGTAAGCCCCCCCCCACTTCTTTATTCGCGAAGTTACGATAAAATGTCATAAAACAAAGTTGTAAGAGACAGTTTGCTAATTATAACTGAGAATTTTTCTTACTCGGTTAACACTTGAAAATACACACAAAAAATGATTTTTAAAAATGTTTAGCTCGTCACGCCCTCTTGCGGTCGTTTTAGAAGCTTAAAAATATTTTTGGTGAATTTCTCATGATCATTTTTAGTACAATTTTTTTTCCCAAAGCTGTGGGATAAATAGTTTTCAAGATACGGCCGCGATCCATCCTTAATGAGACACCTGGTATACTTTTTATATCAATAAACTAGTTTTCAAAGTGTTTATTAGTGTTTTTGAGTGTTATTTCAAATATGGGCCGTGGTGCAAGAAACAACGTGCGGAACAAGAAAACAAGAACAAGAAACAACGCGTGGAACAAGAAAAAGGAAGAATTCATGCATTGGAACAAGAGGGATTTTCCAACAGTAAAATTGCGAGGAACATTTCACGTAGTCCCTCAGTACTACTTTGTCAATAAAAGTGAAAACTATGTTAAAAAGAAGAGTTCCAAAAGATTGTAAGCAATTTTCAAAACGAGAAAAGTCATTAAACTTGAGCAACAGACCAAAACAAATGTTCGTAATGTCCAAAGCCTGCTCAAGAAATTGTTGTGGATTCAAAGGAAAAATGCCGTTACTCCTTATTACAAGACAGCCATGGACTACTGAGTGGCAAAAAATTATTTTTTGCGACGAGAATAAGTTCAAGCTTGATCATCCAGATGGGCACTGATACTACACATACCATGACTTAACGAAAGAATAAAGAATATTATCAGGACAATAAATGGGGGCGGTCCGGTTATGATTTGAGCTCCCTTGAAATTTTCAAAAAAAGGTCTATAGTTTTCATGGATAATCAAATGAACGCTGAAAACTATCAAAGTATGCTTGGACTCTAAAGAGCCTGTTTTATAGCTTTGGTAGGACTGGAGTTTGTTTTCCAACAGGACAACGCTCCAATCTACAATGCAAAACTTGTTAAAGTTTAATTTCGAACCATAATAGAAAATGTTTTTGGGGTCTCCTATCAAAAAAGGTTTTCAGTAATGATAAACAGTTCCAAACAAAAGAAAAGTTGAACAATGCAATTTGGACAGCCTGAAAGGAAATTGACCAAAGACAAATCCAGTCCTTGTTTCAAACGAAGTATTACTTTGCTGGAAAAATTTTAAAAGTAATCCAGGTTAATGGAGTAACAAAAATATTTAAAGTTATACATTTTTCACACTAATCCACTCAAGTAATGAACAATTAATGTCAAGGTAACTCTACTTAAAGCAAAATTGAGAAAGTTCTATCTAAATTCCAGGTGTGTAGGTTAATAAATTTTCATTTTTTTCTTAAAAAAACACGTTTAATTTGGAAGAAAGGCAGAAAATCGATTATTCAAAGCATGCGGCATCACTAGCTGCACATTTTTCCCATCTGTCTGGCAACTTGTGTGCATCTTTAGAGTACAGTCATCAAACCGTTTTTCGACATCTCCGTAATTGTTGCAGTGTTTCATGAAAAGTGCATGAGACATCTATACAAATATGTGGTAGTCTTGATGTAGTAGTGGTGTTTGTTTTTAAATTAAGAATTATTAACTGTGGCGGTGACTTCTCTTATCTGTCTCCGGAAACACGCCGTCCATGGTGCAGATTCCGCGATCCCTATCCTTTCTAAAGTCCCTTGTATTACCGTTCTGCCTGGCACGACCAGCGCTGCTTCCGTGAATTAACCCGCCATTTGCGAATCTGGTTGCCGCTGATCAGTAGCGTGGCGTGTTCTCCTTGCCCTTAGTATCGACAATCACGGTGAGTTTTCTGAGTCTCAAGACGCTTTTGTGATTCCGTCTGTCGTTATATTATATAGGGTCTACTACAACCTCCATCGCAACCACGACACATTACTAAGTTTGTTGTACCATAATACTTAAGTAAGTTGTACCATAATATCATTCCATCATCACCGTTGCCATATTAGCCGAACCGAACATCCGATACCTGAAGGCTGTAGTACCGTAGATAAGTACATAGAGACTAAGCATTTTTTTATCGCAGCTGGCATTAGCCACCACTGGCGCCGAACTTTTGATTTCCTTGTAGTTATTGCTAAGCATCTTTTTTCCCTTTTTATATTTAATTTTTATAATAAATTATAATTCGTTCATTACTTAATATATACGTATAGTTTTATTTCAGTATTGTTTTTGTGCACGACCTAAAGCTCTCACTCACGTACCCAGCCCAGACATGAAAAGCTATATATATATATATATATATATATATATATATATATATATATATATATATATATATATATATATATACATACACACACACACTTTACTTTCTGATAACTTACTCATATTGTATTCTTTTTCAGATTGATCTAATTTTAAAAAATGGCTGCTACCAGATTTACATTTGGAGCAATGGAAATTTATCTTAAAGTGTTACTGGAAATAAGAAAATGTGGAAATGTGTGAAAAAGCCCAAAGAGAGTTCAGGAGAGAATTTCGTAGTTTTAAGTTCAATTAATAGCCCCAACTACACTTAGTGGGCACCTGAGAATCCACACATTATTGAAGAACATCATGTTAATTTGCCAAGAGTCGGATTGTGGTGCGGCTTATCTGCAAAACGATTCATTGGACCGTTCTTTTTTGACGGCACTGTAACTGGTGCTGTTTACCTTAATTTGCTACAGGAAGCAGTGATTCGACGCATTGAGAGCTTTTATTTTCAACAAGATGGTGCACCTCCACATTATCATGACATAAAGGTTTATCTTGACCAGACTCTACAGAACAGATGGACTGGACGAAGAGATTAGGGTAAATACCCCGCATGTTCACATGACCTTACGCCGCTCCACTTATTTTTATGGGGATACATTAAAGACAAGGTTAATAAGGCAAAACGGCCAACCGTTAATGAATTAAGAGTAGCGATTGAAAGAGAATGCGGACAAGTACCAATGGAAATGATTCTCGCTGTTTGCGATTCCATTGCTTCTTGTTGTCAACAATGCTTGGACCACGATGGTGGGCAGTTTAAAAACTGGCGTTAGTCAAAATAAAGGCTGTTCTTTTAGCTGTATTTTGAAACTCTAAAATAAATATCTTTTGGAACATCCATTTTTTGGAAATATATATATATATATATATATATATATATATATATATATATATATATATATATATATATATATATAACTGTCAGTGCCTCTATGTTTTTGTCGGAGAGTGTATATCGACAATGCTCCTTATTTTCTGCAATACTTAACAGGGTTTCAAAAAACAACCAAATAACAACTTTTTACCCAAATATTTGCTGAAATGCCTTGTGTAAAACAACAAAAATTTTACTTACTAAGTATGATATAGAACACACTTCGGTTTTACAATGCCATCTAGCGTCAAAAACGAGACGAACTTTTGCATCAATTCAATATTTGACAGAATATATGAATCTTTTAGGAGGTTATGCTGGAAAATAAAATTACAGCAAACATTCCAGATGTCCCCCTCCGTGTTAGGGACGATAATGCGTGAATTCTCAACGTACAATTTGCAATAAAACTATCGCAAAATCGTCTGATCTCTCGAACACATTTTGATGTGTAAAAGACAAATCTAATTGGCATTTCCTTGTTTTCCCTTTCAATTTAATTGAACCATTATCGAGAAAGTATTCACATTTGGCCTTGGCTCTGCGAAAAATTCAATTATCCACATCGTACGTACACGAACAAGAGAAAGTCGATTGGTCCGATGATTTTATTACCGGCTTTTTTTATCCGAAACAATAAAAACAATATTCTACTTTGCATTTTCAATATCGCAGTGTGCTTTCTTTTTTTTTCTGCGTGTATGTTTTCGACATGAGGTCGCGCAACACTGCAATTGTTCGGGTGAAAGTAAATGTTTGTGTATGATATCATTTATTACTACTGTTATAAATAATTAGACAAGTCATATATATATATATATATATATATATATATATATATATATATATATATATATATATATATATATATATATATATATATATATATATATATATATATATATATATATATATATATTTATGTATGTGTATTGGGTTAAGCGCCGAAGATGCCAACGAGGCGAAACGTCTGCAAACTCCTAGCAGGGACCAACTCGACAACCGGATGTACTCTCGGAAAAAAACCCAATACATGTTTTTCCAACAACCAAACGTTGTTTTCCAAATCAACATCATCATCAACCGGTGTCGATCCACTGCAGGATGAAGGCCTCTTCAGCGTGCTTCCAACTTTCGGTCTTCTTCGCGGATGTTTGCGATCAAGCGGTATCCACTCCAGGCTTGCCTTAGTCCATCTGTTGTTCCATCGCCTCGCTATATGTCCTGCGCTTCTCCATTGCAATTGCTTTACTTTTCCAGTGATGTCGAACACTTTTGTTCCCTGATCCATGCGCAGGGCTTTCTGTCTCTCTGTTTCATCTTGTAATGCCAAGCATACATCTTTCCATTCCCCTCTGTGTTACCCGAAGTTTTTGAATTGATTGCAATGTGCGTGTCCTAGTTTCTATATATACCGTATAGTTTCTATATGAAATTCTTCTGTCCTGAGCAAATTTATAGAACATAAGCTGACTCATTTTCAGGTTTTTTTAAGCCAAGCTCTTTGCAACTCCTATATGTGTCTTTGCAGCTCCTCTGGTTCTTATTTTCTTGAAGACAATAATGGAAATTCAAAACTTGTTGGTGCCTCAAATGAAAGAGCAAGGACTGGAGAATATGTGAATCCAGCAAGATTGCACCACAGCACACACCTCATGTGAAACACTGAACATACTGAGGAACATTTTCCCAGTCATTTGATTTCTCGTAATTGAGGTTTATTGTGGGCGTCTAGATCTCGTGATTTGACAGCTCTGAATTACTTTCTATAGGGATTTTTTAAAGGAAAGATTCACATAAATAAGCCCCAAATCATATATCAACTCAAAGACCACATCCTTGTTGAAATATCTACATTAACTCAAGTTATGTTGACAAAAGTTTTGGAAAATGCGTTAAAAATGCACAAAGCTATATCGCTTCTAATGGCTCTCATATGCGATTGACATAACTTTCAGAAATTAATTAACACAAAATTGAAGGGCAAAATAAACATATTAAAAAAAAAACTTGTTCATTCAACATGCTTTTCTACGGGCCTTTCAACTTGCCTCTCTGCATGCGTTAGCACATGGATACTAAGGCAGGGTAAGATACCTCCTTCCTCGCCACCTGTTTGCTTCAGTTTCATTTGATATTTCTGGCGAGTTCAATAATGACGATTTTTTAAAACAGTTTAAAATATTTCTTTTTGTAAGTATTAGTCCGTTTCAAGATATTTAGTTGCCCTTCGGTAAAATGTTAATTGCCCCAATAAATCTCAATAAAATATTCCTAGTTCCTTAAAAGGCGCCAGAGCTGGAGTGGTTTAACTTCTGAATAATTTTGGGAAAAATAAAATATTGTTATATTATAATTACATTATTATTATCATTATTTTGTATGACTAAAGCATTGTTTATTGGTTTGTGTATTTTGAATTTATTAGTACAATAAAAATAAATAAATAATAAATGTATCTATTAGTACAATAAAAATTATAACTTAAATTTAATTACACATTTAATTCGGTTTCGCACTCACTGTTACGTTGATCTACATTAATAATAAGTAGTTCTATATTATTGGTAAATGATACACAGGAATCTTCTATTTTAATAACATGGTTAATCGAGTTTATCCAACTTTCTTTGGGAATACTACCTACAACCTTTCTAATTAATGTTGCAGCACTAGCACTTAAGAGTCGGAGAAAGGTTTTCTGCTCTAACATTGGATTTTACCTGATGCCACATATGCTCAATTGGATTAAAAATACAGTATAATACGGGGGCGTTCTAGTAATTACAAAATTACCCCAGGAGGTAGACAATCCTCTGCCAGCTTTGCTGGTACAACCGGACTTTCGGATTCTGGGGCGTCCGGGCTTAAACACAAAATCTTTCAGAGGGAGTCGGAGACCTCTGGCCAACGTCTGAAACCGAAAACAAAAACTTTCTTTGGAACGGTAAATATCAATTCTCTCCTGCGTCCAGGAAAACTACACGAATTGGGGCGAACATTGAATCAGCAAAAAATCCAAATTTTAGCTTTACAAGAAACCAGACTGACAGATGATAACATCTTGGAATTCGGCAACTACAGATTTTTTAAAAGTAAAACGGACAAAAGAATACTCAAAAATACACCACATCTCGGTGTTGCTTTCGTTATCTCAAGAAACATTCTTGGTTCTGTAACTAATGTCCAGCCAGTAAATAATCGACTTATGACACTATCCCTCAAGTATGCTAACAAAAATTATACATTAATCAATGCACACCTCCCAGTGGGCGAAGAAAATAAGTCTAATCCTGAAAAGGTAAATAAGTCCTGGGAAATCCTGGAAAAGACGATCTCTAAAATTCCCTCTAGGGAAAGAAAAACTAGGGAAAGAAAAAAAGTACAGGAAAACAGTCGCCAGTTTTCCCGCTCATAAATGGACTAACCATAATGGTAGAAGATTGGTTGAACTACGTTTGCAGTTTAATCTAAAAATAATGTCAACCCATTTTAAGAAGAAAGTAGCAAAACAAAAGACCTAGAGGTGCCCAAACACGTACATGGGTGAACTTCAAATTGACCATATTGCCATTTCTTACCCCAATTATAAAGAGTTTTTGACTGTTCAAGTCAGGAAAGGAGCTAACATAGACACGGATCAGTACTTGACTAGAATCAAACTTAGCTTAAAACTTAGTTCGACCCAACGAAAATAAAACCAGCCCTAACAGAAGAGCTTGATAAACAACCAGCACAGAACTGGCAAGAATTAAAACAAAAAATTATTAAAACAGCCTTAAAATTGGCCCCTTTACAAAAACGTAGAAAACATCCGTGATGGGATGAAGTTTGCGAGCAAGCAGTATTAAGCCGAAGTAAAGCATTCAAAGATTGGAACAGTCAAAAAACAGCAATGAACTATAACATCTTTTTGGAAGTAAAAAAAGAAACATCCAAGCTAATTAGACAAACTAAAAGAAAACATGAAAACAATCAACTTAATGAAACAGAAAAATATTTCCAAAAAAATAACACCCGAAACTTTTACAAAACATTTAAATTAACAGGCTATCAACCCCAAAGTCTTTGCTTCCAAAAGGAAAATGGACAATTAGCTCTAAATAACCAAGACAATTGCAAAGAACTTGCGAAATATTGTGAACAAATAGTAAACTGTCCTAAGCCCGTAAACAAATTACCAACACTAAACCCTAAACAAACAAACCCAGATTCATTACCACCGAATGAAGATAAAATAATTAGGTAAATCAAGTGACTTAAAAATAACAAAGCTTCTGGTGAAGATGGAATCACTGCTAAACTTTTGAAATCCGCTGGTCCAGGTACAATCAAGGAAATAACCAAAATTCTACAAGAAGTTTGGCGAACCGAACGGATTCCGGAAGATTGGAAAGATGCTCTAATCCATCCACTACACAAGAAAGGAGATAGAACGGATGTAAACAACTACAAAGGGATATCTCTTCTCCCAGTTTGTTACAAGATTCTATCTCAATGTCTACTAGACAGAGCACAGGGACAGTTAGAACCTAAAATTGGTGAATATCAAGCAGGTTTTCGACCGGGCAGATCCTGCCCTGAACAGATCCTGAATCTAAAGTTGATCCTAAGGTATCAAAAACTGTACAATAAAAATCTCGTCTGTACATTTGTCGATTTCAAAAAAAGCATATGATTCTATTGACCGCGAATCGTTATTCCGAATCTTAAAAGAACAAGGACTATATCTGAAAACGCTGGCAATTATTAAAGCAACATTAACTAACACCAGGTCAAAAGTTAAATTAATGGGTGACATCTCAGAGCCCTTCGAAATTAAAACTGGAGTGAGACAAGGGGATGGACTCTCGCTACTCTTATTTAACTGTGATCTAGAAAAAGTAATACAGGAGTGGCGTGAAAAAAAGTCGGCGCTGAATATTGACCAGCCCATTAAGCTGGGGAGAACCAACATCAAAATTGATTGTCTGGCGTTTGCTAATCATCTAGCAATTTTGGCTCAAGACGTGTTAACGGCACAAAAACAGATTGAAATCCTAAAAGAAACAGCAGAAAAGGTAGGAATCCAAATTTCCTTTGAAAAGACACTATACATGACCTGCAACAGACTAAGAACACCATTTCTCAAAACAAAATATGGTAACATCAGACGAGTCTCTCAATTCAAATATTTGGGTGAAATAATCATGGAAAATGGGTTGGAAAAAGCGGCCAATAAGGTTAGATGTCAAAAAATCGAAACGGCAAAACACAAAACACAAAACTGAGACTTTACAACACAGTTATTAAGCCAGAATGTCTATATGGGGCAGAAACGCTCATTTTGAATAGAAAGAGAGACATCGAGGACATTGAAAAGAAAGAAAGAAAAATCATAAGAAAAATCTTAGGCCCCAAACAAATAAATACAACAACATACCGACTTCGAGAAAACCAAGAAATCAATCAATACAGAGATATATATAGCGATATGATAAAAAGAAGGCTTAAGTTTTACGGACACATAAAACGGATGAGTCCGAGTAGGCTAACTAGACAAATAGTCGAATTTTATGAAAACAGGAGTAGAGCTAAAGTAGAAATAATTAAATGGGTCGCTGCAATTAAAGAGGACCTAAGATCAGCCAATATTACACAAAGTGAAATTCAGGATAGAGGCTGTTTCAGACATAAGGTTGACGTTTGGAAGGTTGGTCAGAGAGGAAGACTGGAACAACTTGGTCTGACGAAAGGAAAAAAACCCATAACGAAAGAATGAAATTAGTATGGGCGCAAAGGAAGGCTAACAACAACAAACGCCTCTAAATGTACTTCGCGTGGTCCACCAGGGCCCATACGTGAATAATAATAAATAATAATACGGGGGAAGACGTAACCGTATGTCCCAGCAATGGTATCACATACATGTTCCTTTTTAATATTAAATGTCTTTAATATTTCTAGATCACACTTTTTAAATGTATTTTCAAAGTATATATCGTTTATTAACATATAGTTCTAAATTTCCAATTTTATGTTATTTGCATTAGGTAGTTAATTTTTTTGGCGGTTATGATAACTAGCATTGTCCATTATACATGGCCAGTGGACTACCATACATTTGCCCAGCACATGGGCAAAAGAGAGAGAGAGAGAATTTTCAAGTTTAGGTCGCATCGATATCAAGATCATTTAGCGACCAGGAACTTTAACTTATGAATATGGAACTCACTTAAAAGACAGACATTGAATGGATTAATATATATCACAGGTTATTAGTATCACAGATCGGTTCTATCACAGATGGCTTCTATCACAGATGGGTTTCGTCGCAGGATAAGCTATCACAGATGTGTTGATAAGTTTGATTTTGCTGCAAATAACTCACACTAGAATGAAATGTCGCTAGCAGTGACTAGATTTTAGTGAGATAGTTAATTTCTTTCAGATAAGCTAAGGTGTTAGATATGTTGTCTGAGCAAAGGTTTCGAGAAAGGTCCTGATTGAGGTCAAAAAAGGATCTGAGAGGGTATAATGCCGTGCATTCGGTAAGAATGTGCTTGACGGATAGGGGATCGTTGCAAAATTCGCAGAGCGGGGGACCTTCTCGTTTTAGTAGATATTCATGTGTAAATCTGCAGTGACCAATCATGAGTCTCATCCATTTTACTGTAATTTTCCTACTTACCAGATGTTCTGGTGGAGGTTGGGAGAATAATGGTTTAATATATCTCAGCTTATTGACTTTCTGTGGATCATCCCAGTAGGATTGCATTAAAGATTGCGAGAAGGATTTCACCGATGAGAGATGGTCTTTTGGATAGAAGCAGCGCATATAAGGTTGACCATGCTGAATGGAGTATTTTGCAAGTAAATCTGCTTCCTCATTACCTTTGATGGCCTTGTGACCGGGACACCAAACGAAGAGAAGAGAAGAATCATGTGCTATAATATCTTCTATAAGATCCATAATTAGCACTATAACTGGATGGGAAATGATGCGATTTTGGATCATGGATAGTGCATTCTTAGAATCTGAGAATATGATCCAGCAATTTGCGGGATTTAACTTGATATAGCTGAGGGATCTTTCAATGGCCACTAGCTCAGCGGTTAGTACACTTGTTGTGGCGGGCAACTTAAAGCCTGAGGAGGATCTGTCATGAACAAAGCCACAACCGACTCCATGGTCTGACTTAGATCCATCTGTATAAATTGTTTGGCATGGAGATTTGGACTGGATAATGTTGTGCATGGGCAAAAGGCTATTTATAAACCAATCTTCAAAAAGTCTTGCTGTGGTGTCGGCATGGTAGTCCACAGATGAATGTTTCATAAACAATTTGGAACCCATCCATCCTCGGAATCAGCATGTAAAATTGTAATTCTTTTTCCCGCGTTCGCTGGGGTTTTGGTTTGGCATTTTCTTGCTGTATCAACCCATCCTTTTGCAGGCGTCTCAAGTGTATCGAACCATTTTTCATCAAAGTAGATAATGGGAAGATTTTCTAATCTGTATTTTTTTATAAAGTTTAAGTAGTCAAACCGCCATCGTCGCAATCGTTGTGATTTAATTAATATTTGTTTTTTATTAATGGTCCGATCTGCAAAACCCATTTGAGATAATATTCCCCGGAGGCTAGTTCTGCTGCAAAGAATGTTGGTATCTTCTTTCCTTAGTCGCTGTTGCAAAGAAAGCAGTGTAGGTACAGTTTACTCTTCATACATAGCATACATTTTGGTTCAAATTAAGTCTTTATCGCTTTCGTCAATACATTTGCTTTTACTAGAATCACTACGGACTTTCTGGCTTTAATTGGTTTCGTCTCAATATAATTGTAGACAACGGAGTTTTCGTTAATGAAGACGTTTCTGGTGCGGCTGCATTTACATTAAGCCCCTTAGTCGATAAAGGAACATACATATTTTCAACAATTTGCTTAGCATCGGGCGATAAATGTTTTCTTTTAAAATTAGCATTACCGGATGCACAATAATCATTATCTTGCCAAGAACGCCACATTTTTAGCACATTTGAAATAACAGAAAATACGATAGAAATTATAGAACTGCACTATTTCACAAAACAATGCGAACTAAACTAAAATATTTCGAAACTGCTAAATCAGGTATAAAATTAATTTTATCTTTTTACCTGTTATTTTATTAGGCCCGGCACTGTTTTCATTTCTTGTAACTTTGCCGGGTTTCGTTACGGCAGGGGTTGTTAAGAGTTTATTGCAGCCAATCGGTCAACGATATATCTTGAAGCGCACTATACTTACTGTTAACTGTGTAATTTCAGTTACATGAATAGATCTGACATTGTCATGTTAGCCGGTATGCTGGTGCTGCTGTGCTAGTGTTGATAAGAACACGGAAAAGAAGGGAAAAATACAGAAAATCTGTATGGATAAAGGAATATTTAGAATAATTACTACAATTTACTACAGGAAAATATATATTACAAAAATATTTCTTACGCACTCAATTTACAATTTTATTACTTTAAAAATTATTATATATTTATGTTTTGTTCATAAATATATAATTTAATATATTTATTAAATTTTAAAATATGAATCTACTTTACTTTATCTTCTCTTTACTTTATAATGCCAAAACGAATAAAAAAGTGCTGTTTCACCAAGACAATGCACTGTGTCACAAATCGTTGGGAACGAATTGCTTCCTCACTTCGAGTTGCTTCGTCATCAACCGTATTCTCCAGATCTGGCTCTCGGCGACTAGTTCCTGTTCTCAGACCACCAAAAAATGTGTGCTGGAAAGAAATTTCACTCCAATGAAGAGGTAATTGCCGAAACTGAAGGATATTTTGAAGGCAAAGAGAAATCTTTCTATAAAAAAAGGTGTAGAAATGGTGTTAAATGTTAAATGAAAATAGTTGGAATGATTGTATTTGCTATTCAAGGAGAATATAGATGAATAAAGTCGAAATTTTCAAAAAAAGTCTGTTCTATTTGTCAGACCGGGGACTTCTTGATCGATGTGTTAATTATACATTATTATTATTATTATTATTCACGTATGGGCCCTAGTGGACCACGCGAAGTACAATTAGAGGCGTTTGTTGTTGTTAGCCTTCCTTTGTGCCCATACTAATTTCATTCTTTCGCTATGAGCTTTTTTCCTTTCGTCAGACCAAGTTGTTCCAGTCTTCCTACATTTTTCTCTCTGGCCAAACTTCCAAACGTTCACCTTGTGTCTGAAATAGCCTCTATCCTGAATTTCACTTTGTGAAATATTTGCTGATCTTAGGTCCTCTTTAATTGCAGCAATCCATTTAATTATTTCTACTTTAGCTTTACTCCTATTTCATAAAATTCGACTATTTGTCTAGTTAACCTACTCGGATTCATCCGTTTTTTGTGTCCGTAAAACTTAAGTCTTCTTTTTCTCATATCGCTAAGTATATCTATGTATTGTTTGATTTCTTGGTTTTCTCGCAGTCGGTATGTTATGCTATTTATTTGTTTGGGGCCTAGGATTTTTCTTACGATTTTTCTTTCCTTCTTTTCTCGATGTCCCTCTTTCTATTCAAAATGAGCGTTTCTGCAGCATATAGACATTCTGGCTTAATAACTGTGTTGTAATGTCTCAGTTTTGCGTTTTTAGATAGGCATTTTGTTGTAAATATTTTGTGTAAGTCTCAATGCCGTTTCCATTTTTTGACATCTACCCTTATTGGCCGCTTTTTCCAACCCATTTTCCATGATTATTTCACCCAAATATTTGAATTGAGAGACTCGTCTGATGTTACCATATTTTGTTTTTAGAAATGGCGTTCTTAGTCTGTTGCAGGTCATGTATTGTGTCTTTTCAAAGGAAATTTGGAGTCCTACATTTTCTGCTGTTTCTTTTAGGATTTCAATCTGTTTCTGTGCCGTTAATACATTTTGAGCTAAAATTGCTAGATCATCAGCAAATGCCAGACAATCAATTTTGATGTTGGTTCTCCCCAGTTTAATGGGCTGGTCAATATTCAGGGCCGACTTTTTTTCACGCCACTCCTGTATTACTTTTTCTAGAACACAGTTAAATAAGAGTGGCGAGAGTCCATCCCCTTGTCTCACTCCAGTTTTAATTTCGAAGAGCTCTGAGATCTCACCCATGAATTTAACTTTTGACCTTGTGTTAGTTAACATTGCTTTAATAATTGCCAACGTTTTCAGATCTAGTCCTTGTTGTTTCAAGATTCGGAATAAAGATTCGCGGTCAATAGAATCATATGCTTTTTTGAAATCCACAAATGTACAGACGAGATTTTTATTGTACAGTTTTTGATGTCTTAGAATCAATTTCAGATTCAGGATCTGCCCGGTCGAAAACCTGCTTGATATTCACCAATGTTAGGTTCTAACTGTCCCTGTACTCTGTCTAGTAGACATTGAGATAGAATCTTGTAACAAACTGGGAGAAGAGATATCCCTCTATAGTTGTTTACATCCGTTCTATCTCCTTTCTTATGTAGTGGATGGATTAGAGCATCTTTCCAATCTTCCGGAATCCGTTCGGTTCGCCAAACTTCTTGTAGAATTTTGGTTATTTCCTTGATTGTACCTGGACCAGCGGATTTCAAAAGTTCAGCAGTGATTCAATCTTCACCAGAAGCCTTGTCATTTTTAAGCCGCTTGATTTGCCTAATTATTTCATCTTCATTCGGTGGTAATGAATCTGGGTTTGTTTGTTTAGGTTCTAGTGTTGTTACATTGTTATATATAATTATAGATAATTCAAACATTGATTTGAAAATAGCAAGCAAAAACTTATTGATCACACCGTATTAATCGAAAACCCGGTTTGATTGTATTACAATAATTCAGTGTGACATAAAGTTCGTGACTGAAGGTTGTAGACATGATTGCGGAAAGGCACCGATACCAAACGGATTCCTTCCCTTCGATAAATTTACAAATACAGACGACTCTTTTTTTTCAATTTCTAAAAAAGGTGAAAAGGAAAGACGAAACGAATGATTTGGAAATGCGAAAATGGATAGAAAACGGAATAATCTTTGACCCCATAAAGTGAAAGTGGAAAAGGAATAAAACGTTCGCTGATAAAGACAGAAATATTTTATGGCTTAGAACTAAGGATCGGTAAATACAGATGTAGGAAAGATAAGAACAGTTTGTAGACAATAGAAATGAAAAGAAATGTTAGAGCATGTGGTGAAACTCTTCATGAAAAATAGAAAATTTTTGTTTGAATCGTAATTTGATTCAGCGACAATCTATTTAAATTGAACTATTAACCATTAATAACTATGTTGTATGAGGGTCATCCGAAAAGTTATCGCCTGCTTGTTTGCGACCATTGAGTAAAATACAATGAAAAAAACACAAAGACCCGGCATGAACGGCGAATTGGTTTCAAATACTTTTTTTTTTCTACATATATACATTAGGCATTGATGTGATTGGCATTAAAGATTTCTTTAAGGCTGCGTTGAATTTCAACGCTCTCCATTCAGAATGCTAAAGTTTGTGCATTCTTGAACCTTTTCTATATCTGATTACCAGCGACAATTTTTTATTTTCGACGGCGAAGGAATTGGGCTTTTCAACATTTTTTTTGTCATAAATGGAAAGATCATATATAAGTTTTATAATGAAACTATTTGTTATAAGTTAAAAACTTATAACAAATTGAAAATAAATTTTTAAACCTACTATCGATGATAGGTTGACAGTTTCCGAAAAAAAACATAGCGCATGTGATCTCACAATGGTAAAAAACGTATGGTAAACAGGAACGCCAATATCGGGTCGGGTCGGAACATTTCGGAAATTATACCGAAATTTTCTTTCGCGCCCTTTCCGCAAAGACGTTCGGAAAGAATCGGAAAGAGTCCCGGCCAAATAAAACAATTTATCAATCTTAGTCATTGATCTATAGGTTTAACCTATATCTTTGACTGCATTTATTGATTTGCTAGAGATTTGAAAATATACTTCTTTTTAATTATTATTTAGGGTTTCGGTGCTGTTTTCGATATTATACTCATATATTTTTACATAAAGATATGGAGCCTCAAAGGTAAGTTCAGAATGAAATATTGAAATTAGATTAGGGTTACTTTTGTTTTTTGCATTCGTTTTTATAACTTTTATTTGTATTATTTAATTCATGTAGGGAAAACAAATTAACGAGCCAAATTTATAAGAAGGAATATTCCTGCGTGTCCGCAAAGAATCTACATGTAGCAACACAACCGAGGGTAGTAACAGTGAGAAAACCTTACAGGATTGTAGGATACGAATAATAATATTCAAGAATTAGACAAGAATAGACAAGAACAAAATTCGACTACCAATTTGGAAGGTAATCGTATATGAAAAATCTTATACTTATGAAAGTTTTACAGGATAATCTCATTTGTAGATGGTTGAAAAGTACAGAAATTTGTGTGACTAAAAGTTTTCAACTCAGAAAAAAAAGGTTAGGTACCTTCTTTTATTTGGGAAATCTCTAGCTGGTCATGTATTATAAATAGTTAGCAGCTGGATTTATTTTTATTTGCAAATAGTATTAAATTAAGAGTCTAATATGGTGGTTTGTGAAACATTTTTAAGTTTTAAAAATACAGAAAACCTTAATTAAAGCAATAATGTAGTATGAGTGGATTTTTTTTTGAAAATATTGCTAACAGAGTTTAGTGTGGTGGTTTGAAGAATCGCTGTGGTTTTAAAAGTACTGCAAACTTCAATGAAAATAATAAAAACTATTATAAAACAAATATGTATGTAATTATATGTATATGTATGTATATGCATATTAAGCCTTGGGTTAGTTATGGTATAAAATTACCATAATCTATGGACTTAGAAGGCAAACGAATTGCTGTTCTGCGTATTCATATAGAATACGTCATCGGAAGAATACGAGAGTTTGATTTTCTCAAATCTCATCTAGTGAGTTATTAATCAAAAGTTATTAATCAAAATATGTTGCCTTTTACAGACTATTATCATTGCTGCAGCATTAGTGATCACCTATAATATCAACCTACATTTATTAATATTCATTTAAAAAATTAATAACTAATTACGTTTAAAAAACAAATTTACTTAATGTTCTTTTTATAAGTTAACATCCAAGTTATTATAATAAAAATATAATTTAAAATTATAAATCTATGACCATAAAAATATCCACCGGTATAATATCAGAATTAGCCTTTATGAACCCTTTGTCACACATTACTGAACTAAATTAGTAACCAACAATATTTTATTTTGCACTTAACCAACAATAATTTTGACAGGTAGAAACCATACTTGACAATACTGACGTGAAAACACTTTACCATAATGATGTCACAGACACGGCAGCCAATCGCGGCGCGTTCGTCGGCACGTGATTTTTTCTTTAATTTTATAAATTTTTATTCATTGTAATTTTTTTGTTAAATCTTTTCGCATCGATTATCTATATTATTTATGATAAAGTTTTAAAATAAGGAAAAAAATCAATATTTATTTTTTATTTAAAAACCCAATTGTTTATTTTTTTGTCGGCAAATATGTAATCGCTGCTGTGAATGAGTGGTTTAGGGCCGGTTCTACAATGCAATGCAAGAATATACCGAATTTGAAACGCCGGGCGGGCGTTTCAAATTTTATTCCAAGTATAGTTATACCTGGTATATTCTTGCATTGTAAAACCGGCCCTTAGAAGAATATCTTAAAAAATAAAATTTTATGAAACGTCCCAGATATTTACTTTTATTAATCCTTATATTAATCCGAAAGAGCCCAGTATGGAAAATACGTCGGGTACGATAAAATCTCCATGTGTTGTTTTATTGAATGTGGCCGTGCGTTGTCCTGTTGACTTTTCAGAGGCAGCTGAAGAAATGAGCAATTATTATATGGAGCACGGAAAAAATGTCCCTGTTTTTTTTTTAATCTTTCCAACAAAATATATTTTTCAGTGTTACATTTTTCTTGTTCTCTTCTTGTTCTCCAGTATATTTCATAACATTAGTGGTCTTTATTTATCTTTTAGATCTTAAATTTTACTGATCGTATTTTTTAAAAGCCCTTTTACGCTTCATACTATATCGATCAGGATTCTTATTTCTTCGTCTGAGGTTCATATAACTTTCGTTTTCTCATCAAAACAAATTGAACCAGTCTGAGCTAGGAGTTGCTTTTAGTCGTAAAGTACGGGGCGAATAGCCCCCCGAACTGCAACTAATGGGGCATTTCCCCGAGTTTCGCGTAACGATCGCCACTGTACAAGACTAGTGCGCTCTTCCTGTATCCTGACTGCTCTTTTTATTTTCTTGTTTTTTTATCGGTTTTCCACGTTTAACATTAACAGGCTAGATAGCTTCAGTATTTAGTCATAGGCGTCACTATCAAGTAAGATTATTTTAAAATATCTATACCAAAATTAAATTAATCGAGGATATGCATATGCAGGAGAACAAGAAAAAACAACACTATGAAAAATATATTTTATTGGAATACTGTTGTGTACGTACTATGGCAGTATTATACGAGGGTTGATATTTATGTATCTGGAATAATAAATAAAAACAAATATTTATCATTAAAAATAGTTATATTATTTTTCAAAATATTCTCCGCTATGATCGATATACTTTTGCTTTCGTTTCAACCAATTTTCATAGCACTTTTTCTATTCCCATTGGGGTATCTCCAAAACGTGCATTTTGAACGCATCAACCGTTTGTTCGGTCGTCGAAAATCGCCGCGTTGCTTATTCTTCACCGACGGAAATAAAAATAAATCATTGGGTGTCAAATCAGGAGTGTACGGCTTATCAATTCGATGTTTTGACCGGTCAAATATCGAGTTGTTCGGTCCGATGTGTGAGAAGCCGCGCTGTCATGGTGAAAAATGATCCTGCAAATCCTCGCCGCACTCATCAAACGCCAGTACCCCTATATACATACATATATATATATATATATATATATATATATATATATATATATATATATATATATATATATATATATATATATATATATATATATATATGCCCATATGGAACTGGTGAGCGAAACAATAGAGGTGACAGATTGGTTGAATTTGCTGAAGGACAAGAACTATATATTATGAATTCATTCTATAAGAAAAATATCAGCAGAAAACGGACATGGAAAAGTCCATCTGGGCTCACAAGCGAAATTGACTACATCATGACCAACGATAAAACAATATTTACCAATTGTACTGTTAACAATTTTAATGTTGGAAGTGACCACCGAATGGTACGAGCAAGGGTTCGGATTGACTGTCGAAAAGAGCGCGAAAGAATGGTAAGATCAAAGAAGGGCAAGGTGGATTCTGGAAAACTGCTGGAGAGAGGAAGCGATTTTGAGATTGCTTTGTCAAACCGGTTTGCTGCGTTACAAGATCCAGAGGACGTGGAAATATCAGTTCAATATGAAGAAATCGCCAACAATGTACTTCAGACGGCTGATTCAATAGCACCAGAGGAAAAATGTCTCAAACAAACAAAAATCTCCAGTGAGACCATTGATTTAATGAAGAATACGGCGAGCAATGAGAAATGCTGGTAGTACTTTTGGCAGTCGAGTACACTGAGCTCTGCAAAACTATAAGAAAACGTATCAGAGAAGACACGCGCCGATTCAATATGCAGCTAGTGCAAAAAACCCTGGAAGAAAACAAAGGAATTAACAAAGCTAAACAGAAGCTGAGAAACAAAAGAACGGAAATATATGCTTTAAAGCGTGATGATGGCACAGTGTGCAGGGCGCGTACCCAAATGTTAGAGATTGTCAGAAAATGTTATTCCCAGTTATATGAAGATCAGAACCAATCAAAGACAACAATACCCACGGAAGAACAAATGCCAGATATCCTAGTGGAGGAAGTAACAAATGCTATAGAATCGATGAAAAACGGAAGGCTCCAGGAAAGGACAGTGTAACTGTTGAAATGCTAAAAGCTGGTGGTCGGACGTTACTTAAAACACTGGCAAAATTATACTCAAAATGCCTCAAAGAACAAAAAGTACCTGACTTATGGAAAAATGCTGAAGTGATCATTTTACATAAATAAGGAGCACAGGAAGATTTAAAGAACTACCGTCCAATAAGCCTCCTATCAGTAATGTACAAAGTTTTCACTAAGATAGTTTCTAAAAGAATATTAAAAAAACTGAATGACGCACAACCAAGAGAAGAGGCAGGATTCAGAAGTGGATTCAGTACAATCACATCCAGGTTGTACAGCAGGTCATAGAAAGGCAACGAATACACCATGCCACTGTGCTTGGCTTTTATCGACTACGAAAAAGCATTTGATTCCATCTCAAAGCATGCGATAATGGATGCACTGCTTAGCCAAGGTATAGAGAGAGCCTATGTAAACCTATTAGAATCGATATATGATGGAGCTACAGCCACAATTCACCTTGATGATCTTGAAGTGGGAATTAATATAGAACGAGGTGTACGGGACGGTGACGCAATATGGCCAATTCTTTTCTCGGCTGGCCTTGAAGAAGTATTCCGTAAACTGGATTGGGAACAGGATGGTGTAAAGATCAATGGTGCAAACTTAAACCATCTTAGATTTGCAGATGATATTATTCTCATTTCACAAGACCCAGAGGAGCTGCAAAGACGCATACAAGAACTGCAAAGGGCTGGCGAACCATTTGGCTTGAAAATAAACCTGAAAAAGAGTCAGGTTATGTTCAATCACTTCGCTCAGGGCAGAAGAATTTCAGTTTTAGGAAGGGACTTAGAGATTGTGGAAAGCTTTATATATCTTGGGCAGAGGATTTCAATGGAGGGGAATACCGCCCGGGAGGTGGAACGGCGTGTTAAATGTGGCTGGCAGGCATTTGGTAGGCTCAACATAGTGTTTCAGAGCAGACTTCCACTTTGCCTGAAAAGAAAAGTCTTCGATCAGTGCGTTCTACCCGTTATGACATACGGAAGTGAAACCTGGACACTCCCATCGCAATCATTTCAAAAAGAAAATTCAATTCGGGTGGCACAGAGGAGAATGGAAAGATGTATGCTTGGTATTACAAGACGAGACAGAAAGTCCTGCGCATGGATCAGGGAACAAACAAAAGTCTGTGACATCATTGGAAGAGTAAAGCAATTGAAATGGAGATGGGCAGGCCATATAGCGAGGCGATGGGACGACAGATGGACTAAGGCAATCCTGGACTGGATACCGCTTGATCGCAAACGTCCGCGAAGAAGACCGAAAACACGATGGATTGATGACATCATTAAGTATATTGGACCCGAGTGGCAGAGGAAAGCCCAGGACCGTGAAAGTTGGAAGCATGCTGAAGAGGCCTTCATCCTGTAGAGGATCGATACAGGCTAATGATGATGATGATGATGACCGATTTTTGACATGTCTTGTTAATTGTTTTCAGAAAAGCTTGCAATTAAATCATGGTTCGTTTCACGTTCTTCTAACGTTTGGAAATTGTCTTTTATTACGCAAATTCGCGGCCCTCCTGGTATTCATCATGGTTGTCCTTCTGAACAGGCTATTAATCGTAATATTAGAAAATTTGAAAGTGAGTTTACTCCCCACGATAGTGTGCTGCCTGACAAAAAAAAACCAGAAGTGTTAAAAATATTATAGCCGTTCAAGCAAGTGTAGCCAAAAATGGTAATGTCCCGGTTGCTTGTCGCTCGCAAGAGTTAGGCCTCTCGCCAATGACAACCTGGCGAATTTTGAGGTTGGAGTTAGGCTTGCACCCGTATAAGATGGTACTGCCAGAAAAATTGAAGCCAACCGACAATTGTTTTCGTCGTGAATTTGCCAATTGGGCCCCCCGAAATGATGAAAGCGGACAACAAATTTCATCGCAAAATCATCTCCGATGAGGTTCATTTCACGCTGAATAGCTTCGTGAATAAACAAAATTGTCGGTATTGGTGTGAATTTAATCCACACAGGATTATTGCGGATTGCAGCCGAAAAAGATCACATTTTCGTGTTGATTTTGGCATGGAGGGGTCATCGCTCCTTTCAATAGGATGGCGCACCAATGCACATTTCCCGAGTAAATATGCGATTACTGCGAGCCAAGTTCGGCAATTCGTTAATTTTACGAAATGGACCCATCGCTTGACCTCCGAGATCATACAATTTAGCTTCTTTATATTATTTCCTGTGGGGACATGTGAAAATATAGCGATAAACCCGCGACTATTGGCAACTTGGAAACTAACATTCGTCAAGCCATAATCGCCATACGCCACGGTCATCGAAAATTGGCGCGAGCGAATCCGTGTCTGCAAAAAGAGCCGTGGTGGCCATTTGGCTAAAATTTTGCTCAAATCACAAATTGCATGTCTGAATCTCTCAAATAAACCAACTGGAACCGATTTTGACTAAAAAATGTGTTTTATTTAAGTTCCATCATTTTTACTGGTAGACCCTTTACATGATTGAAAACTTTTTGATGCCTCAACTGGAAGAGCAATGACTGGAGAGGATGTGGTTTCAGCAAGGTGCCACAGCACACCCCTCATGAGAAAAAATCATCATTTTGAAGAACATTTTCCCTAGTCGTTTAATTTTTCGAAATGAAGATTTATAGAGGTCGCCTAGATCTTCGAATTGGACGGCTCCGGATGATTTTTAATGAGACTCCTTGATGTGCATAATAGGCCTCGCAGTATTTCTCTTAACCCATTTTTTCCATTCCTGGCGATCATTTATCATTCTCATCTCTATCATAGATTCTCCCCTAGCCTGTGTGTAAATCTAGGTCTACCTATTCTCCTTGTTTCCATAATTAGTTTCCTCAGTTCAGTTTGCTCTCATTCATTCTGCACAAATGGCCAAACCAGTTCAAGCGTATTATCTCCATATGCCTTGTAATGGATTGTTGTTTTCCTGGCTATTTTTGTAAAGAAATTCATTTTCATCGGGGTTCTTTCCACATGTAATCCGCATAATCCTTTCAATCTAACTTCTGGCATATTTCTGTATCCTATTATCGTCTTTAGGTTGTTTGTTCGCTCTTTTATGTTTTTCAATCTTTTATACATCACTTTATTAAACAATAGAGGGCTTGCTATCGCCTTGTTTGATCCCTTTGTCAATTTGAAATTCGTCAGATGATCCATTTAATTGGACTTAACCTCTCGCTCTTTTATACGCACTTTTGATTGATTCTATAAGGTTTCGAAATAAGTCCAGATCTCTTAGACATTTTCATATGATATGCCTGTCTACCGAATCAAACGCCTCTTTCAGATTAATGAAGATAATAAACATTTAATTTCCAGTTTCCATGTTTCTTTCTATTGTCTGTTATCCTTTCCTCCTATTTGGCATAATTTTCAAAAATGAATTAACACAAAAAATTTAAAAACGAAATAACCATATTATAGAAACAAATACTGTCTTGTTTCCTTTAAAAATTACAAATAATTAAAATAATAGCGTGATACTTACCAGATTTGTTTTAAATACAAAATAACAACTTCACTGAATGATGTTTTTTTCTTACATAGTATAAACGATTATTATCAGGCAACGCAATGCTATCTATACACTAAGCGAATCAATCTTTAGGTTGAAACATTTAGTGTGTGTGTGTTATAATTCAAGGAGATCACATTTTTGAAGTCCCCCGATCAGCGTTTCGCTCACCATATGCGCATCATCAGGACATTATGAACTCCGAGATTAACCATCTGATCTACACTATTTGCTACTTAAAACTGTTTAAAAAGTAAACATTTCCAAGCAATAAAACCCATCGTTCTCTCTTGAAGTGAAAACTATTCATAGCTGTGCCTTCATAAGGCAATACCGGTATTCAGGAATATTCTTCTCGGCTTAATCCACTTCCTGGTTTCCTTTTTAAAGTGGGCTTAAACATAACACCGGTTCATGATACGATTACCAAAACGCCGGCCGCATCTTTAATTCACGTTATAAATTTCGTTAGAAATAGACCGGCTATTATTAGTTTAAACCGCTATCGATTCCGAGACGTTCTGCAGAAATTCTTTTGGATTTTTTCCCCCGTTCCCACAGCGTTTCGGTGTTCCCGTTGTGCCTGCAGCGCCATCTGACACGGATAATCGGTCGTTTCTTTCAATACGTCGAAATCTCTCATTATCTCCGGATGTTCGTGGCGCGTTGTTCCATTGTTCGATCGTGGCATACCATGACCTGCGACGCTTTTCGTGCCATACCGTCACAAAATAACAAGAAAACGAAGAAGAAGAAGAAGAAGAAAAGTCCTGACCTGTTGTGTCCTTCAACTTGTTTGAAGGAGATCATATAGATAAATAATCTTTCACGATATATCAGAATTTTTCATTCATTTCGATTACTTTTAATAATACTGTCATATTACAAAGGATACGCAACCCATGTAGATATATTTATTCCAATTGTTCTAACCAATTTGATGAAAAATAATCGGTGTTTCGGTTAATAATGTCGATTTTGTTAGGAGATGATGTTACTAATACATTTATTGGTATAGACTAATGACGTCTATGGCGTTTTGGAGGGTAAACATTCGTTATTAAAAGCCAGTTCGATTTTAATTGTCATTGTGAAAAAAACAGCTTTTTCATAAATGTAAATATGTCGAATTATGTACCAGAAAAAGGAGAAGAGAACTTCTCCACGATTTATGGAGAAGTTCAATAACCTTCTTTTATTTGAAAAGAAAACTGCCCGATCGAGATCGATCGAGAAAATCGATTGTTGTTGATTGAAGCTTATGGTGAACATGTTCTAACTCAAAAAAAATGTGAACTATTTTCTAGAGGTTTTAAAAGTAGTGATTTTGATATAAAAGGCAAGGAGCGTCCAGAACAGCCGAAAAAGTTCGAAGATGCAAATTTGCAAGTATTATTGGATGAAGACTCAACTCATACGTTGAAACAATTGGCACAAGCATTGAATGTTGCCCAATCCATCATTTTCGAACGTCTATACGTATTGAGAAAGATTCAGAAGGAAAGAAAATTGGTTTAATATGAATTGAATCCATTCTTTGACAGAAAGATGAGAAAAAGTAATAGCTAACGATGGCCAATCATTTGATTATTAACGTAAGCTTTTTGTCATGGAAATAAACACTCAAATTTTGAGAAAAATCGACAATATTAACTGAAATACCTATTAATGTGACAAATGAATTGGCTTACTTGTTTTCTTTACAGGTCACATCACATTTATTAAAATTAAATATTTTAAAAAACACAGCAGCAAAAAAAATAGCAGTGGAATATATGATGAAGCCGATATGGAAACAGATTGGATAGATATAAAAACCAATACAGTCGGAGAAACAACAAAAAATAGGAAGTAAACAAAAAAGAATAAATTGACGAAGACTGTCAATAAAAGAAAAGGACAAAAGCTGAAGCAAGAAAGAAAAAGACACAGAGGACGATAGAACAAAACCTAAATGAATACAAAAAAAGTAAAACAAAAAAATCACTAAACTCCACAGAGCGAAAAAGAAAAACTGGATCACACTAGAAAGGCAGGAGTTGAACGGTTTCAATTCGAATTGAAAATGTCGAACCATAACTTGCATTTAGACCACATTATGTTTTTTGATTTCAAAAATTACAAGAACGCTGTCCAAGTAAAAAACAAGATTTGTGCTATTTATAGAGGAGTTACCACGGTGTAAAAGTGATTTGGTCGGTTCAAGGGCGGATATTTTGACCTAAAAGACCAGCATCGTTCTGGTGGTCCTTTAAACACTGACCTCGAGGAAATAAAGGTCATAATAGACGAAGATCCACGCCCACCCATGTAATAGCAGTTAGTTAAGTTAAATATTGGCAAACTGGCTGTTTTTGACCATCTGGAAAATAAATGGGTACATCTGCTGTTACGATATGTGGTTCCCTCACGAACTTAGTGAGCGAAATATGTTGGATCACATTTCTTTTGACAAAAAAAAATCTGAGGCTCCATTTTCGAAGCAAATGGTAAAAGTGGATACAACAATGTGCAACGAAAAAAATCCTGGAGGTTGCCAGAGTCAGCAATTTACGGCGTACGGCGAAAGACGGCCTTTGTCCGAAGAAAATTATGCTTTGCATTTGGTAGGATTAGAAGAGATTAGAAACATCAACCTCTACAGCTCTACAACCAATACAGTTCACAGTTAGATGGGCTGAAGGCTGCAATTGAAGAAAAACCGCCCGAAGAAAAAGTGTCGCGGACCCGGCTAAAATTTTTAAGCTTTAATGTGGATATTTTTTTCCTTTATTTGGGTTTTTCGCCACTATCTAAAACTCAAAAAATATAAAAAATACCTGTTCTTATTTAAAGAAAGAATCACTGGGTAAAAACAAAAAACCAAACGGAGACAAATTTCTCAGTGATTCTTTTTTGTAATAAATTTGCCTAACGAACAAAATTTTAAAGATATAAAAATGTTATAAAAAAAATGTACAAATTTTTAACGTTAACGTTTCGGAGGGTACTCTCCCCCGTTTTCAAAACTAAACTAAAAAATAAATTATATTAATTTGTAATATATAAATTAATGAGTGAAAGTAAATATATTTTTTTGTATATGTCAATGATACTTACCGATTCTATTAATACCGTGGAATCGATAACAAAATACAGAAGATTAAAAGAAACCGCTATAATTAATTTAAATAAAAATAACTGTATTGCTATGCCTTCGGTAGATTTAAATTCAATATGGTTCCCGATTCTAAAGAATACAATTAAACACATTTAAATATTTGAATACACAATCAGTACAATAAACAATCACACAGTAAACATAACCTATATATATTTTTTGGTAGTATGTCACTGTCATGAAAATCTATTGTTGTCAATGTAAGTTTCGTTGACATACAAAAAATATATTTACTTTCACTCATTAATTTATATATTACAAATTAATATAATTTATTTTTTAGTTTAGTTTTGAAAACGGGGGGAGAGTACCCTCCGAAACGTTAACGTTAAAAGTTTGTAAAATTTTGTATAACCTTTTTATATCTTTAAAATTTTGTTCGTTAGGCAAATTTATTATAAAAAAGAATAACTGAGAAATTTGTCTCCGTTTGGTTTTTTGTTTTTACCCAGTGATTCTTTCTTTAAATAAGAACAGGTATTTTTGATATTTTTTGAGTTTTAGATAGTGGCGAAAAACCCAAATAAAGGAAAAAAATATATGAATACGCCACAATCATTCAGACTTTAATGTGGATGTTTTACCTATATACCTTACTTGCTGGACTCCACCCCTCCAACAAAATAGCAACAAAAATAAGTCAGAGAGAATGGAAAACCCACTTAAAAGAATTATACAAAGATACAGCTGAGCTGAAGGAAAATACTGAAAAAGCAACGGATAGCAGAGAGAATGATTCACCGGCTAGCATAATTATGACGAATTTACAGAAGTAGTGATACAATTTAAAGGCATAAGCACAGTTAGACCAAGCGAAATAAATAATAATTAAGCCAATACATTTCATAAAAATTGTGGCTGTTTCATAATTATTAGTGACTGTTGTTGTTGCTTATTATAGACTATTGAAAGGTTCAGCGAACCTGATGGGGGAGACACGTGGCGAGAATGGGAGGCGGACGAATAGTGGGTAACAGAAATAGAGCTAGACCAAAGACAAGGCGGCCAGACAATGTAAGAAGATATGCTGAAGAATTACTGCGCATCAAATACTTACAAGGGACTGCTGGGGATTGATCCTGATGACGGCAAAGGTTGAAGGAGGTCAGAGCTCACTAACAAGCTATAACATCATATGGAGAAGAAAACGAAGATGGGAAGAAAGAATATGTTTTTTTTTGTATAAAAATTGCGTTTAGATCTTTATAAACCTCCTAAGTTCAGAGATACAGTTCAGAAAATGCTTAGACACGTCTTAAATGACTTCATATATTTCTTCTAAAAATATTAAGAACCTGTAAATTACTAGGATGTAACTATGTCTACTGTCTGTATACTGTTTACTCTTACTGTCCTGTTCACTCTTTGGCATCATTTCTATGTTTCCTAACGGCAGTGTGGGATACTGCTTCCAGTTCTTGTTCTAGGATCTGCGGCCCCAGCTAGTCTTAAAACGTTGGAAGGATTGTAGACGACCTGATCTTCCCCTATCTGGGAGACTCATACTTTTTTAACTCAATTTTTTGAGCCAGACCTGAGTAGAGTGGATTGATACGGTACCTTCCTTCTCTATTTTGTTGTTAAGAACCTAAGTTTTTGTTAAAAACCGTCGACTGAATATTATACAGTGGAATCATTTTAGTGCTGAACAAAGCATGTCTATTTGTTGGAGCAAAAACTTGAAATCGAAAACTAAACTAAACTACACTTTAAGGAGTGATGTATCGTAATTTTTAAATAAAGAAAAAAACAGAAATACGTTTTTAACATCCTAGTTTTTTGTAAAAATATGAAATTTTACCGGCGATAGCGCGAAATATTCAACCATCATTCCCCACTAAATTAAATGACCTATTTGTACACAACACAATTCCTCCTCGGCCCCCCTTTTTCCTTTTGTTCTCTTTTAATCGCGCCAACTTAATTCCAGTACCGAAAAAGACTACGCTTCCGACATCTTCTGCGATCCGAACTTCCGAAAAACCGATGTCGATGGGAAAATTTTAATTATTTTTCATAAAGGAGCGCCGAGCCTAATCCACCGTCCTCCTCCGTCAGCTGGTACAACGACGAAAAAGAAAAGGACCTCGACGTCAATTAATTATCCTCGACCGACGTCGAACAGAAGGAGACCTAAAACGGTCCGAATATAATAAATCAAACGAGGAAGGACGTGTCTTGATACTGAAAGAATATGGAGAAGAAGAGGAATGAATAGTGGAAGGCGGGATACATTTGTTGTTATTAAACGGAGACTTTATATGGTTCTTTACGAGAATAGATTGATGATTTATGGAGGAGTTACCAGTATTACTGCCGCTATAGAAACGAATGAAGAATTTATTATAAATTCTGCACTACCAAACCAATGCATCATCTGTATAATATTTAAACAAATAAAACCAATTTAATTTTCATTAGTGATTATGCATAATTTAATTTGAACGAATATGTAAACAAACAAAATGTACAGCCTATATCAGAAGTTAGTGTACGCGTTTTTTCAAAAGTGCAAGAGATATCTACAGTTGAACCGCTGAAAGATTACTCGTGCATCATCAATTGCCTGTATCATATACATTGTCTCAATATATTACATTTCTTTACCGAATGAGAGAGAAAGAAATAAAAAATCAATAAGTATGTCTTCATGCATGAGATAACTGTACATCGGGGTAGAAAGAGAAAGTAACAAAAAAAGTAAAATGTGTTTGTTCATACCGCCGGTTAAAAGTTCGTCTATTGAGTTCAGCGATCCTGTTTCGATTGCCATTTGAGTTATTTTGTTATTGTGTTTTAGTAAAATGTGGTGCTGTAAAGTCCAGTTTTATTGTAAAATAAGTTCTTATAAGAGCTAATGTAATTGATTATATATATACATATATATATATATATATATATATATATATATATATATATATATATATATATATATATATATATATATATATATATATATATATATATAAATAGCCAGAGACATTTTATTACAAATGTTTAATAAAAATAGTTAAAAAAAAATTTAAAATAAACAACCGTTTCAAAATAATAAAGGAAATCGAAGTCTTATTTATTTTTTTTAATTTAACATTTTGTGTGATTTCAGATGTCGGGAAAAACACTGAAATCGCAAGCCCAATAATTTGTGCTTAATGTTTATGAGTATTTCGACGTAGAAAAAAACAATGGGGAACCTTTAGAGCCTTTTTTAACCATTCAAGGGGTAAATAATATTTAATTTGATTACATTTTACTTATTTTACATTATTATTTTGTAAATATTCTTAATTTATTTTATTAATATAAATAGGTTAATAACTAATATAAGTGTCAAATAGTATGCATTGGGACATAACCAATGATAGTTATGGGAGAAAATGCAAGTGTAATATAAACCAGAATCCAATCATTAGCAAGCAATGCGGAAAAATAGTGCATATAGTCATCGAGATCTTGCTAAAAATAACCGGCAATAACCGAAATAACGTGCCAAGAAACCGAAGAAGAGCAGTACTAACGAAATTAGAGATAGCTGATGTTACTGTTTAGTGTCTTGTTCGACAAATAAGTGAATAAACAAAAATAATTATATAATTAAGTAATCCTACACGAAAAATATAAATATTCATCGATATACGAGGTATGCAAATAATGTACTGAGACTGTTGGCGTAGCGTTCCATCTGGCAATAGTGATGATTTCTCCCTTAGGATCACGCAGCAATTTTCTTCAGAAACTAAATTTTTCTAGTCGGTTACAGCATTATCAATGTTTTCAAATATCCCAAGCGATGTCCTTGAAGATGCATTTTCAATCTTTTTAAAAAAATTACAAGGATACACATCTGTCATACAGTCATATGTCATCTACAATCAGACAAGTCATCATAGTAAAATACATACTTCTACAACATTTGCTAATTACAGAAAAGTTTTACTATTTTTAAGGTAATTTTAATAACATATACTTCATAAAGAATTTAAACGTGGCCGCACATCAATTGAAGATACTGCATGTTCGCGACACTAAAAAACCGATATAACCGACCAATTTCCTCAAAAATTCACAATATCTGATAACTGAAGGTACGCGAACTTGTTGACATTATAAACATCTCGATGGAGCGTTTCACTACATTTTGCACGATGTCTTGGGCATGGAAAAGTTTTCCGGTGGATCAAGTTGATATATTCATCGAATTTTTAAGAGAACTTTTGAAGTGAAAACTTCTTTAACCGCGTTGAGCGATTTTCGGTAGGAGCAAAACTTATAGGTTCGCGTCACCGACATGCTTGACGTGTGCCAATTGTATTTTAAATGTGTTTTAAATTAAATTGTGTGTTTAGATAATCAATATTTTAATATTGAATCACTGTGCAGTACAATAGTGAGTACTTAATATGTTAATATTTTTATGTAGAAAATGAATAACAAAAACAAAGCATTTATTTTCGAATATTTCCAATATTGGTATCAATATTTGCGTTGAAAAATTTGATATTATCTATTTTTCTAATATTTAATCTCTGCAATATATCGTGCAATGAATATTTCATAGTGGCTTAGGAGTTATCTTACTAGCTTGATAAAACAGATTTCTAGTTGTTCGATAGTATTTTTGCCGCGGATTTTAAAATTAACAAACTATAAATTTTATAATAAATTTAATTTCTTAAAAGTATTGTTTATTGGTTTAAATTGTCAGAAATAAAATACGTGTTTTGTTATTTTTTGCAAAATGATTATTTATAAACTTATATCATTCAATTTCACGATTAGAAATTTACAAAAAGTACTCTAATATAATTAGTTTTTCTAAATGTCTACGTGAAAAAAAATATACATTTAAAGAATAATTAATTTTAAAATGCAAAAAAACACACACAGTTATTCCAAAGTTTCAAGTTTTCACTTCTGTCGGCAGACCCCATGACTGCCTAGTTTTTTTTTAATTTTTCACGACACAAAACCACCAACAATATTTCAAAATGTCAAAAAAAATAAGGTCTTCTACAACTCTTATATTGGATCATTGGTGTGGAACACTCGACTTCCAATAGATTTATCACAAAACACCAAGTCAAATGTTTGTATTTTTTCGACACTCGTTTCTTTCTTTCAGTATCATCAGAAGATGATTCAATATGCTGATACATAGCAAGTTTCTTTAATTTTATAATGGAGATAAAACAACCAATGATAGATTCACAGAAAAACAACCAAGACAGATTATAAAATTATTTAAAGGGATTAGATAAAAAGTAAAGTTTTGGGGTTATCAGAGGCGCACCAGCAACTAAGAAGACTATTTAGCGACTGCACCTACAGCTTAGAGTGGGTTTCGAACCACGGTCATCAGCCCGAAAACCCCGGTCAGCACCCCCTTCGGGCTATCTATCAACACTTGGTTTTATGCTTAACCGAAAGTATCTCGAGAAGCCTACCGACTGGCGAGTGATGAACGTAGAAAACCACTCAGAACACATCCGGCCTTACCCAGCCTCGAACTGGAGTGACTGAGGGGTGATTCCTTGTCAGATTTTACACTCTTATCTAGAAACATTCACAAGAATTTTAGAAAAACTTTTTTACCTAGTACGGGATTCGAACCCGCTCCACATTAACTGGCGTAACGTAAGGCTGACGCCTTAGGCACCACAGCGAATGTTGTTCCAGATGAAATAAAGAATGTATTTCTACCCTAACCCCTATTTGCTAGATAGTGTTCCATTTGACTTATATTGTTATTAATTCAATCTTTTTTTTTTTTTTACTTTAATATTTATTTTTAATATTTTATTACACGTGATCTTCAAGAAAAATACGTATATTAAAAAATTACCTGTGAGTAGACCTCCATTCACTAGCAAATGTCAAAATCTTAAAAAAAGGTCTCAATTATTGTCTTTTTATAACGCTATTCGCTACTAGAATATCGATCGAGGAGAGAAACGCAATTTATGAATATACCGATATTGGTTTTATCAATTGTAAAATACTTCTGATTACAAAAGTACCGATAACAAAATATAAAAATATTTATTGCACATGGTATATATATATATATATATATATATATATATATATATATATATATATATATATATATGTGTATATATATATATATATATATATATATATATATATATATATATATATATATATATATATATATATATATATATATATATATATATATATATATATATATATATATATATATGTGTATATATATATATATATATATATATATATATATATATATATATATATATATATATATATATTGGTTTTATCAATCGTAAAATACTTCTGGTTACAAAAGTACCGATAACAAAATATAAAAATATTTATTGCACATGGTATTTATTGCACATATATATATATATATATATATATATATATATATATATATATATATATATATATATATATATATATATATATATATATATATATATATATATATATGTATATATACATGTATATATATATATATATATATATATATATATATATATATATATATATATATATATATATATATATATATATATATATATATAAGAATGCACTCTACAGGGATCTCGGAAACCATAAGAGATACAGATATGACTGAATTAGAAAAAAGTTTCTGAAAAGTTTCTCGGAAAGCACCTCACTGCAACGTCACGTTTCCAAATTATAAAAATTCCGAATATTTCCGAAGAAACCGAATTTTCGCGATTTGGATGTTATTCATTTCTGATTCTATTTGAAAAGATATGTCAAAATAAATTTGACATATTCATGGCCACTTTTTCTCCTCTATAAGTTTGTGCAATTAGATTTTTAATCCGACGTTTCGACTTTTCTGGACCATTATCAACTGTATTTTTTAAATAATCGAAAAATTTTATTTTATGTTTAGTAAATTCTACTTCTTATTCTGAATCCAAAGACATGTCACACTTAGTATTTATTACACATATTCGACGAAGGGATGATGTTAATAATAATTTCCGATAAGGGTTTGCATTAATTTGCAATACTTTCAATAATTTGTATAGATGTGACATTTGACAGTCTATCAGGTTTAAATTTGTTAATTATTATACTTAAAATAATGGAACAACGTTCTAACGAAGAACAATTTGATATAATTTGCTGTTACATCGAGAGTCGTATGAATTGGGTTTTATAACAATTTTTTTTTTCCTTATAATTAAAAAGTTATATCAAATTGAAAATACATTTTTAAACCTAGTACCGATGACACGCCGACAATTCCCGAAAACAATATGTGACCTCACCGCAATATGTGACCTCACACAATGTACCGAAGGCCAATCGCTTCGGCTCGGGACAATTCGGTTACTTAAACCCGAAATTTTCTTTCGGCCTGTTTCTGAACAGAGGTTCCGAAAGAATCGGAGTTTCGGGAAAATAAAACAATTTATCGATCTTTAGTCATTGTTCTATAGGTTTAACCTATATCTTTTACTGCTTTTGTTGGTTTACGATCGATTTGAAAATATACTTGCTTTTAATTGTAATTTAGGCTTTCGGTGCTGTTTTAGACGTTATTCTCATATATATGGAGGCTCAAAGGTAAGGTCAGAATGAAATCAGATTATGGTCCCTTTTGTTTTTTGCATTCGTTTTTATAACTTTTATTTGTATTATTTAATTCATGTAGGGATAACAAATTAATGTGCCAAATTTATAAGAAGGAATATTCCTGCGTGTCCGCAAAGAATCTACATGTAGCAACACAACCGAGGCTAGTAACAATAAAAAAGCGTTTCAGGATCGTCAATTTTGTAGGATAGGAATAATAATATTCAAGAATTAGACAAGAACAGACAAGAACAAAATACGACTACTGATTTGGAAGGTAATCGTATATGAAAAGTCTTATACTTATGAAAGTTTTACAGGATAATCTAATTTGTAGACGGTGGAGGAGTACAGAAATTTGTGATTAGTTGGATGAACATTAACTAGTTAAATTAAGGACTTGCAAAGCAGTTTTCCATGGAATCAAAACAAACATCTGAAGGAGTATGCAAAAAAATGAAAATAGAAAAGCAAACCTACTATCCAAACAAAAAGTAAAGAAAATGGTATGTTTCTATTCTAAATAAAAACAAAACAGTTAAAATATTTTGTTTTTCAGGATTTTGGTACATTTCATCTATTGATTGAACATATTCATTTGATAGGGTATGGTTAAACACAGGTTAGAAATTTATTATAGCCATTGAAGACTGATGGTAGGCTGACAGTGGTTTTCTAGTGGATAGACTTTAACAGGAGATTCCCACACTTCGACTATAAGTTTTCCACTCAAAAAAAAAGGTTTAGGTGCCTACTCTTATTTAGGAAATCTCTAGTTGGTCATGCATTAGAGTTAGTTCGCGGCCACATTTATTTATATTTGCAAATATTATTAAATCAAGAGTCTAATGTGGTGGTTTGTAAAACATGTAAGGCAAAAAATCGCTATCGTTTTAAAAATACTGAAAACTTTAATTAAAGCAATAATAAATATTGTTAATATAGTTTAGTGTGGTGGTTTGAAGAATCGGTGTGATTTTAAAATGATTGCAAATTTCAATGAAAGCAATCAAACAAACATTAATTGATTATTAATGTAGTTTACATATTATAATTTACTGTAATATATTATCCTAGTTGGGGGAAGTTTTATTATGTATATTTAACAGTATTTATGTATTCTTTATTGAAATAAAATTAGCGATTTAAACGGTATGTGTTTTGTTTTTCTAATTATGATTTATTATTTTTTCGCTCAAAAAATAATTACAAAACTAGATAATATCATTTGATTATTCGATATTTAACATTTTTCATTATTTTTGAAAACCAATATTACAAATATGTAACATATAATGTTTTTTGTTTGAGTATTTATTATCTGCTGACGCTGCACAATCGTGACATTGAGTGTCTTGAACTTTTCTTAATTTTTTATTAATAGTCAAGGTAACTATATAAGCTTTACTTCGAACTTTATATGCTGGACATACACGTACTTCTACAATGCAAATACCATTTTTGCGATTAAGTTGAAAAAAACTTATAGCCTTGTCACCGTAACTCTCTCGTGACACCCTACGAATAGTGTAATTATATTTAATAAAAATATTTTGTTTCTTATTTACATTTATATTATTATTCTAAAAAGGAGCGACATTAGCTGTGGTGTCTAAGGCGTCAGCCTTACGTTACGGCAGTTAATGTGGAGCGGGTTCGAATACCGTACATAGGCAAAAAAGTTTTTCTAAAAATTGTTGTGTATGTTTCTAGATAAGAGTGTAAAATCTGACAAGGAATCACCCCTCAGTCACGCCAGTTCGAGGCTGGATAAGGCCGGATGCCTTCTGAGAGGTTTTCTACGTTGGTCACTCGCCAGTCGGTAGGCTTCTCGAGATACTTTCGGTTAAGCACAAAACCAAGGGTTGATAGCCAGAGGGGGGTGCTGACCGGGGTTTTCGGTAGCTGATGACCGTGGATCGGAATCCACGTTAAGCTGTAGGTCCAGTCGCTAAATAAAAGCCTTCTCAGTTGCTGATGAGCCTCTAACCACAAAACTTTAATTTTTTATTTAAAAAAAAAATTACATCGATGCTTTAGCACCTCGAACATCAGCTGAATTGAACCAAATGTCATTTTTCAGAAAATCTGTGACCATAAAAATATCCACTGCAAGTATATTATTAGAATTAGCCTTTATGAATCCTTTGTCACTTAATAAATATAATTAGAAGCCGTTGACGACGTCACAAACATAGCCAATCGTGACACGTTCGTAGTCACGTGATTTTTATTTAAATTTTATACATTTTAATTCACTTTATATTTAATTGTAACAAGTTTTTAAAAAGTTTTTCGCATCGATTACCAATATTATTTATAATAAAGTTTTGAAATAAAGTCAAAAAATCGATAATTATTTTTTATTCAAAAGCCTAATTGTAGGCCTAATTGTGTACAGAAATATAATATTTTTAAAAATATCCCGAACGGCATCAACGCAATCGATCAATTTTTGAAAGATTAGTTACAAATTTAAGGGAACATGGTGCAGTTAACAAACCAGTGTTACATCGCAAAAAAAATGTTCACCCTGAGCAGGTAATATAGAAGATGATACTGTAGGACTTCGTAGTATTGAAAAGGAACATGCTGTTCCTAAATCAGTCGCACAAAGAATACTTAGTCAAGAAGGATACCGTCCTTATAAATTCCGAATCTGTCATACTTTTGCTTCCTGGCGATTACGAGCGCAGAATGACTTTTTGCGAATGGTTTACTAGACAATGTTAAGAAAATCGTCATTTTTCTAATAATGTCCTCTGGATGGACGACAGTTATTTTTATAATAATGGAAACTTCGTCAAACAGAAAAAATCGTCATTATTGGTCAACCCAAAATGAAAATCGTGTACATCGAGACATCAACACCGTTTTAGATTTAACATGTGGTGTGGTATTTTGGGAACTCGAGTTATAGGACCCATAATTTCTGAAGGAATACTAAATTCCGAAAGATACGTACGCTTTTTAAGAAACAATATCGAAGATATTCTGGACAATATTTCATCAGCGATAACCAATAATACGTGGTTTCAACCAGATGGGGCTCTTCCTTATAATTTCAGAAATAGTATGGAATATTTGAGAGATAAAATTGAACCTCATGGTCCTCCGCGATCACCAGACCTTACACCGATGGACTTTTTCTTTTGGGGTTCCTTAATGATGAAGATTACTGGAAGACTATTAAAAATAATGATGAGTTGAAAGCTAAAATTAAAGCTGCGATAAGAGAAATAACTCCAGAAATGTTAAACAATGTTATGGAAAAAATTGTTTACCGATGTTATTTATGTTTGGAGAATGAGGGTGGAATATTTGAAAATAAAAAAAAATATATTATAAAAATAAATGTTTGTATTATATAAAATTAATTATTACTTGTTGAATTTTTAGAGAACTTTCTCTGATTTCAGAATTGTACATACATTCATAACATTTTGTTGTTAGTCTATTTCTGTAATAAATTTAATATTATTCTCAATAATGTAAAGAAAATGTTTTGAAAACCTACAAAACTTTAAATACAACAATAAAAATATTTTTTTTATATAGACTTATTTGCATTGATGGCGAGTTTTTAAGTCTAAAAAGTAGAATTTTTCTAAACATAAAATAACATTTTTCGACTATTAAAAAATCAAAAATCGAATTACACCACCTTGTAGAGGAGAAAAAGTGGCCATAAAAATGTCAAATTTATTTTGACATATCTCTTTAAATAGAATCTGAAAAGAATACAATTTAAATCGCAAAAAATCGGTTTTTCCCACATATCTTCGGAAATATTCGGGATTTTTAAAATTCCTAAACGTAACGTTGCAGACTTCAGTGAGGTGCAACTTTTTTCTAATTTAATCATTTTTCTATCTCTTATGGTTTAAAAATTGCAGTCATTCTTAGGAATTGCAGCCATTCTTGTCATTTTGTCCTTTCAAAATGATTTTTATTTCAAAATTCATTAACCTTCTGTGTTCATCTTCTGTAAATTTCTTTATTCCATATATTCTTCTTACCATCTTTCTTTATTGCCTCCTTTACAGCCTCTTTCAATGTTTTACTTAATTTGTAAATCGTACCCATTTGGCATTAGATTACGGTAAACTAATTGTAGGGATTTGTGAATCCTATTTGTCATTAAATCTGAATTATCGTAATGAAATTTCACTATCTGAACGCTCTTATATAAATTATAGAAAAAAATAGCGTCTTATTTCTTTAACAAGTTAGAAATAATTAAAATGGTAGTGTGATACTTGTTCCACCTATTACATATATAATATTATGTTACTTATTAACCTTATAAAAATATTTTTCTTACGATCTCTAAATGTGTAAACTCGATGATCGAAGTTTAAAAACGTAACATAAAATTATAATATGGGAATATACAACACCTTTCAAGATTTATATTTCGATCCTATGTTGGAAAGTCACTACTTACCTGAAACAATATAAATTTAATTAGACATTTGTTTACAAATGAAAACATATATATATATATATATATATATATATATATATATATATATATATATATATATATATATATATATATACACATACATTAATAACAGAAATCTTTCATCCGTAGTTCCACGTACCTCCCAGGACAGGTTTCTGGCATCACAGCCATCGTCAGCTGGGCTCGAGTCAAACGCAAGGAGATAGCTGAATAGAAACGAACAGAGCGAGACCAAGTCAACTAGCTTTATTGATGGTGGGTCGCAATCTCAATGCAATTCGCGTCATCCTACGGTGAATGTTCGCAGCAGTCGGAATTACGCGATGCATTCTTCTCACAACCGTATCTATATTTTGAGCATATCTGATACCTACATTCAGGGTTGTGAGAAGAATGCATTGCGTAGTTCCGACTGTTGCGAACATTCACTGTAGGATGGCGCGAGTTGCATTGAGATTGCGAACCGCCATCAATATGGCCAGCTGACTTGGTCTGGCTCTGTTCGTTTCTATTCAGCTGTCTTCTTGCGTTAGACTCGAGTCTAGCTGACGACGGCTGATTTGAAACGAACACGAGGTACGTGGAAGTGTAGATGAAAGCTTTCTGTTATTCAAATATCTCTCTCCACGGCCCCACTACATTATCGTTTGAGTATATTACCTATATATATATATATATATATATATATATATATATATATATATATATATATATATATATATATATATATATATATATATATATATATATATATATATATAACATGTATTGGGTTTTTTCCGGGAGTACATCCGGTTGTCGGGAGCTTGCACTACACCTTACCTTACGGTAGAACTGAGTGAGATCGGTTCGCCGTGTAATATTTATGTCTTCTGGCCTCGGTCTTAGTCGGTAGCGATTGGCTGGCACTGGCGCTAGCTCCGTCCCCTGAGGCGTTTGCAACGTCTTTGTGTCCAGTGGTGCTCTGGATGTTGTGCTGTCCGGGTCTGCTGGTCTAAGAACGCTTTTCCACGTTGGCGGCAAGTGTAGAGAGTCGTCCCTCTTGTTTAGGCTTCCCTGCTTTTCGATCTCTATAGCTTCTCTGACCACGCGTGTCCGAAAATGGTTTATGTTGGCTATTTCGTTGCAATCATCAAAGTTAATTTTGTGGCCTGTTTCTAGGTGTTGGAATAATACCGATGTTGTTTGCTTGTTCCGTATGCTTACTTTATGTTCCTCGATTCTGGCAGATATTTTTCGGTTTGTTGGTCCGATGTAGATTTTGTTACAGCCTGAGCATGGGATGCGGTACATTCCTTGATTTTCTAGCCTGACCTTGTCTTTCAGGTTTCTCAAGGATGCGCCTATTGTTCGGTGAGGTTTGTATGCTGTCCTTATACTGTGTTTTCTTAAAAGTCTTCCGATACGGTCCGTTGTTCTTTTGATGTATGGCAGTATTACGTGGAATGTCTCTTCGGCTTGTTCTGTCGTGTTTTGTGTTTGGTGTTGTTGTATTGCACGGTTGATTGTCTTTTTTGAGTAGCCGTTTTGTTTTAGAGTGTTCGTTATGTTGTTGAGTTCTGCCTGCTGTGCATCGTTGTCCGTAAGGCAGATGGATCTTGAGATTAGGGTGTTTGCTACTGCCTGGATTTGAGTGGGTGTTTGTGTGTGTGTTGGTTTTCTGTATACCGTGTGTCGTAGGCGCATTTCTGTTGTTTTTGTGACTAGAACGTCCAGGAACGGTAGCTTGTTTTGTTCTTCAATTTCGAGTGTGAACTGTATTTTTGGGTGTTGGGAGTTCAGACGTTTTAAGAAGTTGTAGAGCTCCGTTTTTCCGAAAGGCCATAGAACAAATATGTCATCGACGTATCTTAACCAGAGCTTTGGTTTGAGATGGGCCTTTTCAATGGCTTGCCTTTCAAAATAGACCATGAATAGGTTTGCCACAGCGGGAGAGAGGGATGACCCCATTGCTGCGCCTTCAGTCTGTCGGTGCTTCGCGACAGTAAGCACCGAAGATGCCAAATTATATTTTGGCGAAACATCTGCAAGCTCCCGACAGGGACCAACCCGACAACCGGATGTACTCCCGGAAAAAACCCAATACATACATATATATATATATATATATATATATATATATATATATATATATATATATATATATATATATATATATATAATATTTTCTTAAAAATGACTGGTACGAACCGCCAACTGACTTTAGAGACTTTAAACTTGAAGTGAACACACATCAGATGTTGTCCGCTTCCTCAGTGTTGCAAGATCGAACACTACGCAGTCTCATTACTTTATTTACACACCTCGTATATCACAACTATATTAGTAAAGTCTTGTGGATCGCAACTACTTATATATATTTAGAAAGTCTACATCAATAACACCAATGACGAAAGAAGAGAAATAAATCAATCCACGACTTATTAAGGAAAATAAAAGTGCAGGATCCCTAATGAACATACTGAAATCAAAGTCAGTGTGAAGAAAAACAAAAGAAATGTTGTACCGGCAAGTGGTATTATACCGCTGCGAGATGGATACTGAATCAGGTCTGAAGAGCTCAAGCTAGAAATGTGGGAAAGGAAGATTCTCTGAAAAATATATGGAGGCAAAAAAGTTGATGGCATATGGGAACTAATGGTATTTTATAACAGTCTCCTATAACTTCATTGTTAAGAGCTCAAAGTATAAGATGGCTGGGTTATGTTGAAAGGTTATCTGACAACCAAGCGACAAAAAAATACTTGAAGAGAGGCATAACGACTAAAACGAGAAGGGGGACGACCGAGGAGAGAGTGAAAGTGCGATATATATATATATATATATATATATATATATATATATATATATATATATATATATATATATATATATTTTTTTTTTTTTTTTTTTTTCTGTCCAATTGCTATCATGCGCCCATCTTTCGGGCTCAAAATGGCCAGTTGACATGGCCTGGCCCCGAGCTTTATTTGCTGCTTTCAACAACTGCAACAACTGAGTTTATCTGGAGCTCGGCTGATAGGCTAGAAACCGGTCTCGAAAGATATGTGGTAGCGCATGATAGCAGTTGGGCAGAGATGAGCGGTGGCACCACGTGGACTAAGGGTGAAATATTTCGGTAATATTTCCCTCCACGGCCCCGTTACGGTATCTTGTGGGCATATATATATATATATATATATATATATATATATATATATATATATATATATATATATATATATATATATATATATATATATATATATATATATATAGATTGATCGTAAATGTCGACGAAGAAGACCGAAAGCACGATGAACTGATGACATTATTAAGTATATTGGACCCGAATGGCAGAGGAAAGCTTAGTACCGCGAGAATAGAAAGCATGCTGAAGATGCCTTCATCCTGCAGAGAACTGACACGGGCTGATGATGATGATATATTCCTTTATCCCAGTTCGACAAATACTTCTGTTTTCTTCTTAGATCAAAAACTTTTCGAATGACCCTAATACTTTATTCTGAACAGGGGGTACACGTTTTTTTAAGTATAATGTTTTGTAATGAGCCAGTCTCTTTGAAAATTTTAATTTATTTGTAAATAGCATTCCCATTCGGCATTATACTGCGCTACACTAATTGTAGGGATTTGTGAATCCTATTTGTCATGAAACGTGAATTATCGTAATGAAATTTCACTATTTGAACGCTCTTTACGATTGTTTAACGTGGCACTTGTGATAGATGACACCTGTCAAATATAAACTTCAAATAGTTTATTGAAAAATAAATGGCGCACAATTCGAATTCTGCAGCTCTTTTTAAAAATCCCAGTGTTGCTAAAACAGGTCTGACGTATTTATAATGTATCAAATTTCAACGCATGCATAATAAACAATTCTTCCTTGTATAATTTCTCGTCCAAATATTTTAAATTTATAGCAACAATATCTGTTTAAACGAAACTCGCAGTGATTTTTATTAAATACTGAAACGACACCAACAAAATGCATAAAAAACGTGCACTACATTAAAATATGTAAATTAAGTTGCGGTACAAAAAAATATGTGCTACTTTTATGTTAACGATTGTACGAGCCCGACATATGATACATTAGCAAGAACTTAAAACACGTGAGAAACTGAAAGAGCGAAAAATATTAAGTTCGCGTCAGATATCGCGAAACCGTCTCCCATTTTAAAACATCTTTGACTAATATGCATAATTTGCCGCAGGCCAGTACAGAGAAAAGAATTTCACTGACTATTTACAATTTAAATAGTAAATCTAGAGATACATACACTCCAGGCAAGTGATATTGAAATTGTAAATTAAATTAAATATTTAGGAGTACTGTTGGATCCTGAGCTAACGTTTTCTAATCATGTCAGTTGTCTATGTAGAAAGATTGGGAAAAATAGGGTTCTTTAGTCGTATATCGTCATATTTATCACCCTGGTCGAAGAGGCTTGTATATAATATTCTAGTTTTACCCCATTTTACTTATTGTATGTCTGTGCTGATATGTAATAAGGAGAGTATTGGTACTATTGAACTGTAATAGGTATAAACCGATAGAGGTAAGGTTGCGGTCGTTGGATTGGTTTTCAGTTGCCCGGGCCATTGAAGGGGTTAAGATTCGACTGATATATAAAATAAAACATAATTTGTTGCCCCCTTATTTGAATACTTTTTTGGTACAAAGAGTAAATATGCATTCTTACGATGTCCGTTCTAATAACAATTATGATGTACCAATTATGAGAACTACTACTCCCCAGAAGTCATTGTTTTGGGAAGGTGTTTGCCTCTTCAATACTTTGCCCGCCCACATAGGGAGCGCTAATGTGTATGTATTTAATAGACTGATAAATTATTATTTGAAGCAATAGAGTATTTTATCATTTAAACAGTGTTAGTTATTGCCTTTTGATTCTATTTTCTTTTGTTAAGATTTCTTAGAATTTTTCTTACTTATATTTATTTTTTTGATATTGATTTTGTTTTGTTACTATTAGCTGCATAGGCCGAATAAAGTGTGTATTTATTTATTTATTTATTTCACCTAACAATATGTCAAAAATACAAACGAAATGTTTAAAAGAAAAGACGAGGGGGCTGGACAAGAAAAAGAAATAAAACAAAATTCAATTGAATAATATAATATTGTTATTTTGTAAATTATGTTCAATTATCATCGTCACTGGATGATTAAGAACCACTGCAACACGTATTTGATCGTCTATTTTTATTTCGGTTAAACAATTTACGTTAAATTGGTGTCAAAAAGGTCTAGGCCTAGTTTCTAACACCATCTTCGCGGACGCAACATCTGTTAGTCGAGCGATCGTAATGAAAACAGGTGACGATGATGTCATTATGTTTGTTGTAATCGTAAAAAAGTCGTAAAGTTTACTTCAGAATAATGGCTAGATTTGCATATAACATCATCAAATGTTTGAAGCTGATTAATTTTTTTGTAGATCGGGAAAAAAATATCGAAGTTCAATTAAAGAAAGACCACCTTCCCAGAAAAGTCACGTTAGGATCAGTAAGATATGATAAATTCTGACTGAACAGTTCAACTGCGTGAAGATATTTATCGAAAGACACTTTATTACCATACTTCTTGCATGGACGAAGCTATTATCTGACTAGTTTGAAAATTGATATTTTTAATTTATATTTTTAATATAAATATATATTTATAATATATAATTAAATATATATATATTTAATTTTTTAAAACGTTAAAAAAAGTGGTAAAAGTCGCGAAATAAGGGCTATTTTAAGACATTATTTAAAACAAAGACTTCAAAGCAACTGGCACCACTCATGAAATTTGCGAAAAAGATGGAAGGTGCCTTATCACCGCTCAGCTTTGGTTCAGAAAGCCTCGGGAGATATGAGTCTTGATGATAAGGGAGGATTACGTCGTCAACGGTCTCTCGATGTAGACGGTTTAAGAGCAGTTGCGGCTGGAGATCATAGAATAAGCACTTACAAACTTTCAGGGAAATAGTATCTTATATTATAGTTAACCGGGAGTAGCGAGACATATGAATGGTGCGAAAGTTGAAAAAGTACCGATTTTTATGGAAAAAATATTTGAACAGTTTGTTTTTGTTGATTTAATCCGCTTTAGAGGTAATAAGTAACTTGAAGATTACAATAGTGTTGAGTTTTGTTCTAATAATAATGGTTAGAAAAAGCCCAGAGCTACCATCGGAAACTGCGGCAAATTTACAAAAATTTAAAACTTACTTTGTCTACTGAACGATATATAGTGAAAAAAGATGAAATAACTGGCAAAATTGAAAATAAAAAGAAGACAGGACGGCCAAAAGCACTAGAAGTAGAATTATGTTAGAAAAATGGCTTCATTTGAAGTCGAGTTATGCTAGAGTAAACGGCTCGTCTAAGACTAAAAAATTATTTACGTAATTTCAGATACAGGGACTTCGCCAAAAAAATCTGTAAATTACCCATTACATTTTTAGAAATTGGTCATTTTTAATAACGAAAGCAAATTTTGTTTATTTAGTTCCGATGGCCATCAATCTGTGTGGAGAAAAAAAAACGAGAGCGCTGAACACAGTAAAGCACAGTAGTGGAAAAATTATAATCTGTGGGTGTGTCTTAGCTTGACTTGGAAATTTAGTAATCACTGATGGGATCATAAATATTCCGAAGTACGCATACCAGAGATGTCTTCAGATTCCAGTAAGAAAACGACCCGAAGCACGTGGTGACGGTTACAGATGTCTCCATACAACATCAGAAGGTTATTTAGAACTTTCCAATGATCGGATCTTAATTATGTTAAAAACTTATGTCATTTAGTATTTTCATCAAGTTGCAAGAAAACAAGTGTACAAATATCAGTTCTTTAAAAAATTGTATTAGTAAAATAGGTCCCGAGACGATTACAGGTTATCAAAGATAATAAAGGATACAGTACAAAATACTAAATTGTCTATGGCCATTTTTAGAAACTTTTGTAAGGATATTCAAATCTCATTCAAAAGTGTTACTTCTTGAAATATTTCCTCTTTATTTAGCCTTTTTCTATCGTAAAGACGATATAAGTCTCTCTAATATCCTACGATCTTTCTCTATTCTGCGCTACTCGAAATTAATTCAAACCTGCTACCCATTTTAATTCATCATACTAGCATTGGGGCAGTCTTCACATGCTTCTTTGCTCTCCCCAAGGTCTCCATTGAGTGATGTTGCCACTCCATAGTTCTCTATGTTTTGCAACATGTTCCTATGTTCACCCAATTCCATTTTAATGTGCGTATACGTTTGACATCTTCGATCTTGGTTTATTCTCTTATCCATTGGTAGGTTTTAAAGATCTTAACTATTATTTATTGAACTTTTCTTTTTAGATTTATTCTGGCTATTTAGCGCCCTTACCAATCTGTAGATCCTCAAATATTAATATCAATTTCATACCAAATTTAAAGTCAAGATATATTCTCTTTCCACAAATATTAAACAAACACACACATCCACGCCGAAATAGCAGGAGTCGAACTCGCTAAAATTATGGTATAATTATGTTAATACTTAGAACATTAAAAAAATTAAAGATACCGGTTTGTAAAAATACATTTTTTCCTTACTGTATGCAAAATTGAGTGACTGAATGAGGTGTTTATCGAGCATGCGCATGATTACACGTGTGAAGAACCAAACGATTCCCACGATCGGTTTCGGAGTCTCAATTCCTTATCATATGAGAAAAAAATTCATATCGGGTTGTCTGAAAAGTTCCGAGAGATTTTCTTAAAAGAAAGATAAACGTAATCCCCTTATGTAAATATTAGTTGGTCTATTATGTAATTATCGTTATTATTTATAACTTTTTGCCACCGTAGTGCTAGGGCCATAATGTTTTTTGCCAAAAATCAGCACCTTAATTGCCAAAAAATATTAACAGTTTATTTTTCAGCTCTTCTTCCGTTTTAAAAAAATTTCGACTTAAACAAATAGTCCGAGCTGATAGTCCGAGGGTGCAACATCCGGTGATTGAGGTGGATGAAAACAAGCATCCCAATTAAAGCTCAACAATTTTTGCAGAGTTCTGATTGAAACGTGTGGTTGTACATTGTCATGACGAAACACCACGCCTTTTTTGGCAGTTAATCTTCAATTGTTGGCTTTAGCCGATCTAACTGTGAACAGCAGAAGGCGTTGTTGATGGTCTGATTATAGGTAAAGCTCAAAATATATGGGTTCCTTTCAATCCCACTAAATGCAAAGTACAATTTACTTCGAATGAAGACGTCCTTTCACCTTAAAACCCCTAACTCTGACAATCCCCCCTCCCCACATTTTTTCATTGTAGGTTGTTGTACACAATCCACATTTCATCTAGAAATGGAGTTGCAGGATTAGTTTCAGCAAACGATTGCACGAACAGATTCGGGCAACAAATTTCGCTCACTAAGTTCATGAGAGATACACATATTGTATGTCGGCAGACCTACCCATTTTTTTTTTTCGTTTTTGGTCAAAAACGGTCGATTTGCCAAAATTGAATTTATTTGCTACCTTATGGACCATGGTGTGTCAACCTTCGGCTGCTATAGCGTGTATTTTTTCGAAATGAGTACTCTGAAGGACGCCGATGTTCTAGGTCAAAATCTTCGCCCTGAACTGACCAAAGCACTTGTGCCCCGTAGTCTTCCCAACAGAACCCTCTTCGCAAATGGCATAAATCGTGCCTTTTTTTAAATAAAAAAGCATAATGTAGCGTAAATGCAAATTATTAATCGACATTTGCAAATTGAACCATTTGACTAACTGAAAGCAAATCAAAGCGAAGGCAAATCAAAGCTAATAGACAATACCTACGAACTTTCCGGACATAACGACACAGCACTAATACCACCTAAAGCGTCTCTAGCAGTATAAATATGAGCACCGAACGACAATGGCTCAATTATCGAGTAATATTAAAAACTACAGAATTGCATCATCAATGTTGGAGAACACTTTAAGATTTGTGATATCAAGATCTCAAAAATGTGGGAGAGATCATGACAAATACAAACCTAGAATCTATATGAAAAACAATTATATTTGCCAACAAAAAAACATTGTTTTGTTATTGCCACATAATCTGATAATCAATAATTAAACCCTAAGTCAATATTAAATCTCGAAATATAATGATCAAATTTAGCAACAATTAAAAAATCTACAACGCAATATTTCTCAATTAACGATAACTTCCACTAAAAGCGGATAAAGTATGTTATACGGCGACAGCGCGAGACAACCAACCCATCTATTATTATTTCGTGACAGTATTTTTTCGTAAAAATGTTCACGTTTAACTACCTTTAAAACAAAAACGTTTCTCCCGAAAGCTAAGTAATTCCATCGCGTGATTAAATTTCCTTTCTCATTTATTAAAATAAAAAACGCTAATTGAATGTAACGAAGAGGAAAGCACTGAGATCTGATATAAAAGAATATTTGCTGGGACCTTCACCTAGTAAAAAACCAATTTATTTTATTTTTTTCATTGCATGCAAAGAGTTTTCCAATAAGAGTGTCAGAACTTTGAAACGTAATGGCGGCAACACTACTTGAAATGTAAATGTCATTCAGACTGCTGTGTTCAGTACATCGTGTCAATTCACCATGGACAGACGCACGATTCCATGAACATGATCTTACTTTATCGAAAACGTTGATGCAAATAGGTTACTACTAATGGTGAACCGTGTAGGAATATGCTAAATCTTAATATTTAACCTGAAACTGATAAATGTGGATATAAACAACGTTTTTTTTCAACAAGACTTGCCACACATCCGGTCGGACAATCTATTTATTGCAAGAAACGTTTCCTGGACGCGCTATTTCGCTGTTATGTCAACTGACCACCAAGATCATCCGATCTCATACCCTTGAATTATTTTTGTGAAGTTATGTTAAATCTGATTTACATAAATAAACCACGAATAATTCTTGACCCTAAACGAATCATTCCGGCCATCATTAAAAATATAACACGCTATATATGTGAAAGAGTAGTCGAAAGTTAGGTTTAGTGCAATCCCGCGGGATCCGCAAATTCGTGAACTCGTCTACTTTCAATTGCTTAGCGCTTATCTCGCTCCAATGCATGCACAGTCCGATGCGCGCCGCGCTGCCGTTTCTGCCCATCTGTTGGCATTTGACTCGTCACTTGCGCTAACAAATGTGTAGATTCGCGGACAATCCGTCATGTAAGTATTTTTTTTATAATTTTATTGTATTATGGTACTATTTTAGGACATTTTTCTTAGATAATATTCATAACAAAATCACTCTATATTACATGAATTCGAGTACAAAACCTAACCTATTTATTTTTCCAGTTCCAACTAATTACAGAGTACGAAATTGTTTTGCAGGTACTACTTATGTACTACTTCAGGATAATATTGATGAGAATAATGAAAGAATCTGAAGAGGGCGAGAATGTAAAATGACTAATGTGTTCTAATTTGTTGAAAATTAGTCAACGTTCTACCACTGGCTTAAAAACGCATTTGAAAACAAAGCACTGCATAGAAATAGGTCAATTAAGTCGAAATGCAGATTTAGTTCCTTTAGTTCCTAAAGCATCCACGTCAAAAAAGAAAAGTAAAGCTATAGACGGCTATTTCATAAAGGCAAATTCGATGGAAAAAAATGGTTTGCAAGGATGGTTTCAGCCTCAACTCATTTTGTACCTCTTTAGATTTAACAGTGGGTTTCAACTTCCAAATTCTCCTAATACAATCAGATCTACAGTCAATTTTTTCAAATATCGTTAAAGCTGATGTGATTATTGAACAAATCACAAAGATTTTCACTGAGTTTTGATGGGTGGACTTCACAAAAAAACCATCGCTATTTCAACGTGAATGTTCATCACAAAGAGACCAATTTTAATCTTGATTTGGTTCGAATACGCGGTTCATGTACTGTGGAACACTGCATCGGATTGGTCAAAGAACGCCTGACGAATTTTGTTCGTGATTTTGAAACCTATATTATAGGCATGACAACTAACGGCACAAGTGTCATGGTAAAAGTTGGCTAACTTGTACATTTCTGCTACCAAATATGCCTCGCATACGGTATACAGTTGGTTGTATCGTAAAAAATCGAAAGAGAAGAAAATTTATATAAAAAACGTTAACTGACTTGAATATAGATGACGGCGAAGATACGGAAGAGATAAATAAAGAACAAAGTTTGACCGTAACTATCGATCTCTAAAAAAGACCGATGATCTTCTAAAAAAAATGCGAAGGATTTTCAGAGGTTCGCCGACCAAAGAAAACATGTATTTGCAGAAATATGTAAAAGAACAGATAGGAAAAGAACTGAGCTTAATTCCAGATTACCACACTCGTTGGAATAGCTTGCTTGATGTGTTAGATATATTTTACAGACTTAAAGTGTATATTGAGAACGCTCTCATCGACATAGCATCAGACATAAAATTTACGGATGAAGAATGGTACAAAATCAGAGAATTACTTGACAACTTGCAGCCCTTTAAATTGTGTGTCGAGGTATTATGTAAAAGATATTCTACCCTAATAACTTCAGCCACAACTTTTCGATTTATTTTACACAAGTTGAATTATCAAGACAAATATTTAAGATTTAAGGGTTGAACTACCCGAAGCGCTACGTGTAAGAGCGAAAGAAAGGCGCACTGAAATTACAGGGATGTGGTTTACTTGTAGAATCCAAAAAGTATGATCAAGAGTTGAAGATACGTTTACGTTTACACCATACATTTATGAGGCCGATAACGAATAAGATACGTCAAGAATGAAAAACGTTTTATGCAGAGTTACTTAAAGATGACGTCGAAACTGTAGAACTTGTTGTAGCGGTTGCAAATGACAGCCAACACTCTTTGCAAAATAATGTAACGTTACAGAAGGAACTAGAAATGCAGATAAAATAAGACAATGAAGACTACATTAAACAGACAGGAACTAGAAAAGAGAAATATTTTGAAAACGTATTAACAAAAAAATAAATGACTGCATACGAAACTGATGGAGTGAAAGGAAAATGCTCGACTTTGATGCACGACTATTAATTGATGATTTTTTTTGGACGATGAAGTGCATTGCATTGCCATGCTGTGTTTAGCCTAACAAGCCGAGCATAATAACATTCAGCACTTCCAATTTCATGAAAATACACAGTGGGCTAGTGGAGAATATTAAAAATATTCAAAAAACAATGAAACTGTTTTGCGCGCTCAACGTAAAATTCTCAATCCTTCAGTCGCCATCAAACGCCAACAAGCATCTCCTAAGCCATCACCAGTCGCACTTGAGTTGAATGTTCGAAAGCAACTGAAGGATCGACCAGGGTCTTGACCATATTAATAGGCTAAATCGGATGAAAGCAGTATTGAAATGTAGCTCACGCCATCTGGTGATACGTAACAGTACTACTGTGTGAAACCGTTCGGACCCAAACCCAGGCTGTATATTCAGGTACCAGATATGCATGAAAGTACACAGTAGGCTAGTGGACAATATTAAAAATATCCTTAAAAACAAGGAAAAATTTTTACGCACTCCACGTAAAATTCCCAATCCTTCAGTCATCACGGTTTCACAAAGTAGTACTATTACGAACCACCGGATGGCGTGAGCTGCATTTCAATGCTGCTTTCATCCGATTTGGCCCAGTTATATGGTCAGGACCCCTAGTCAATCCTTCAATTAGCAACTAAAGATTTACAAAGACATATCACAGAAGCATACGAAGAAAGCACTGTGACGAGAGAAGTTCCAGCAAACAAAAGTCCATACAGCGAGATGCCATAGACTTTGAAGGAAATAATAGGAGCCAACCGACGACTCAGAAGAATATATAGAGAAACCAAATCTGAAGAAAACAAAACGCAACTAAATAGATATACGCAGATGATGAAAAACGCTCTAAATGAACATCGAAATAACAGATGGAATCAAAAACTTCAGACGCTAAATACAGGGGACCACTCTGCATAGAAAATGCAAAAATAATTGAGAAGAGAGAAAACAATAATTCCTCCAGTGTACGAGACCAACGGAATGGTCGACTCGATGCAGGATAAAGTGGAAGCATTCGCATTCGGAGACTCTGGAGAGAGAAGGCAGGAGAAATGAACATCCAGATGAGGACCTAGACCGCATAGATAAAGTGGAAAGGTTAGCAGAGGAACTTGTAGAACCCTCAGACGAAGTCTTTGAAAACCCAGCCTCTCCCGCAGAGGCATACGGAATAATCAAAAGACTAAAAGTAATAAAAGCACCTGGACAAGACGGCATCGCCAACCTGATGCTCAAGAAGCTGCCCACAAAAGGGATAGCCGCACTGACAAACATAAACAATGACAAACGTAATCAATGCGATAATGAGAACAGAACATTACCCGAAAGTGTGGAAACAAGCCGAGGTAATCATGTTCAATAAACCACGAAAATACACCAAGTTTCCACCAAACTATCATCCCATTAGCCTACTTCCGGCATTAAGCAAGCTGGCAGAAACGATAATAGTAAGATTATTACTATGCCAGTAATAATTATTTAACAATATTTTAATTTTCCCAAAATTATTCAGAAGTGAAACCATTTCGGTTCTGGTGCCTTTTAAGAAACTAGGAATATTTTTACTGATATCTATTGGAGCAATTAATATTTTTCCGAAGAGCAACGAAATATCTTAAAACGGACTGCACATAATATTTAATAAACCTGGACCGAAATCCTCCGAAAACTGACCTCTTTGAAAAAGAAACATTGCAGTTTGATCAAATAAAATAAAATATTTTTCGCTCACCCTATTTATTTCCTTTTAAAAAATTCATAGCGCATGAGCTAATAGATGATCATAGCTGACAAAAGAGAGATAAAGTGGAAGCGATTCAGATCCAGTATGTTAATAAGATCAATACGAATATATTAATTAAATTTGATAATAGAGACCCTGTATATTCCTTGTATATGTACGAGGTGATATTGATAAAAAAAAACCTTGAGTATTTCTAATAACGTACGAACTCGTTCAAACATCATATGATAACGTAAGTTAAAGAGCCTACGAACAGAATGTATTTATAGTCAAGAGCACTATGCAGCGGTTTGTTTGCTGCATACCGCGTATTTAAATTGACGATAAAATCATCAGGCCAATAAGAGATTATTACAAATCATTAATTAGCAGTGTTCCGTTGTGTAACCATGATTAAGGAAACAGTATTGCAAATTTCGACTTTATTCATCGATATATTCTCCTTGAACAGCAATACAATCATTCCAACGCTTTTCTAACCTTTTTCTATAGAGCGATTTCTCTTTGCCTTTAAAATATAGTTCAGTTTTGGCAATTACCTCTTCATTGGAGCAAAATTTCTTTACAGCGAGCATTTTTTCGAGGTCTGAGAACAGGGAATAGTCGCTGGGGGCCAGATCTGGAGAATACTGTGGACGAAGAAGCAATTCGAAGGGCAACTCATGCTATTTGGCCATATTTGTGACCAAGTGCATTTTTGTTCATTTGGAGCCTTTTTGGGATTTCGTCCTTCAAAGGCACCAATAACGCTATGTAATAATCTCTATTGATGGTTTTACCTTTCTCGAGCAGAGTCCGGCTAATGTACATTCTGTCAAAACATTACCGGGATGGCCAATAAAACACAAAATGTTTATTATTTATCCAAATTTATTGTACCGCCTTCAAAGTAGACCCCTCCGAAATAATACACTTATGCCAACGAATAATCAAATTGTCAAAACATTTTTTAAACGCATTTTCCGGAATCGACTTCAGTTCTTGTCGCGAATTCTTTTTTATGTCTTCTATCGACTAAAAACGGGTGCCTCGAAGTGGTAATTTGAGTTTTGGAAAGAGAAAGAAGTCGGTCGGAGCCATATCAGGTGAATACGGTAGTTGCTCGATGGTGTTTGTTGAGTTTTTGGCCAGAAATTCGTTCACAATGATAGCCTTGTGAGATAGTGCATTGTCGTGATGCAAAATTCAAAAGTTTTCTTTCCAAAAATCTGGCCTTTTTCGACGAATTTGCTCTCCCAAACGCCGTATAACGCTCAGATAATATTCTTTATTTACCGCCTGACGTTCTGGCAAGAGTTCCGAGTGCACCTCACCGCCATAATCAAAGAAAATAGTCTTTTGAATAGAACTTTTGATCGACTTTGACGTGTTTTATTTCGGTTTCGGCTCAGTTGAAAGGCGCCTTCCGAAGTTATGTCTCATTACCAGTTATAATGCGTTTTATGAATGTAGCGTCAGAAATTACTCGTTCTAGCATGTCTTCAGTGATCTTTACGCGATTGAGTTTCTGAAGAAAATTCAGGTCTTTCGGCGCTAGTCAAGCAGCAACGCATTTTATGCCCAAACAATCGCTTAAAATGGTACCAATTGATTCGTGAGACACAAAAAGATCAGCGACTATCTCCCTCAAACTTAAATGACGATTTTCAATCATCATTTCCTTCACTTTAGCGATGTTAACTTCAGTTGAAGACGTTGATGGCCGACCAGAGCGAGGCAAATCTTCCATCACATCTCGACCGCTTATGAATGCACTCTACCACTCATATGCATGTGTTTTTGATAAAGTCGATTCACCATACGCCTCCTTCATTTTCAGCGACCCAGCACACGAATTTTCATTTGCAATGCAAAATTTAAGACAAATTCTTTGTTCAATGTTTTTATCCATTGTAAAAATCGCAAAACACACTTGAGGGGAACTGACAAAATCGAGCACTGTAAACAAACTAAATGACAGAAGACGTTCAAACTCCGCGTCAGTAGAGAGGACAGTTGTGCCAACTTAGCTGTAAAAAGAATTTTGACAATTCCTTTAAGCGGGCTTTTCAAATCATCAATTCCCGGTAATTTTTTAACAGAATGTATATCAAGCCCATGTTTTGTTTCAACGGAATTTTTCTTCATCAAAAAGCAATTGTATAAATAAAACAAAGCTGTCTAATTTCCACTTATATGTCTCATTAAAACATAACGCGTTTCGGTACACTGTAGCTTCTTCGGATGGTTGAGAAAGAATTCTTTGTCATTTTTTAAAGAAAAATATAAGGGAAAATTAGACAGCTTTGTTTTATTTATATAATTTAGTACGAATTTAATTGAAGAAAATGCCTAACCTAACCAAACCATCCGCAGTCAAAAAACAATTCTTAATCAACATTCGAATTTTTTTTTTCATTGCTTTAAAAACAACAAAAGTAGCATCACTTACAGCACAACTCAGAAACTAGTAGATAGATTGGCATGAAATTTTGAGACATAACATTTGCAGGTTGGTACAATAATTGCTAAGGATATTTCGTAAGTGACGCCATCTATATGTCAGACCGGGGACTTATTGACCTATGTTTTAGTTTTTATTACTATTAATAAAAGACATTTTTAAAATAAATTAAAAATAAGTCATTAGTAAAGATACCAATACGTCTAGTATAAGTCCGCTAGCAGTAATTGTATTTCGTCAGTTCTATTTTAGTAATAATGAGAAGATCTACAGATACATGAAATGGTAACTTCACACACAGAAAAAGAAAAAAGTCAAATAGACCTTTATAAAGTGAATATATAATTTTTATTTGTTTTACGGGCATTACGATTCACAAGTTTCTTCTTTTTTTTCCTAGGGTGTTACTAGGCCCGTAAGTGGACCTTAACCTCCTTCAATCTTCGCTTCCAACCGGATCGATCACCAGCAGTCCCCTTGCTTGTTTCTGATATGCAGTAGCTCTTCAGCATCACTTCTTACATTGCCCTGCCATTCTGTCTTTAATCTAGCGCCTTTTGTTACCTCCTTTCTGCCCCTCCATGATTTTCCTTCGTATTCAATTTTTTCTGAATTTTCTGATTCTCCAGTTTCAATTGTCATACACAGCACCAAAAATTTATACATATGAGCACTCTTCTTTCAAATCCTGCTTCTGTTGAATATCTTCTGTTTTCTTTGTGAGGGGTCCACGTCACACAGCCACAAGTAGCTGAATTACTTGCCGAATGAGTGTTTTTATAGATCCTAACTTTAATATTCCTTTGTGTCAATTTAGATCTAACTTTAGATACGACTTCTAATGTCTCCTGTGATGTTGTTTACGTAAAATTTACTTTCCAGGTATGTAAATTCCTAATTCATAAGTTTGCAATTAGAAAATGTTATCCATAATATAAAGAAACGTCTTTAAGGAACAAAGCCACTATCTGTAGCGAAAACAATAAGTACCTTTGAGGTTTTTTTCTTCGGTCCGCTTAAGATATTCAAATGCTTTTGTTTCACTAAACCTCTGAATCACCGAAGATCCAAATTCCGCATAAGAACATCAGCAAGCTTTAGCTCTCAATATGTCTCCTCTGTCAAGGAAGTTTGATTCAAACCCTTGAAGGATCCAAAGCCAAAGTGCGACTCAAAAGCCTATAGTTCGTTTTAGAAATTGTGCCACCTATTAATTTTTTTGGCTTTCCCTGAGTCCCTCTCTAGTATAAACTCCCCTAACTTATGCTTTCTCCATCTATAAACACCTCGCTGAACAGCTTTGTCAAAAACTCCTTTTCTCGAGCTCTCTTTAGAACTCTATTCTCTTTTTCCCAGGCTTCCCTTCTTTTCAGATCATCACAAAGACAGCTCCAAATCTCCTGATGGATGAGACGCTGTTATATATACTACTCATTTTTTCATCAAATTTCGACACTCTCTCTGCTTTTCAGTCTAACCTGCTACACTTTAGACATTCGTCAAGCTTATAAAAGCATTTTCTTATTCGATGACTCCTGGTGAGTTTATACATACTTTAACTCGAGTCAATCCTCCATTCCCCCCAAAAGGGTTGAAGTGCGTTCTGTTTGTGATTTTTTTTACATAATCATTTTTTACATTTTACATAAAAGTAATTTAAAAATAAAAGTTCCTCCATGGGTCTGTATGCATGCCTGTAGGCGATTTGGCATGCTGTAGATTAAATGATCAATTTAGGCTTGTGGAATACTCTCTCTCGTTTTTTTACGAGCAGCATATTTTAGTTTTCGCAGGGTAAGAGGATCAGAACTCAGAGAGCAAGCCTCATTGTCTCGTCGAAGAACATCACGGTATCCCAGTTAGGACTATTATCCACCATTTCTCGAGCCCATTGCAATCGTACATTTTTTTGTTGAATGGATAGTTTAGGAACACAAAAAAGCCTTCTGCGATGCAAGGTCACCACTTTCAGACGGCGTGATATACCTCCCTTGATATACCATTTGTAGATTCCAGACGATTTATTTTAGCTATTATTGATATCTGTCGGTCCTGTGCAGCTGTTGTATATCGTTTTCTATCACTTCTGGGGCGATCCTACGTCATTTATCTCTTGGAATTTTGTATGAATTTATATAAAACTTTGGGAAATACTTACAATTTCCGCAATATCACTTTGATTAAAGTCCTGTTGTAACAAATCAATTACTTTTGATCTGTTAAAATGAGATATCATGTTTCTAGGCATTTTTAAATGGATTGATTGAAAATTGAAAAAGACCTGAAAAAATGTGTACATACCAGTATAATAGAAAAACCTGTGTTATCAGCAAAACAATGTTTTTGTTATTTTCATTTAAAAACGGTCTAAAACAAATATCCATCACAATTTTTAGAGTATCATAGACGTACATATCCTGTTTGTAAATATTCCAAACTTTTGGACATATGTGAATATATATTATACAGGCCTCAAACTGACTGAACAATGAATAAAATGCAAAAAATGGATTACCAACTGCGCCACTGGCTGCCATTTAAATATATCTCGTTGCAAAAAGCGAGTTCAGTCTGCTCCGACTTGCAAATGTCAGCGAATTACAATGTTTTAGATACGTCGAGTGAACGTTTAAAAGTTGCATTGGCCCTCGTCAAAAAACCTAATTCAAGGTGCACCGGACACCGACAAAGAGAAGTAAAAGAAAGATTTTATAAAACTGAATAATCAAAAAGAATTGTTAAATGAGTTAAAAAAGCCGTGTTCATATTTAAATGGATATTTTTACCGGTGGTTTTTTTCTACTGGCATCAAACAGATCCAAGGTGATCTAGATTTCGACATCGTAATGATAAATAAAAACAATAGCGAGTGCCTGGGTAATTAGCCGACGAGCACTATTCACAACAACAATTACTGCTGTTGCAACAAAGAACATTGCGCCACTTTTTACTGGTTAGACGCAGTAAAAAAATGTACACGTTAAGTAACGCAAAAAATATATTTCCGACACTGATTTCAATTTTAATTTATAAATAGATAGGAAGAAGTAAAAAAGAACATAAATCATGAATGTACTGCAGTAAAATATACCTCTATGATAAAAAAGTAAGGCGACTTTTTTAAATAAAACACAAATTATTTATTTATTCATCCAAATTTATATCCAAGTTATTCCCTCTCACTGCAAGACACTCACTCCAACAGTTTTTATAACTGACATCTGTTATTTTCTTCAAAACCCAGCTAACTTTTTTGAATGGCTTCTATGGATTCAAAACGGCATCCACGAACTAATTCCTTCAATCGAGGGAACAGAAAAAAGTCACTCAGTGCCATATATGGTGCTTGTGGAACGGTATTTGTAGCGAAAAATTTATGAACAATAATGTCAGTGTGCGATGGTGGATTATCGTGCTGTAAAAACAATGAACTGTTTTATCCAAAAAGCAAGGAAAATTCCCCCACGTAATTGTGGGTTTTTGAACAATTTTTTTTGTCATTAATGACATCAATTTTTTTCCTTATGATTAAAAAGTTATAGCAAATTGAAAATAGATTTTTAAATCCAGTACCGATGAGTTCCCCGAAAAAAACTCGAACGTATGTGCCCTCACAATAGTAAGGAAGGCCAATATCGTGTCGGCTCGGAACAATTCGGAAATTACACCGAAATTTTCTTTCGTGCTCTTTCCGAGAATCGGAGTCTCGGGCAAATAAAACAATGTATCTATATTTATTATTATTATTATTCACGTATGGGCCCTGGTGGACCACGCGAAGTACAATTAGAGGCGTTTGTTGTTGTTAGCCTTCCTTTGTGCCCATACTAATTTCATTCTTTCGCTATGAGCTTTTTTCCTTTCGTCAGACCAAGTTGTTCCAGTCTTCCTACATTTTTCTCTCTGGCCAACCTTCCAAACGTTAACCTCGTGTCTGAAACAGCCTCTATCCTGAATTTCACTTTGTGTAATATTTGCTGATCTTAGGTCCTCTTTAATTGCAGCAATCCATTTGATTATTTCTACTTTAGCTTTACTCCTATTTTCATAAAATTCGACTATTTGTCTAGTTAACCTACTCGGATTCATCCGTTTTATGTGTTCGTAAAACTTAAGTCTTCTTTTTCTCATATCGCTATGTATATCTGTGTATTGTTTGATTTCTTGGTTTTCTCGAAGTCGGTATGTTGTGCTATTTATTTGTTTGGGCCCTAGGATTTTTCTTATGATTTTTCTTTCCTTCTTTTCAATGTCCTCGATGTCCCTCTTTCTATTCAAAATGAGCGTTTCCGCAGCATATAGACATTCTGGCTTAATAACTGTGTTGTAATGTATCAGTTTTGTGTTTTTAGATAGGCATTTTTTGTTGTAAATATTTTGTGTAAGTCTCAATGTCGTTTCCATTTTTTGACATCTACCCTTATTGGCCGCTTTTTCCAACCCATTTTCCATGATTATTTCACCCAAATATTTGAATTGAGAGACTCGTCTGATGTTACCATATTTTGTTTTTAGAAATGGCGTTCTTAGTCTGTTGCAGGTCATGTATTGTGTCTTTTCAAAGGAAATTTGGAATCCTACATTTTCTGCTGTTTCTTTTAGGATTTCAATCTGTTTCTGTGCTGTTAATACATCTTTAGCTAAAATTGCTAGATCATCAGTAAATGCCAGACAATCAATTTGGATGTTGGTTCTCCCCAGTTTAATGGGCTTTTTCACGCCACTCCTGTATTACTTTTTCTAGAACACAGTTAAATAAAAGTGGCGAGAGTCCATCCTCTTGTCTCACTCCAGTTTTAATTTCGAACGGCTCTGAGATCTCACCCATGTTAATTTAACTTTTGACCTTGTGTTAGTTAACGTTGCTTTAATAATTGCCAGCGTTTTCAGATCTAGTCCCTGTTCTTTAAAGATTCGGAATAAAGATTCGCGGTCAATAGAATCATATGCTTTTTTGAAATCCACAAATGTACAGACGAGATTTTTATTGTACAGTTTTTGATGTCTTAGAATCAACTTCAGATTCAGGATCTATTCAGGGCAGGATCTGCCCGGTCGAAAACCTGCTTGATATTCACCAATGTTAGGTTCTAACTGTCCCTGTGCTCTGTCTAGTAGACATTGAGATAGAATCTTGTAACAAACTCAATCTTCCGGAATCCGTTCGTTTCGCCAAACTTCTTGTAGAATTTTGGTTATTTCTCTGATTGTACCTGGACCAGCGGATTTCAAAAGTTCCGCAGTGATTCCATCTTCACCAGAAGCTTTGTTATTTTTAAGCCGCTTGATTTGCCTAATTATTTCATCTTCGTTCGGTGGTAATGAATCTGGGTTTGTTTGTTTAGGTTTTAGTGTTGCTAATTTGTTTAAGGGCTCAGGACAGTTTAGTATTTGTTCAAAATATATCGCAAGTTCTTTGCAATTATCTTGGTTATTTAGAGCTAATTGTCCGTTTTCCTTTCGGAAGCAAAGACTTTGCGGTTGATAACCTGTTAATTTAGTTTTAAATGTTTTGTAAAAGTTTCGAGTGTTATTTTTTTGGAAATCTTTTTCTATTTCATTAAATTGATTGTTTTCATATTTTCGTTTAGTTTGTCTAATTAGCTTCGATGTTTCTTTTCTTACTTCCAAAAATATGTTATAGTTTATTGCTGTTTTTTGACTGTTCCAATCTTTGAATGCTTTACTTCGGCTTAATACTGCTTGATCGCAAACTTCATCCCACCACGGATGTTTCCTACGTTTTGAGGGAGGGAAACCAACTTTAAGGCTGTTTTAATAATTTTTTGTTTCAATTCCTGCCAGTTCTGTGCTGGTTGTTTATCAAGTTCTTCTATTAGGGCTGGTTTTATTTTCGTTGGGTCAAACTTTGGTATTAGCAGCCGCTTTTGAATAAGTTTTCGAGGTTTTAAGCTAAGTTTGATTCTAGTTAAGTAGTGATCCGTGTCTATATTTGCTCCTTTCCTGACTTGAACATTCAAAATCTCTTTATAATTGGGGTACGAAATGGCAACATGGTCAATTTGAAATTCACTCATGTACGTGTTTGGGCACCTCCAGGTCTTTTGTTTTGATATTTTCTTCTTAAAATGGGTTGACATTATTTTTAGATTAAACTGCGAACATAGTTCAACCAATCTTCTACCATTATGGTTAGTCCATTTATGAGCGGGAAAACTGCCGACTGTTTTCCTGTGCATTTTTTCTTTCCCTAGCTGGGCGTTGAAATCACCCAATAGGATTTTTACATGGTTAGAGGGAATTTTAGAGATAGTCTTTTCTAGAATTTCCCAGGACTTATTTACTTTTTCAGGATTAGATTTATTTTCTTCATTAACTGGGAGGTGTGCATTGATTAATGTATAGTTTTTGTTAGCACACTTGAGGGATAGTGTCATAAGTCGATTATTTACTGGCTGGACATTTGTTATAGAACCAAGGATGTTTCTTGAGACAGCGAAAGCAACACCGAGATGTGTATTTTTGAGTATTTTTTTGTCCGTTTTACTTTTAAAAAGTCTGTAGTTGCCGAATTCCAAGGTGTTATCTGTCAATCTAGTTTCTTGCAAAGCTAAAATTTGGATTTTTTGCTGATTTAATTTTCGCCCCAATTCGTGTAGTTTTCCGTAGTTTTCGTATCTATATTTAATTTTATTTATTTAATTTAAATATACAGATTTAAAAATATATTTGTTTTTAATTGTTATTTAGGCTTTTGGAGCTGTTTTCGACATTATACTCATATATCTTACACACCGTTATGGAAGCTCAAAGGTAAGTTCAGAATGAAATACTGAAATTAGAATACGGTTCCTTTTGATTTTTTTGCATTCGTTTTTATAATTTTTATTTATATTAGTTAATTCATGTAGGGGAAACAAATTAACGTGTCAAATTTATAAGAAAGACTATTCCTTCGTGTCCTTCGTATTTTGTAGGATACGAATAATAATATTCAACAAAGCGCGACTAGACAAGAACAAAATTCGACTACCAATTTGGAAAGTAATACTATATGAAAAGTCTTACAGGATAATGTAATTTGTAGATGGTCGAATAGTACAGGAATTTATGTGATCACTTTGATGAACATCAACTAGTTAAATTAAGGACTGGCAAAGCAGTTTTCCATGGAATCAAAACAAACACCTAAAGGAGTATGCAAAAAAAGAGAAATAGAAAAGCAAACCTACTATCCAAACAAAAAGTAAAGAAAATGGTATATTTCTATTCCAAGTAAAACAAAACAGTCAAAATATTTAGTGTTTTTCAGGATTTTGGTACATTTCATCTATTAATTGAACATATTCATTTGATAGGGATGTTTAGACATGGGTTAAGCTGACAGTGGTTCCAAGGATATGTTGTGGTATATAGTGGTTTTCTAGTAGGTAGACCTTAACACGAGATTTTTTCTTTATTTGGATTTTTCGCCACGATCTAAAACTCAAAAAATATCAAAAATATCTGTTCTTATGTCAATAAAGAATCACTGGGTATTGTCAATGTAAGTATCATTGACATACACAAAAAATATATTTACTTTCTATCTTTTCATAATTTATAGAAATTAATATACTTTATTTTTAGATTCGTTTTGAAAACGGGAGGGGAATACTTCCCGAAGCGTTAACGTTAAACGTTTGTATATTTTTTTAGAACATATTTATATTTTTAAAATTTTGTTCGTTAGGCAAATTTATTACAAAAAAAGAATCACTGAGAAATTTGTCTCCGTTTGATTTTTTGTTTTTACCCAGTTATTCTTTATTTACATAAGAACAGATATTTTTGATATTTTTTGAGTTTTAGATCGTGGCGAAAAACCCAAATAAAGAAAAAAATATATGAACACGCCAAAGTCATTCAGACATTTCTTAACACGAGAGTCCCACACTTCGACTATAAAAGTTTTCCACTAAAAAAAAAACAGTTTAGGTGCTTTCTCTTATTTGGGAAATCTCTGGATGGTCATGCATTTGACTTAGTTAGCAGCCAGATTTATTTATATTTGCAAATATAATTAAATCAAGAATCTAATGTGGTGGTTTGCAAAACATGTGAGGCGAAAAATCTCCATCGTTTTAAAAATACTGAAAATCTTAATTAAAGCAATAATGTAGTATGGGTGGACTTTTTTGAAAATATTGTTAATACAGTTTAGTGTGGTGGTTTGAAGAATCGGAGTAGTTTTAAAAGTATTGCAAACTTCAATGAAAGTAATCAAACAAATAGGTATATAATTTTGGGTAGGGATTGTTTTTATTCTGAACTGATTATTAATGTAGTTTACATATTATAATCTACTGTAATATATTATCCATATTATCCTAGTTGGAGGAAATTTTCTTATGTATATTTAAGTGTATATTTGACTGAAATAAAAGTAGTGATTTAAACAGTATATATGTGTTATGTTTTTCTAATTATGATATATATATATATATATATATATATATATATATATATATATATATATATATATATATATATATATATATAATATATATATATATATATATATATATATATATATATATATATATATATATGTATATATATATATATATATATATATATATATATATATATATATATATATATATATATATATATATATATATATATATAATATATATATATATATATATATATATATATATATATATATATATATATATATATATATATATATATATATATATATATGTATATATATATATATATATATATATATATATATATATATATATATATATATATATATATATATATATATATATATATATATATATATATAGCCTCTATCCTGAATTTCACATTGTGTAATATTTGCTGATCTTAGATCCTCTTTCATTGCAGCAATCCATTTAATTATTTCTACTTTAGCTCTACTCCTATTTTCATAAAATTCGACTATTTGTCTAGTTAATCAACTCGGATTCATCCGTTTTATGTGTCCGTAAAACCGAAGTCTCCTTTTACTCATATCGCTATGTATATCAGTATATTGTTTGATTTCTTGGTTTTGTCGAAGTCAGTATGTTGTGCCATTTATTTGTTTGGGTCCTAAGATTTTTCTTGGGATTTTTCTTTCCTTCTTTTCAATGTCCTCGATGTCTCTCTTTCTATTCATAATGAGCGTTTCTGCCCCATATAGACATTCTGGTTTAATAACTGTGTTGTAATGTCTCAATTTCGTGTTTTTAGATATGCATTTTTTGTTGTAAATATTTTGTAAATCTTAATGCCATTTCCATTTTTTGACATCTACCCTAATTGGTTGCTTTTTCCAACCCATCTTCCATGATTATTTCACCCAAATATTTGAACTGAGTGACTCGTCTGATGCTACCATATTTTGTTTTTAGAAACGGCGTTCTTAGTCTGTTGCAGGTCATGTATTGTGCCTTTTCTAAGGAAATTTGGAGTCCTATCTTTTCTGCTGATTCTTTTCGGATTTCAATCTGTTTTTGTGCCGTTAACATATCTTGAGTCAAAATTGCTAGATCATCAGCAAACGCCAGACAATCTATTTTGATGTTGGTTCTCCCCAGTTTAATGGCTTGTCAATATTCAGGGCCGACTTTTTGTCACGCCACTCCTGTATTACTTTTTCTAGAACACAGTTAAATAAGAGTGGCGAGAGTCCACCCCCTTGACTCACTCCAGTTTTAATTTCGAAGGGCTCTGAGATGTGACCCATGAATTTAATTTTTGACCTTGTGTTAGTTAATGTTGCTTTAATAATTGCCAGCGTTTTCAGATCTAGTCCTTGTTCTTTCAAAATTTCACAAGTGTACAGACGAGATTTTTATTGTACAGTTTAGGATCAACTTTAGATTCAGCATCTGTTCAGGGCAGGATCTGCCCGGCCGAAAACCTCCTTGATGTTCACCAATTTTAGGTTCTAACTGTCCCTGTGCTCTGTCTAGTAGACATTGAGATAGAATCTTGTAACAAACTGGGAGAAGAGATATCCCTCTGTAGTTGTTTACATCCGTTCTATCTCCTTTCTTGTGTAGTGGATGGATTAGAGCATCTTTCCAATCTTCCGGAATGCGTTCGGTTCGCCAAACTTCTTGTAGAATTTTGGTTATATCCTTGATTGTACCTGGGCCAGCGGATTTCAAAATTTCAGCAGTGATTCCATCTTCACCAGAAGCTTTGTTATTTTTAAGTCGCTTGATTTGCCTAATAATTTCATCCTCTTTTCCGCCCTTTAAATTGGACATTGAAGTATTATGTAGAAGAGATTATTCCCTAATAACTGCAGACAAAATTTTTCGATTTCTTTTAGACAAGTTGAAGAATCAAGATACAGATTTAAGCTCTGAACGCGCTGGCGCAGTGAAGTTACAGGACGGTTGGCTTACTTGCAAAAACAAAAAAAAAATATCAACAGTTATTAAAGATTACGACAAAAATGTAGGGCTTGTAGAAATTGTAACTGTTGTAAATGACCAAAGCCAAAATTATTTGCAAAATAATTTAATGTTACAAGAGGAACTAGAAATGCAGATAAAGCAAGACAATGAAGACTACACTAAACAGACAGAAACTAGAAAAGAGAAAGATTTTGAAAAAGTATCAAAAAAAAAATGACGGCATACGAAACTGATGGAGTGAAAGAAAAATACTTGACTTTGATGCACGCCTATTTATTGGTATTCAAACCAACAACTGTAGAGGCTGAAAGAGCGTTTTCGGCCGCTGACTACATATGTGGTTCTATAAAAAGTAGATTGGGAGATAACACAATTGATGCTATAAGTTTTTTAAGATCTTTCTTCCAAAAAGAAAAGTGACTTAGTTATTTAAAATATTTTTATAATTATTTTCAAATTTGATGTTAAATTACTTAATATTATAATATAGGGATTGAAAAGATTGTTTAGTTATCCATATTCAACTTATATACAAATTAATGTGATAATTGTCATTTACTTTAGTAACTATTAAGGTTGATTATAATTACCTCAGGTAGACAAGTTATGGACTAGCTAGATAATATTGCGGGTGCGTATGGACCCGGTTGGATCACGCAGTTGGATCAGCATTCTCCTCTCTCATCCTTTCTCCGTAGATTCTCTTTCTGTCCTCAGTCCACTTTGCTCCCGATCTCCTCGAAACTTCGCTCTCTGATGCAACGTTCCACATATATTGTTTCTGTACGTTCTTCTATCCCCAATCTCTCTCGGACCCATTTGTGCCTTTCCCAGATCAGCTCTGACTTGCGTGATCCATGGTACTGTTGACTTGACTCCTTGTATGTATGTCAAAATTGTGTTGGTGAGTCTTGCGGTGGAAGTCTACTGATGTCCATAAAATTTCAACCTTCTTTTTCTTATGTCCGCCGCTACGTTGGACATTCTCTCTGTGGTCTTTCGAGAATGTAGTCTGTATCCTTCCTCTGTCAGTTTTGGGCCGAGAATTTTCCTCATAATTTTGCGTCCTTCTTTTAGTATGTTTTCTATGCTGCTTTTTATATGAAGTGTAAGTGTCTCGCTTGCGTATAGTACTTCTGGTTTGATTACTGTGTTGTAGTGTCTTATTTTTGCGTATGTGGATAGGCATTTCTTATTGCAGATATTGTGTGTCTTGCAGTATGCCCTCTTCATCTTGTGTAATCGAGTCTTCTGTGCTATGTTCTCTCCTCCTGTGGATTCGAGGATCTGGCCCAGGTATTTGAAGTGAGTGATCCTATTTATTTTGCCGTATTTGGTGTTCAAATTTTGGACATCTAATTTTGAGCAGAATAATTCGGTTTTTTGAAAGGAGATTTGTAGGCCAACTTTCTCTGCACATTCCTTGAGGACTTCGATATGTTTGGTTGCCCTTTTTTCATTGTCTGCGAGTATGGCTAGGTCGTCTGCGAAGGTCAGACATATTCCCATTCTCTTATGACTTTGTCCAGGACCAGGTTGAAGAGGAGTGGGAATAACCCATCTCCCTGGCGTACTCCAGTTTTAATCAGGAAGGGTTCGGAAATTTCTCCCATAAATTTTACTTTACAGTCAGTATCTACTTGATCAATCGTAGTGTTTTGGAGTCGAGTACTTGTTCTTCTAGAATGTTGAATGAAGATTTTCGGTCGATCGTATGCTTTCTTGAAGTCTACGAACGTGCAGATGATTGGGACGTTCCTGATAGCTTTGTATTTCAGTATAGTTTCTAGTGTGTATATGTATATATGTATATGTGTATATATATATATATATATATATATATATATATATATATATATATATATATATATATATATATATATATATATATATATCCTTTGGATAACGTTTATAGATTTCAGGAAAGCATACGACTCCATCCACAGACCATCATTATTAAAAATTTTAAGACATTTTGGACTTCACCCAAAACTGATCAAATTGATAGAACTTACTCTAACCAATACAATTTCTAAAATTAAGTTCAGGGGAGAACTTTCTGAACCATTCTTGGTAAAAACTGGTTTGAGACAGGGTGACGGATTATCACCTCTTCTTTTTAACTGTGCACTGGAGTATATAATGAGAGAATGGTACAAGAACAACCCAAAAAATATAAAAATCGGAACCAAAAAGGACAACATACATTTGAATTGTCTAGGGTTTGCTGATGACCTAGCTCTTCTGGCCAATAACATTCAGGAAACAAAACAACAAATAAAATCTTTACAGGAAATAGCTCAGAATATTGGTTTGAAAATTTCATTTGAAAAAACAGAAATCATGTCAACTCAACTTCCATTAGTAAACAAAATTGAACTGGGTAGCCAAGAGATAAAAATTGTGGAAAGATTTAAATATTTAGGTGAAATAATCACATACAATTTGAATGAAAAACCAGCATGGCAAAGTAGAATAGATAGACTGGTTAGAGCACAGCATGTGACCAAGAACACATACAACAAATGATGTCTCTCAATAGCAACCAAATTAAAACACTACAAAACGGTCACTCAACCGCATATTACATATGCATGTGAAACAATATTCAAAACAACAAACACCGTTGCAATAGATGGAATACTAAAGACAGAGAGGAGAATAGTGAGAACTTGTTTGAATAAAAATTATCAAGTAAATGGAGTCTGGAGACTGGCTTCCAATGAAACCGTCTATAAGGAAATAGAACCAGTGACGAGCACTATGAGAAAGAAGCGAATATCTTTCTTGGGGCATCTAGTAAGGACACCGGAAAGTAGAATCAGTAGGAGAATAATAGAGAAATTTTGGAATAGTAAGAGCAATATTAGATGGATCACAGAACTTAAGGAAGACATGAGAGAGTTGCACATCACAATGGAAGATTTAAGGTGCAAGTCAGATGCACTTAAGATATTGCAGGACAAGCACACAGCACTACAGGCAAGGATCAACAGACAGAGGACAGGAAGAGTGATTCCGGAGGAGGAAAGGAAATTACGATCAGAGTGGATGAAGAAGTATTGGGCTGAGAAGAGAAAAAAGGACCTGAACCATAACTTGACTAGAGTGGTCCTATGCAGACCATAAAGTTAAAATAAAATAAAATAAATAAATATATATATATATATATATATATATATATATATATATATATATATATATATATATATATATATATATATATATATATATATATATATATATATATAATTAATAAGCCCAAAGTTACTAGCATTTAAAAAGCTAACATAGCTAAAAAGCTAAAAAGTCATAGTCATTATATAGGTATGTGATGTGTGCAGTCAAATAATAAGAAGCCAAACTCTAAAATAATTTTGTTAACTAGAGTAGTACCAATTGTTGATTTTTGTACTTTTTATTAAACTTGGTTTGATTATTGATAAAATAAACGTTTTATTTATTAAATTTCATAAAATGTAAAATACCTACGCGGGGTTAGCTACAATCCAGCAGTCATTCCGCAATATTGAAAACGCTGCTGTATTATTTTCAGTACTTTTTCCTCCGATTATACATCCCTCTACGTCCTTAGAATTGTTAAACACCGATGCTAAGCAAGCAAAAAGTTATATCAATTTTATTTTATAACAAAATATCCAGCCTGAAAATAAAGAGTAAATATTAATTTTGTTATCATCTTACACATCTTACGCAATATTTTACGTACACCTTCAGAACGCATCGGCCAATTAAAACAAAACATAATAGGAAACAACTGGAGAACAAATTAAAATGAAAAAACTAGGCAGTTATTAATTTTCTCCTTGGATTAACGCCCACGTCTTCTTCAAACAGAAGTCTTTATTGAAATTACGCGTTCGCGTACTTTTCCACGCCGATTACTAAAATCAAACATATTAAAATATTCCCAGAAAATGTATTTTTAAAACGGCCACAAAACGTGGAAGCAATTTAGTCGGTAGTTCTTTTTTGTCGCCCTAGAGTAGCAATCGGCAACGTCGCAAAACTAGATTACGCCAGGTGACGTCACTGCAATCAGCTGATGCTCGAAAGCGCGGGATTTGTGTTCTGTAACTATCGGGTTATCCGAAAAGTGCGTAGAGATTTTTTTTAAAGAGAGAGAAACGCAAATAGTTTCTATAAATATTTATTTAGTTTATAATATAATTACTATTATTTTTGCTAACGAAATAGCATGTCCATAATTGCCTTTTTGCCAAGAATTAGAATCTTTATTGCCGAAAAATGTTATTTTACACCTCTTCTTCTATTTTAAAAGATTTCCTATTTAAACAATTTTGGAACGAGCGGAATATGTGGTGGTCCGAGGGTCCAGAGCGATATCTGTTAAGTAAAGTGGATGGCGCAAAACAGTCCAACTGAAGCTGAAGAATTTTTAAATTACTTTAAAAGAAAACTACAGTTTCATACGATTTTTACTGAATTATATTATTCTCACACGTTTCGCCAACACAGAATATCAAATAATGTCAGAATAATATAATTCAGTGAAAATCGTAAAAAACCAACACATTGATTTATTTTAAAGTAATTTATAATAGATTTTCATCAAGTAAAAGTTCAAACCGTCATTATTATGAAACACGCTGGTTTTCTTCAATTGCTGCCTTCAGCCGATCTAATTGTGACCAATAGAGGTCTGGTTGCGTGGAAGAAGCTCAAAGTGAACAATCCCAACAAATGCAAAGCATAATTTTCTTTGGATGATTCCAAAGCATAATTTTCTGCACGTTGTTGTATACAAAGCGTCAGAACTTTTTTTTCAGCAAAATATTTCACAAAGACATTCAATTCAGCAGATTTTGTTCACTGAGTTCGAGAAGAACCATATCAGAAAACGTACCCCTTTTTTCAGATGGGTTAAAAATGCTAGATTTTGCAAATATTTAATTTATTTGCTATCACACCGACCACGATGTGTGGATCTTGGGCTATTACGGCCTTTATTTCCTCGACACCAGTGCTTCAAGACACTCATAGGGATGCCGGTATTCCAAAGATGGAATATAATAGTATAATGTGATGATTGTTTGATGGTGTCATGTTTGTAGGTCATCAGTTCATCATCGACAACATAATCTTTTTACAGCAAAATATTCACGTATTTCTTTAAAGTTAATCCTTAGAGACTTAATCTCATAGTATATCACATACCAACTGGTATGTCACATACCATATAGTATAATCTCATTGGTATCTCACATACCATATAGCATAATCTCATTGGTATGTCACATACTAATCAATCTCTACCAATTGACATAAGACGTCGGTGTTTCTGCAACAAAAGAGAAACGATCTGCAAGAAGTTCTTCACTGAGACTCGTGTGTCCTCACTTAATGGTTTTTCTAAGGCGCTCTAATGTTACTGCGTTATCGTCTTTCAACGATATTTACCGTAAAAATATTACAAAACAAATACATTTCTACAGGACTCCAGGCAAAAAATTACCCATTCCTTCAATTGCCATCAAAAGTCAGCAAGTAACTTAGCAGAAGACTTTACGTCAGCCTTCAAGGAGGGAACATCAGATGGAGAAATCAGAAAAACGGACTGCCCCAGGGAGGCGTACTGTCACCAATCCGCTGTTACATTTACACAAACGATCAGCTGATGTTCCGGTTTTGGCAGTGTTACAAAAATCAAAATCATCTAGGCCGATAATTTAGCGATGGTGGCCTATGGATTAATGCAAGCTTTGAACTAATGATCCAGTTACAGTGATGCCTACCACTTAAAACCCAACCTGAGTAAAACCCAAGTCTGTGATTTTCACCTCAACACCAAAAATGCCAAGAGGGAGTTGGAAATCGATCGAACGAATTGAATGATCGGATAAACGACTGCAGTATTGTCCAACACCAAAATAGCTGGAACTCACATTAGATCGCACCCTAATCTAGAAGCAGCACCACATGAACACCAAGGTTAAGGTTAGCGCCTATAATACCATAATCAGAAAACTAACAAACAGATCCTGGGGGTACAAACCCCCACACAATGAGGACCTCTGCAATGGCTTTATGTGTGTCTGCCGCAGAATATGCGGCACCAGTCTGGAGCGGGTCAACACAGGCAAAGCAGATGGACATCGCACTTAACGAGACCGCACGTATCATAACGGGATCTATGAGACCGACTCCAACAGGAAACCTATATCCGTTAACCGGCATACCGCCGCCCCATATACGAAAAGGGGTCGCTACTGATGAAGAGGGGGTAAAACAGGAGACATATCCCAGATATCTGCTGCACGGACACCAACCAGCACCGCAGTGACTAAAATAACCAGAAAGAGCTTTATGAAAAGAGCAGGAAAGGACACCGGCTGTAGACCGTATTGTAAGATGGGAAAACCAGCTAAACCATTTAAAACCCTAGATTAAAGTGGAGCTACCACGTTAATAGCGAATAACCTCACGCAGTGTGGAGAACACACCGATTGAGAGTGGGCGTACCACGATGCAAAATGAATTTGCAAAAAATGAACTAATACCGGATGAAGCGGATGTCCTGTGAGTGTGACGTTGTCCAGTACCCCCAACACCTTGTGATTTGTGCGAATCTGGATCAACCCAGCATAATGGATAACATTAGGTTAACGAATGACAAAGCTGTATAGGCTGCAATTCACTGGAAGAGTATTGTTTGACCGGACCCGGAAAGTAAGCAAGTCCAAGAGCATAGTTGAATTCGCAGGATCGGACGAGCCTCAAAGACACTGCTATCCGCAAATAATATAACAATAAAATTAAGTAATATAAAGAAAATAAACAGACAGGAAAAAACTGTCAAAGACAACTAAATTTAATATATTTAAAATTATGACTTGTATTATAAATCAATATTGATTGAATAGAGTTCAAAAATCGAAAAACATTGGACTTTATTATCGTATATAATCGGAATATTTCAGAAGAATTTTATAAATACCTATCTAATCGATAAACAAAGAATGGCTTATTGACTTTACAAAAATTATTGAACAGGAAAAAATTATTTATCGATTTAACAGTATTGGTGGTTTATTTAAAGTATGGAGCATTAGCAAATAAACGAGAAAAATTGTGATTGTAACACGTGTCACTCGTGAATTCATACCATGGCGATTCGCGATTTATTAACAAGACAAAATATTTTAGTTTATATGTTTATTTTGTCTTTAAATTATGTCATTAATTTTAGAAAAATCAAAGTCAATCAAATGTGAACCATTAGCAGCAATGCAGCTTTGTGCCCTTTTTAACACATTTTCCATAACATTTGTCTACAAATCTGGTGTAAATGCGAGGTGATGTTAATTTCAACACGGAAGTTGTCCTTGAGTTGATGTATGGTTGGGGGCTTATGTATGTAAACGTTTTTCTATAAAAATCCCACTAAACAATTATCCTGAGCCGTCAAATAAATTTTGTATGAAAATTGTTTATTTGATGGAAGTAGTTTATGACAGTATTACAGTATTTTAATGACGTACTATTGTACAAGGTACAAGTAGACAAGAAGTCTTGAAAAATTTGAATCTTACAGGAAAACATATGCAAGTCACTTCTCAAACAAGTTAAAATTTGGCGTAATCTACGTTGAAAAAGGCCCAGTTGTGCACCAGGTCGTCCAATCAACTTTTCAGAAGACTCCTCCACACTTTGCTCCAAAGGTGAAATATTTTAGCGCTACGCAATATTCTTAAACCTTTCAAACGAAGCCTATCCCCCACTGTTCTGATTTCTTGAAATTGCTTGAATAAATCAAAAATTGTCCTTAATAATGTCCATAATAAAACTTGTACGTCTGCACTACACAACAGTCAAACCTAAACTGTCATATATATCACAAAATAAGCCACCAAAACAAAATGGTAGCGTGATATTTGCTCCTTCCTAGAACAAATAAACGAAAAAAATGTGGAACTGTACATTGAATCATCTTCTGATGATGCTAACATGATTAGGGAAACGCGCGTCAAGAAATTAAAAAGAAGTCATTTGATGGCGGTTGAAGTGGTAAATCTCTTTGAGTTTAAATGGAACTGTTATTTACTGATACTAGAACACAAGTGTGAATATAAATAATGATTATTAACTTAAAATTGTAGTGATGCACCTTCAATATGTTTAAAACAATTAAAGGTGTTATTTTATATAAAAAGAGCTTCAAATATTCTTACAGATATTTTGAGCAAAGTAATTCTTGATGAATAACAAATACTTCAAACTTGAAGCACATACATTATAAGACTTTTAAAAATAATAAACCACCTGTGTCATACAATTTAGAAAATCACGAAAATTTATAAATCTAAAATGGTCCATGTCATAAGATATGCGGAGGTAAAAACAGTCACTGATTCTGATAATATTCCTGTAGATTTTAAAAATGATTCATGAAGACAACACTGGAATAATAGTTGAGCTGTAGAAATACCGATAGAATTTGTTGGCTGAAGTCAGTTTTCTTACTCCTTCCAAAGAAACAGCGGTGGAAAAACAGTACCGTATAGCCACCAATTACCTTCGATTTTACTTGATTACCATAACTTAGCTGATGCACATTTCATGACCTTTGAAGAGATACGAAAACGTAATCAACTTGAAAAAAACTTTATCAACAGGAAATTTGTAAGCTACCAAAAAAATGGTATCAGAACGGAGAATGCCTCGCTGACATTTTTGTTTGCTTAAAAAATATAACATTTTTAAGTTTCCATCTATACTGAAGAAATAATTCGTCAAACCTCCTCGTATTTTAGAAAGTACGCATTGTTTTTATCTGTTACCACAGCACAAAGACCACAGGTTAACGTGAAATTGTTTTGGGTTATTATTATGTTATTCTGGTTAATTAATTTCAAGGATAAACCAGTAACAAAGTCAATATATTCGAGTCGTTTTTTCGTAGTGATACCATTCCGTTCACGTTTTTATGTAAATCAGTCTATTTCCAACTTTGAACCCGTACATTATGGAGTCATTAACCACAAATATTTAAAAGGTTATTTTAGTACATTAAATGTCTATTAACCTCTACAAATAACTTAGTTCTCTGATTTATCGATGTATTTTTGAAGATAAACTTACCATAGATGTAAAAAGGTAATAGTTTTCAGGAATAGAATCAAATAACTGCAGAACTCGACATAGGATGTGTATTTAATTAAATATGACGCTGTTATTTACGCAAAGATCAAAGCAGTTAGTTTTTCCAATAGGCAGACATTGTAGATGCAATTTATGAAGATCGCTTAAAAAGTTTTCGGCCTGAGCCAGAGATGAGGCACAAGAATGATCAACTGGTTATGATCTTTGTAAAGTGTAATTCGTTAGACGGAATTATGTGAAGTTTCAGACGCAATCAAACAAGTTTTAATATATCATCGTTGAAAAGAGATGTGCAGAAAATTTTAACGAAACTCATAAGCAATAAACTCATGGGATAGATAGCATAGTTTCGCAACTACTGCAGCTTAGAGCCAAATAATTATCTCAAGCCATTTATCAATTAATAGCCAACAGTTAGAATAGTGAGCAGATGCCTGAAGAGTGACAGCATGCGGTAATATGTTCAAATCATATGAAAGGATATACACTAAACTTGGTTGTTCATGTTGTTGAACATGTTCCAAATTTATCCACTGTCAAAAGAATAATCAAAAAATTCGAAAGTACTGGTTCAGTTATTGATGTGAAACACACGGCACGAGTCAGTAGTGATAGGTGGGTCAGAACAAAACATTACGGCAGATACTGAGAGAGTGGCCGAGACTCCATGGTCCTTCATTCGTCATCGTACACAATAATTGGACATTTTAACAGTCACTCTTCACCGTATTCCCACTAAAGATTTGCATCTCCATGCTTACAAAGTCAAACTGACTCAATAACTTCTGTCAACAGACCATGCATAGCGAAGAGAGTTGACCAATTAAATCATTGGACAACAAGAAATGAATTCCAATTTGTGATTTAACACGTATGGACTTGTTTTGTGGGTTTTCTGAATCTCAAGTTTACGCCAACAAGTCCACGACGACTCACGCACCGAAAGCGGAAGATAATTGAACACTGTAACAACGAAAAGGTATGTTCACACGTATTCAAGTTGTGGTATACAAGATGCATGTATCTGATGAAAGGTTAGACGTATGCGATGTTGAACGAGTAGCATGCAAGGACGCAAAAAAAATTATGACGCACGACGAGGTGCAAAGGTAGCCATCCATGTTGTGTATCTGGCGCTTTCGCTTTCAACTTCTTGATATAATCTGCAAGTTTTTCCAATAGTTTACAAATTTAATTTAAAGTAAAGTAGATTAAAAATCATACAAATATGTTGTTTTATTATGTTGTTACTACTTGCCCCACACCAGTTGCAACTTGCCCCAAGAACGGGGTAAGGTGTAGCATGTTACTACTCTCACAAAAAGTCATTTATACAAGCATTTGTTATCAATTTAAGCCCAATTATAATTCTAATTGATACCAGAATGTTCTCTCATTTAAAAGTGCTTCATCATGAAGATGCTCAATATTTTGACTTCTCCATCGAAAAAACTAAAAATTGTTACAACTAGTCCCCGCTCCCCTACTAATACTAATTATAAACTAATACTTACAAAATAACGGTACTAAAGAAGGAATGTGATAAAGGTGACGATATTTGTATTTACCTGAAAAATAAAATAAAAACTATTAATTATGATGAATTTATCTATATAATGTTATTAACGTCTTAAATCTTAAAATACAAAGAGGTACCTTACAACATCGTTAATATAATTAGGGAACTAACTTTTAATACATATATAAGAAAATCTGCCAACAATTAACCAACCGAGGACGTACAAATCCAAGAGAAATCAGGCAGGGGGATACTCTGCGTCATATGATGTTTAATCAATTTAGGCTTCAATCTGCTCTAGGCTACCAACTTACCACAGGCGAAGTTAAGCAAATGATGCCCTATTCATTTCAGGCAATGAGCTTAACCTCCAAAAACTCCTTTATTTATTCTTCCTTTATTATTCCCGCGAATATATGACATGACAATACCAGTAGGAAAGACAAAATCACTAGTTGTAAGTAAAGATCCGGTAAAATTGAAGATCAACTAATCGAACAGGTTATCTCGTTTAATTATTTGCTGTCCAAATATCAAATACCAAATTAGCAATGCCAGCAGAATATCGGGATGCTTGAACAATATAACTTATACCAGAATATGAGACTCGTGCAGATAAAAAATAAAAATAACTACCGAGGACAGAGGAAATGAGAAGGTTTAGATGAATCGCCGGTTACTTTGGAGCACTGGATTACTTGAGGGATTGGTGTGGAACGAATCGCCCCTAACAGACCGCCAAACCACACTCACGAAAACCCATAGGAAGGTCGCCAAAACGTTGGCTGAACTCAGGGGTTTGAAAATACAATGTAGTATAAGTTGGAAAAAACAGGCCCCCGACCTATAACAACAAAAAAAGAAGAAAAAGAAGATATTATCAAAAGTGTAAAATCCTAACATAATTTAATTAAATTTTTGGAGAATGCCCTTCCGTCGAGCTTATTTCCTTTCATTTTTAAATGTATGAAACAGATTATAGTCACAGATACCTAAATTAGGCAAATAAGGTGTACCGACTTAATTACTTCCTATATACCAGGTCTGCAAATATGAAACCGGAATTTGCCGATATATGGCCCTAGCTATCTATGCACTTACCGTCAAACCGGGTCATTTCCTTGTTGACATCCGACAAAGATTTTCAACTCACAACAATACCAGTTTCATACAACAGCATAGCTTGTAATAGGGTTGAACATCTCGAATTTTGTGGCTGGAAACTACGATTTGCGGACAGCATTAATTTTCTGTTACCACTTGAAGAAAAATGCTGCAGAATCGCATTTTCAACGACTTCCACGTCCTTCGTGACCACGTTCATCACCGAAAAAGTTTGAAGACAGCGAATTACAAGCATTGTAAGATGACGATGACGCTCAAACGCAACAACCACTTGCAGATGAATTAAATTTGACACGAGAAGCAGTTTCTATACGTTTGAAAGCCATGCGAAAAACCGCTTGAGGAATACTGCTCGCCAGGTACAAAAGAAAGTCATATCTCCATCAAATTGTGACTGGCGATGAAAAGTGGATATATTTTGAGAATCTTAATGGTAAAAGATCATGGGTAACTCCAGACGAACCGTCGACATCGAAAGAAAGGCCAAATCCCTTTGGACGGAAGACAATGCTCATTATTTGATGGGATAAGAAGGGCGGATCTATTATGAACTGCTTAAAATCTGGCGAAACCGTTAATGCTGAACGCTACCGACAACAAATAATCGATTTGAATCAAGATTTGCGTGAAACCAGAATATCAAAAAAGGCAACACAAAGTGATTTTGCTTCATGATAATGCACCATCACACACAGCAAAACTGGTTAAGGAAACGATTGAGATATTTAGTGGGGAAATACTTTCGCATGCGACTTACTCACCAGACTTGGCTACGTCCGATTACTACTTATTTGCATCGATAGAACACGCACTTGCTAAGCAGCGCTTCACTTCTTACGAAAATGGCTCAATGACTAGTTTGCCTCAAAAGAGCAACAGTTTTTTTGGCGTGACATCCACAAATTGTCAGACAGGTCGGGAAAATGTATGGCTAACAATGGGCAATACTATTTTTTATCATTTTCATACAATAAACGTGTATTTTCTATACAAAAATTCCGGTTTCATATTTACATACCTGATACTTGTTTTGTAACTTAAACGTGTCAGTAAAGATTGTTTTTAGTTTTTCGTAAAATTCCTTCGTTTTGTTATAATTTTTCATTGTTATTTCAAAAACTCTCCAATCTATCTTCATGAAGCAAATAATGTCTAGATTGGTAAACGAACCATTTCAATATGTATCTATTTTGCGTAAAAGTATAACAAACAGCGCCATTAATAATGCGAAAATAATTCGTCATATTTCCTCATCGATATGAAAAGATACGAAACCGTTCTAACCATAAAGAAAGAGTAACCTCAAAATGCCAAATCCGTCTATCCGAAAGGCTACCTGACCACGAACCGCCTAGAGTTCTCAACGTTGCTGATCCGTCGGTAATAAAACGTTTTGAAGCTGTTATGAAACGCGGCGATACGAACGATTAAATTCAAGGAAAAACGCGAGTTTTTCACCGCTATTGCGGATCAAACGATGTCGAAATGATTCTAGCCATAGGCGGTTTGCATAATACAACCGAAGAAACTTTTACAATACTACGTTAGACGTATAAATATCTAACGTATTTCCAAAAAAAAAACACATCCAATTCTAATATTAGTTTAAACAAGATTCTGGTATTACGAAAGTTTATGATGAATATAATGTAATATTATCTGCCGGCAGATACAGTGAAATAGTAGCCGGGAAATTGGGAAGGGAACCTACAAGGTACAATGGAGGACATAAATATAGAAGAAATATGGAAAACTTTCAAAAACACATTAATACAAGTAGTAAAAACAGTATGTGGAACAGCTAGAAAGAATAAACAAAAGAAACTAACTGCATAGTGGACAGAGGAAATCAAGGAGCAAGTAAAGTTCGAAAACCAGACATTGCGGGAATATGTAAGTAATAATACAGATAAGAATCATAAAGCCTATAAAGAACAGAGAATAAAGGTAAAAAAATTAGTACTGGAATCAAAGAGAAGAACATGGGAAGAGTTTGAAGACAAGATGAAAAAAGATAGTCGTGGTAACCAGAAATTATTCTTTAATGTACTGAAGGGAAAGAGGAAAATGAGGAAATGAGGGAAATATTGCTAGAAATGAAACAGAGATTACGAAATAATAGAAAGAATGTTTCGAAGAGTTGCTCCAAACATAATACGACACAGATATACAGGGCATAATAGAGAAAGCAACAGTGAACCAGAAAGGCAGACAAGAAATGGAAGAAGACCAGATAAAAATCGAGGAGCTAACGGAAGCGATAACAGAGTTAAAGAACGAAAAATTACTTGGTATAGATAAAATTATAGCAGAAATGATAAAGAACATGAGAAAAGTCGGATTGCAGATGCTTCTAGAAAATTTTAACAGAGTTTTGAATACTAGATTAGGAAGTTGGTCTGATATTGCCTATATTCAAAAGTGGAGAGAACAAAGACTGCAAAAACTACAAAAAAATAACGTTGTTGAGTACAATACTAAAGTTATTTCAAAAAATTATAGAAAAAAGACTTAGGAGAGAAACAGATTCAACCTTGTCAGAGGCCCAAAGTGGATTCTAACAGAAGACCTCCCTATCTTATCACTTTCCCACTGGGATGCTGTCTCCTCCATCTCACTAACTATCCAAGACTATCCAAGATTATCTAACTATCCAATTGCTGATTGCTGGAATACCCTGGATCACTCTTTCAAGCAATATGACGTCACCTTTTGGTAAAGTGGGACAGGCTTAGAATCAGGTACTGTCACCCAATAAGTGGTGACCCTCCTTTAGTATGTACTTTATGTGGTGCTCCTTTGTCAGCTCTCCATGGCTTGCTAGAATGCCCTTCGCTATCTGCACTCGCATAAAGATACAGACTTCCCAGGGACCTTCCGTCTTTATTGTCCCCTCATTACACCAATTGTTTTTGAAGTATTTCGAACCTCTTTCTACTTTCCTCTAATATAGCTCCTCTCTCTTATCCTTAAAAACACATTTTCCTTAAAACTTTTACCTATTCCTATATTTTTAATGTATAAATTGAGCTGTATTCATTCTTTGCTTTACACACGGCGATTAAGGCTTGCTGTCTGTTAACGTTTCAGTTCAATTTATAATATGAGGACAAATCAAATATAAACCGGAATTTTATAATTACTTTCCACAGCCAATCACGAGTGGGCTATCAGTATAGATCGTTGCAGTGCAATGTATTAGGAGTGGGGAAAACGATTGGTGAGCTGTTTCACTCAGTTCTTTTGTCAGTACAGCCATGAGTGAGCAACAGGTTCCACCGTCCATTGCGCAACGGTTTATAATAAAACCAAGAAAAGCGTTAAACCATCCGAAATATTAACTCGGTTGAAGGTTCAGTATGGGGACGATACCCTAAAACCCAAATACTTGGTTGGGCCAAGAAGTGTAAGAGTGGACGAGAAAGTGTGGTAAATGTAAGTCATAATCGACTTCCCAGGTCAAGTGTCACTGCTGACAACATTGGTACAGTTCGCGACCTTATCGAAGGTGATCGGCGGCTCACTATTCATGAAATCACTTAAAAGGTTATAAGCTCTGGAAGTGTTTAAACAATCATCAGAAATCATCTCAGCATCAATAAAATGTGTGCACAATGGGTTCGGCTCTAACAAAGGAAAAACTGGAGAATATGCCCTATATACCCTCCATACAGACAAGATTTGTCACCCTGTTAATTACAGAGTGACAAATCGGTTTTTGTTTGCGTTTTTCGACAACGACCAAGATGTTGAGGACTTCATGCGCAATAGGCTGATGACCCAAACTCAAAGTTTCTAAGAGCAAAGAATTCACAAGCTTCCAAATCGCTCGGAAAAATGTGTAGAACGACGAGGAGACTATGTAGAAAAATGATCAATACTTTGTATTATTCTAAAAATAATAAATACGTATAAGTAGTAATACGTATCCAGTATACCTCGCCTAAGGTACTGGACGGGTCACGGGTGGTGGATAGTGAAAGTTCCATTAGATATTAATGGACAGCTGCGAATATCTCAAAATAAGCAGCCCCGAACCAAGGCAAAAAAAACAAAATCCACTTAGCGTCTGACTTGTATCAAGCGGTTGAGTGGTCAGCGTCTGTTCACCAGTGGTGCGGCTGATATTTAAATTCTGGAACTAACCCCTCCAGTCTTAACCTCTGAACCGTCATGGTTCAAACCGTTAATTCAAAGTACAAGATGAAGCGTTCTAGTAATTACAAAATTACCCCAGGAGGTAGACAATCCTCTGCCAGCTTTGCTGGTCCAACCGGACTTCTGGGGCGTCCGGGCTTAAACGCAAAATCTTTCAGAGGGAGTCGGAGACCTCTGGCCAACGTCTGAAACCAAAAACAAAAACTTTCTTTGGAACGGTAAATATCAATTCTCTCCTGCATCCAGGAAAACTACACGAATTGGGGCGAACATTAAATCAGCAAAAAATCCAAATTTTAGCTTTGCAAGAAACCAGATTGACAGATGATAACACCTTGGAATTCGGCAACTACAGACTTTTTAAAAGTAAAACGGACAAAAGAATACTCAAAAATACACCACATCTCGGTGTTGCTTTCGCTGTCTCAAGAAACATTCTTGGTTCTATAACAAATGTCCAGCCAGTAAATAATCGACTTATGACACTATCCCTCAAGTGTGCTAACAAAAACTATACATTAATCAATGCACACCTCCCAGTTAACGAAGAAAATAAATCTAATCCTGAAAAAGTAAATAAGTCCTGGGAAATTCTAGAAAAGACTATCTCTAAAATTCCCTGTAACCATGTAAAAATCCTATTGGGCGATTTCAACGCCCAGCTAGGGAAAGAAAAAAAGTCGGCAGTTTTCCCGCTCATAAATGGACTAACCATAATGGTAGAAGATTGGTTGAACTATGTTCGCAGTTTAATCTAAAAATAATGTCAACCCATTTTAAGAAGAAAATATCAAAACAAAAGACCTGGAGGTGCCCAAACACGTACACGGGTGAATTTCAAATTGACCATGTTGCCATTTCGTACCTCAATTATAAAGAGATTTTAAATGTTCAAATCAGGAAAGGAGCTAATATAGACACGGATCACTACTTGAACTAGAATCAAACTTAGCTTAAAACCTCGAAAACTTATTCAAAAGAGGCTGCTAATACCAAAGTTGGACCCAACGAAAATAAAACCAGCCCTAACAGAAGAGCTTGATAAACAACCAGCACAGAACTGGCAAGAATTGAAACAAAAAATTATTAAAACGGCCTTAAAGTTGGTCCCTTTACAAAAACGTAGAAAATATCCGTGGTGGGATGAAGTTTGCGAGCAAGCAGTATTAAGCCGAAGTAAAGCATTCAAAGATTGGAACAGTCAAAAAACAGCAATAAACTATAACATCTTTTTGGAAGTAAGAAAAGAAACATCGAAGCTAATTAGACAAACTAAAAGAAAATATGAAAACAATCAACTTAATGAAACAGAAAAAGATTTCCAAAAAAATAACACCCGAAACTTTTACAAAACATTTAAAACTAAATTAACAGGCTATCAACCGCAAAGTCTTTGCTTTCAAAAGGAAAACGGACAATTAGCTCTAAATAACCAAGACAATTGCAAAGAACTTGCGAAATATTTTGAACAAATACTAAACTGTTCTGAGCCCTTAAACAAATTAACAACACTAAAACCTAAACAAACAAACACAGATTCATTATCACCGAATGAAGATGAAATAATTAGGCAAATCAAGCGGCTTAAAAATGACAAGGCTTCTGGTGAAGATGGAATCACTGCTGAACTTTTGAAATCCGCTGGTCCAGGTACAATCAAGGAAATAACCAAAATTCTACAAGAAGTTTGGCGAACCGAACGGATTCCGGAAGATTGGAAAGATGCTCTAATCCATCCACTACATAAGAAAGGAGATAGAACGGATGTAAACAACTATAGAGGGATATCTCTTCTCCCAGTTTGTTACAAGATTCTATCTCAATGTCTACTAGACAGAGCACAGGGACAGTTAGAACCTAACATTGGTGAATATCAAGAAGGTTTTCGACCGGGCAAATCCTGCCCTGAACAGATCCTGAATCTGAAGTTGATTCTAAGACATCAAAAACTGTACAATAAAAATCTCGTCTGTACATTTGTGGATTTCAAAAAAGCATATGATTCTATTGACCGCGAATCTTTATTCCGAATCTTGAAAGAACAAGGACTAGATCTGAAAACGCTGGCAATTATTAAAGCAACGTTAACTAACACAAGGTCAAAAGTAAAATTCATGGGTGAGATCTCAGAGCCCTTCGAAATTAAAACTGGAGTGAGACAAGGGGATGGACTCTCGCCACTCTTATTTAACTGTGTTCTAGAAAAAGTAATACAGAAGTGGCGTGAAAAAAAGTCGGCCCTGAATATTGACCAGCCCATTAAACTGGGGAGAACCAACATCAAAATTGATTGTCTGGCATTTACTGATGATCTAGCAATTTTAGCTCAAGATGTATTAACGGCACAGAAACAGATTGAAATCCTAAAAGAAACAGCAGAAAATGTAGGACTCCAAATTTCCTTTGAAAAGACACAATACATGACCTGTAACAGACTAAGAACGCCATTTCTAAAAACAAAATATGGTAACATCAGACGAATCTCTCAATTCAAATATTTGGGTGAAATAATCATGGAAAATGGGTTGGAAAAAGCGGCCAATAAGGGTAGATGTCAAAAAATGGAAACGGCATTGAGACTTACACAAAATATTTACAACAAAAAATGCCTATCTAAAAACACAAAACTGAGACATTACAACACAGTTATTAAGCCAGAATGTCTATATGCTGCAGAAACGCTCATTTTGAATAGAAAGAGGGACATCGAGGACATTGAAAAGAAGGAAAGAAAAATCGTAAGAAAAATCCTAGGCCCAAACAAATAAATAGGACAACATACCGACTTCGAGAAAACGAAGAAATCAAACAATACACAGATATACATAGCGATATGAGAAAAAGAAGACTTAAGTTTTACGGACACATAAAACGGATGAATCCGAGTAGGTTAACTAGACAAATAGTCGAATTTTATGAAAATAGGAGTAAAGCTAAAGTAGAAATAATCAAATGGATCGTTGCAATTAAAGAGGACCTAAGATCAGCAAATATTACACAAAGTGAAATTCAGGATAGAGGCTGTTTCAGACACAAGGTGAACGTTTGGAAGGTTGGCCAGAGAGAAAAATGTAAGAAGACTGGAACAACTTGGTCTGACGAAAGGAAAAAAGCTCATAGCCAAAGAATGAAATTAGTATGGGCGCAAAGGAAGGCTAACAACAACAAACGCCTCTAATTGTACTTCGCGTGGTCCACTAGGGCCCATACGTGAATAATAATAATAAATACGTATAAAACAATTCCGGTTTATATTTGATTCACCCTCGTATAACCATATAAACTTTTTTCCATATTACTATTTATTTATACACCTTATGAGCTATACAATATTTGCTATATTCAAATTTACTTATTATTTATTGAATTCTTGTTTATATACAGGGTATCCTGAAACTCAACCTTAAGCGGGTGCCGGGCGAAAAGCCAGGTTATATCAGTTCTGCCAAAAATAAGAAAAATAATCCATGTCGCCATATTAAGTGATAATAGGCACAATTTTGAAAATCTTGAAATTCGATACCTCTATCTTTAGGTACTGTGACCACAAATTTCCCAATTTTTCAGTGTTGTCTTTTATAACGTGATCCTAACTAACCATGCTATTATCGCAGTCACAAATCAAAAAAATTAACGCGGTATATTTAGTAAAAAAAAAAGTTTAATTAAATCGTGGTTTAAATAATTATGTCCGTTAACTTTGACACTTCACCTTTTAAAAAAAAATGTATTACACTACCTTGGGCAAGTTATTTCAAAAAATGGCCCATTTATTGTAAAAAGAAGAAGAGGTATGTATTTTTTTGGCAAAAAGGCATTCATAGATCTACCACTATTTTGGCAAAATGTTATAAATAACAATGGTAATAACATAATAGACTAAATAAATATCTACACAAACTATTTGCGTTTAACTTTTTTTCAAAAAAATCCCTTTGAACTTTCCGGACAAGCTGTTATTTAACCCGCCTTGATCTCAGCTGTAAATTATCAGCAATAAATTATAAAGGTATTTTTTTTATTTACAAACACCATTCGGTCCAAAAACCCATAGACTAACTAAAATAAGAGACTGTTTAATGGATACGTAAGTTTGCTTTTTACGATTCTTTGAATGGGAGGGCGCTGCAATCGAAAATTTTATCTTTCTCGTTTTATCCTCTTTCTTTTTCCCTTTGAGAAAGTTGGGTGTGCCTAAAAATACAATCGCCGGATAATTTAATGGGCCTATCGGGTAATTTTGTGACAAGGTAAAAACACTAAAAACGTTTTAATTTATAATAAAATTGGAAATTAATATTATTTTTAACAAAACTTAGCCAAGTTTGAGATTATATTAATATTTAGAAAATTAATTATTTTTATTTGAGTTTTAAGGAATATAGACACGAGCTGCGGATCTTTGACAGCAGCCTTATTCTAAACAAAACATAACCTGATTGCAGTTTGCTTTTATTTTAAAATATTTTTCAATGCGTAGCAAAATATTTCTGGCTTGTGGACTAAAACAAAAAAAATAGGATATAAATTGGTTATGATTTTTGTGCCAGTGGTAATGCAAACAAATCATTAGGTAAGTAATAAGACGAGATTTTTATGACGTTAATGTTTAAATTAAGGCTTATTTGTATATAAAAGCCGGATACCCATTAAACGACCACCAAACAAGAAGATATATAACTATATAACAATGAATAATCCTGGAAAAATAAAATATCACTGTTCTGTACCAAATTGCGATATTTTTTTTATGATAAAGCTAAAAATCTTATAAATAAACATTTCTTTCTTGTTCCGCGAGATTTGAAAAGACGGTCACAATGGTTCAGCCCAATGGGATTAAAATATTCAGAAAAACCTTGTTAGTTTTGTGAAGACCATTTCGATGATACGGCTTTTACTAGCACACTGAGAAAAAGAGTATCAAAATTTGGAACTCCAACCATTTTGAAATTGCCCAAAATTAATATAATTAATAATATCTTAATTCGCCCAGCCAACATTGATATCTCTTCACATTCAAATACTACAATTAATCCAATTGAAAACAATCCAGAAATTGTTGACACTCCAAACACATCTAAAAACAAAAGTATATTATGGGAAATTGGGGAGACAAGGGTTAAAAATTTAACACCTAGGAAAAAAAAGCTGTATGAAATTAGTAAAAAGCAAAGGGTGCATCTAACATCTTTAAGACGTTCATTGTTTAAAATTAAACATGAGGCTAATTTGCCAAAAAAAAATTAATTCAACACCCATATACAAAAAATTGCAACAAAAGTTAGATCCTGCTGGTCTTGATTGAGGATATAATCAATAATAGTAAATATAAACGGCCCAACTGGTCAACAAGAAACAAATTTTTTTCATTGGCCCTCTATAATAAAGGACCTAAGAGTTATAACTTCCTCAGACGTTGATCTAGATTTTGAACCTGGAATTAATAAACACATTTTCTCAAGATTGTCAAAAGGGGTATTAAATATGAGCATGTTAAATAGATGCTGTATAAGTAATGTTTGATGAAATAGCTTTATCCGAACAACTAGTTCTAAATACAAAATCAGACAAAGTAATTGGGTATGTAGATTTAGGGAACAAGTTGGGAAGAAAAAACCAGTTAGCTAATCATGCTTTGGTTTTTATGATTCAGGGACTTAAATCCTCGTGGAAGAAGCCAGTGGCCTACTTTTTTACAAAAGGTACAATTCAAACAAACTCTTTAATTCCTCTAATTCAAGAAGTTATCAGTATCACAATCAATAGGTTTAATAGTTTTGGCCACTGTTTGTAACCAAGGTGCCACAAATCGTGCTGCAATTAGAAAGTTGTCACAAGACACAAATATAAAACATCCTGGGCCCTTTTTTTTTTGTTAATAATATAAAGATTTTAACCATATTTGATCCCCCACACTTGCTTAAAAATACTCGCTATGCTTTTTTTAAATATACCATTAAATATGATAAAAATAAATATGCAAGATCAGAATATGTCAAGATGTGTTTTGCGATCGACAAAACAAGAAAATTTCAGAGTCTGACAAAAATTCGAGTGATTTTTTTAAATCTTTCTAACCAAAACAAATTAAAAATGAAATCAGTATCGCTGCAAAAACGCTAAGTAATACAGTAGCTGCAGCAATAAACAGCATGATTGGTGGAAATCAGGGTTTACCAAGCGAAGCTATTTATACAGCAGAATATATATCAGATATTGATACCTTTTTTGACACATTTAGTACAAAGACAGTTTTACCAGAGCTTGGAAAACCTTATAGAAGGTGTATTTCAAGAAAATCAAGACATCATGCTTTCTGGAATAAAATGCTCTCTAAAATTCAAAGTTGGGAATTTATTGACAAACAGTCAGGTGCTGTTAAAACTATGATACCCTTTAAAAGTGGATGGATTACGACCATCAAGGCAGTAATAGCGTTGTTTAAAACTTGTAACAACACGGGTTTTAAATTTTTAAAAACCAGATCACTTAACCAAGATGCCTTAGAAAATAATTTTTCCAGTATCCGCCTTTACGGTGCAACCAACACCAATCCATCATGTTTCCAATTCCAGTCTGCTCTTAAAACATCAATTTTAAATAGCCTTATATTACCTAAATCAAGACATACTAATTGTGAACAGGATGGTAACTCAATTATGGACAATCTTGAAAGTTTTTTTTTAAGTACAGCTTCCAATGCTAAAGAAGATAAACTTGAATTTGGGAATGATTTGGAATCTTTCTTTTTCACTAATGAACAAGTGTCTTATTTTGAATTAGATTCAGCAGCTTATGTCGCTGGATTTATTTACAAAAAGCTTAACATAGAGTGCCAAGAATGTAATGCCAATTTATTGTCTAATGAAATTCAACCATTGCATGCCTTTACTACTTTTAAGGAATATGATGATTCTAAAAAACGCTTAAATTATGTAACAGAAAATTTTTCTAGAGATTTAGTAACTATATGTATAATAATAAACCTTATAATGCCGAAATATGGATTTATATTAAATATCCAAAAGCAAATAAAACCGTATATCCAAAAACAACTTTTATTTAACTGGTTCTCATGTAATGAACACAAGGAAACTGTGATATCTAGAATATTAGACTTATCCATTAAATTAATTTTAAGAAAATACTGTGATGACATAAAAAGACGTAGTCAAAAATGGGAAAAAAAAGTATAGCAGATAACTTACTTATGTTCATGTTATTATTTTAAGTAAATATAGTATTTTTTCTAACAGCGCGCGAAAAGTGACAATTTTTCCCATTTTTGAATCTCTTTTTAGTTGAAACATTTATAAAATTAAGGATTTTATTAGTTTTATTTTTTTATGTTCCTGCTATTATTGTAAGTGGTTAAATTTTTTTGTATTAGCTCATGCAAAATGAGACTCTTTTTTGTTGATTCATTTAAAAAATTACTGATTTTGTTAGTTTTTATTTATTTATGTTCCTATTATTATAAGTGGTAATTTTTTTTTTGTACTAGCTCGTGCAATGTGAAACTTTTCCTAGCATTGAATCTCTTTTTTTGTAAATACATTTAAAGAATTTAGTATTTTATTTGTTTGTACCTTTTTTCATATTCTCAAAAATGATATTTGTTTTTTAAATTAAAACAAAATCAAAATACGTAAATGTGTATTTTTTAAATTTATCTGGTTAAAAATTTTGTACACTTTTTGGAGTCAATAACAACAAATTAAATTTAAAATCACCGTAAAAATCACTTATTTTGACACCAAAAGGTTCACAATTCTTATTAACTAGCAATACCCAAATGAAAATCTAAAAATATTGACACATTTAAATTAAAACATGGTGCAAATTAATATTATTAGATATAATTGTTCATATAGTTTAATATGTGTTTACAATGTGTCATACGAGCCAGACCAACAGACCTCACAACAAACAATAAACAACGCGAACTGCAACAAAATGGTCGCGATATTCCGAGAATTCGCAACCTGATAACGCATATAAAAATGTGAATGTTATTGTTCCAAGAAATGAGAAGAGTTAATCTCGATTGCTATCTATAAAAATTGAATAATATTGACATTGTTTAATAACAGTGTTAAACTTTGTTTAACAAATTCACTACTGTTATAGAAATCTTTAGCGTAGATATCAATATAAAATATTTAAAATACATATATACATACCAGGTCTGGCGGTTAATAATCCTTTTTATTTCTTAAAAAAAAACACGTTTAATTTGGAAGAAAGGTCATCATCATTATCGTATTTATTCATCCAGGTATCTCCGAATGTAGGTTTCCTTCAGTTATCTCCATCTTTGTCTGTACAGTGCTGTTTTTTTCCAATTCCAATCCTCCGTGTCTCTTTATGTCATCCAGCTATTTCGTTTGTGGTCGTCCTCTTCTTCTTTGACCTTCATATGGGCGCCAATTTTGGACGACATGGTTCCACCTATTGTCTGAGAGCCTTTGGTTGTGTCCTGCGAATTTCCATTTATGTCTGGCAGCATGTTCTACTATGTCTATAACTTTGGTTCTTTGTCGTATCTACGTATTTCTTTTGTGGTCTCGTAGAGTTATATTCAGCATTTTTAGCTCCATAGATCTCTGTGTCTTCGTCAATTTATCAAGGTTGGACTTAGTGAAGGTTAGAAGTCTGTGCTCCATACGTCAGCACAGGCAGTATGCCTGAGTTGAATGCTTTTGTTTTATGTTGTACTAAAACCTTCTTGTCCTTCATGATGAAAGAGAGTCTCTTTGGTTCCCTTTATTGAATTTAATTGATTGACCCAGGTTAATATATATATATATATATATATATATATATATATATATATATATATATATATATATATATATATATATATATTACAGAAATCTTTCACCCATTCTCCACGTGGTGCCACCGATCGCCTTCGCCGAACTGTCAACCATGCGACGTCACGTGTCTCTCGGGACCGGTTTCTAGCCTTTCAGCCGTCATCAGCCGAGCTCTAGACGAACGCAAGGAAAGCAGTTCGGAGAGGCAATCGGGGCCAGACCAGATCAACTGGCCATTTTAATGACGGGATATATATATATATATATATATATATATATATATATATATATATATATATATATATATATATATATATATATATATATATATATATATGAACACTTTTGTTGGTTGCTTGACCGGGAAGGAGCCCCACCTATCCCTTCAACTGGATCACATATCTTTCTACTCTTCAGGGCGCCGACATATACTATACCATCAAGAAGTCTCCCTATTCTTGATGGTATAGTATATGTCGGCGCCCCGAAGAGTCTGAACCTCGAGAGACGAAACATATGTCATTCAGTTGAAGGGATAGGTGGGGTTCCTCCTTCCCGGTCAAGCAACCAACAAAAGTGTTCATTTAGGCGGAGACGCAGATTGTTGTGTGTTCCACATGAGATTGTGGAACCCAACGGTTGGGTGTCTGATGACACTCAGCTACTGCTGTCTCACTGGACGCAGTCCAAGAAAATCTAATAGTACACATATATATATATATATATATATATATATATATATATATATATATATATATATATATATATGTATATACATATAAATATATATATTTATATCATCATCTCATTGATACGCTCGTCTCATTGGACGCAGTCCAAGAAAATCTAATAGTACATATATATATATATATATATATATATATATATATATATATATATATATATATATATATATTTATATCATCATCCATGTCGATCCACTGCAGGATGAAAGCCTTTTCAGCATGTTTCCAACTTTCACGGTCCTGGGCTTTCCTCTGCCACTCTGGTTCAATAAACTTGACGATATCATCAATCCATCGTGCTTTCGGTCTTCTTCGCGGACATTTGCGATCAAGCGGTATCCACTCCAGGATTGCCTTGGTCAATCTGTCATCCCATCGCCTCGCTATATGACCTGCCCATCTCCATTTCAATTGCTTTACTCTTCCAATGATGTCATGGACTTTCGTTTGTTCCCTGATCCATGCGCAGGACTTTCTGTCTCGTCTTGTAATACCAAGCATACATCGTTCCATTTCCTTCTATGCTATCCGAAGTTTTTGAATTGATTGCGATATAAGTGTCCAGGTTGCACTTCCGTATATCATAACGGGTAGAACGCACTGATTGAAGACTTTTCTTTTCAGGCAAAGTGGGAGTCTGCTCTTAAACACAATGTTGAGCCTGCCAAATGCCTGCCAGCCACATTTAACACGCCGTTCCACCTCCCGGGCGGTATTCTTCTCCATTGAAATCCTCTGCCCAAGATATATAAAGCTGTCCACAATCTCCAAATCCCTTCCTAAAACTGAAAATTTTCTGTCCTGAGCGAAGTTATTGAACATAACCTGACTCTTTTTCAGGTTTATTTTCAAGCCAAATGGTTTGCCAGCCCTTTCCAGTTCTTGTATGCGTCTTTACAGCTCCTCTGGGTCTTGTGAAAGGAGAACGATATCATCTGCAAACCTAAGATGCTTTAAGACTGCCCCGTCCCTGTACGCATATGCGAAGAAGGATCATTCGAAACATAGACCGAATGACTGTGATGTTTGTCAAGTCTGATGGGTTAAATAACATGCATGCATTTAGTTGCTTGTTTGTGGTGATCAATTAAAGGAAACAAGTTTTAGTATTTTCTATATACAGAAAGATTTTGATACAAAAAGAGTTAGATTCCACTTTACAAGGTTCTTCCCATTCGATTTCGACAGTAAAAATGTGGTCAGCAGAACTTAAACATGGACGTTCAATAGTTGAAAATGATAAACGCCCAAAAACCACTACGACCATTAAAAAATTGTTCACTACATTTTACATTTGGCTTTTGGCTTTCTGATCGATTGGATCGTTGAAGCAGCAGACCAAATAATTCGCCAAAGAAAGCGAAAACGGTTCCATTTGGGTGGTGCCCATAGACTACCTGAAAAAAGGCAGGACCAATTGAAGAGTTCTATTTAAGCTAAACGTTCATATCTGGCCAAAACGGTTCTTCCACCACAATAGTGCGCCAGCACATACGTCTCAAGTTGTTATCTTAAAACTTCTTGATCTACGTTTCGAGGTGCTTCATTCAACATATGACGTGTTCAGTGGATTTAGCTCCCAGTAATTCTAACTTCCTCTTTCCATACCTGAAGAAAGGACTCGCCGGATGGATATTCACTTCAAATGTTGAGGTTAAAGCTGAGATAACCGTGGATTTTACAGAGTTGAAAAGGGTATTAAAAAGTCATTGGTGTAAATGTATTAAATTGCAATTTGATTATGTTGACATACCGAGAACTTTTCCAAACCTCCATATTTAACTAGTTTTCGTATTATTCTTTTGTTTCCAAGTGTGTGCGACTTATGGACGATAGAGTATATAGAATCATTATATAGAAACATCCCTATAAAATAATGGCTTAAAAAACAGTTAATGCTACTCTATATTTATAGATTGTAATCTACATCAACGTTTCCCATTTCTTGGAATAAAACGCACATTTTTTTCATACGATATCAGGCAATGGATTCTCAGAATAACGCGTCCATTTTGTTGCAATTCACAGTGTTTATTGTTTATTGTGAAGTCTGCTGGTCTGGCTGGTACGAGATATTGTAAATGCGGATTAAACAATATGAATGATTCTGTTTGTAACCATATTAATTTACGCAATTTGCTGATTGCGAATATAAGATAATACATGTAAAATATGCTTAGTGATAAGGTTCAGTTATTTTTTTCGAGTTTGATAGTTAAAACATTAGTATCAATGATGTTTCTATATTTTTCAGAATGAATACAGGGTGTCACCAAAATCCGAACAAATTTCAATTCAGATTTTCGATTTTCGTCTCAGCGCTAGGTCGCTTTTGTTATTGTCATAAGACAGAAGCATGTAGTAAAGGATCATAACCTCAAAATAGTCAAATTATTCGCACTGGGTGTTCGGCGATCGAATTAATTTGGTTCATCGGGTATTCGAGATCGGCCATTTATAATATTGCTGAAGAATTTCAGGTGCAAAGAACAGCCCTTTAAAAAATTGGATGGCGAGGACTCCAAGAGTTTACCAGCTAATTTCAGAGGAGCCAGTACTACCTGTGCGAAAGTTGGCCAAAAAAGGTACGATAAATGCTTTCCGAAGGTTTCCAATGTTTTATGTTAGTGATGAATGTAGTAAAAACTTGCAGAGAAACTGTGACTTTCGGCCGACCATGTGACCACACAGGAAACACGTTATTCGATTCAAAACTGACTTTGGACAGAAATAACGTGAACATCTTTTGATCCAAGGAGTTGGTCTGGCCTCCTAATGGGCCAGATCTGATTCAACTGGACTATTTTGTACGGAGTGTCGTTGAAATAATTCCTACTAAGTCGTGATATTCCCAAGTGACATATCTACAGATACTCATTGCAGCAGCATTTAAGATTTGAGATAAGGAAGTTTTGTCAAAACTAAGGGTTTGTAGCTTAAGGGGGGTTCTGACTGGGGTTATCGGTTGCTGATGACCGTGGTTCGGAACCCAAGTTAGGCTGTAGATCCCGTCTCTAAATAATCTTAGTTAAAACTATAGAACCTTTGATCATAGGTCTCTCTTAAAAATCTTTTCTATCTTATTAATATGTTTAGGTAATCTGCATACCATATTTTCTGTTTTTCTTTATATATCATTGTTCCATTTACTTCGTTGTCTGTTTTACTGACGACTTTATTCAATATATAAGAAGATTAAACTCAAAGAGATTTAGTAGTAAACACCGAATAATTCTTTTAAAGTTCTCGACGCACGTGATTAATGACGGCGACGATGATTTAATCATCTCTTGATGATGCTAACATGTTTAGCGAAACGGGCGTCAGGAACTTTAAAAAAGTGATTCAGTGTTGTGATTAGTGTTTCAAACCGAAGGTTCCAATAGAAAAATTAACATAAGAAGATATTACTACGATGGCGATGGACGCTTCAGGAAGAGAACTGATGCAATTATTCAAGCTGAAGGAGTTATTGATTAAATACGCTCTAGCGGGTATCCCCTAAAGATTTAAGAGATTTTTTTGTATTTCTTTCCACCAAATTTCATTTTATAAAAACGCACTCTACTGAATATATTTCTATGTATTTATAAACATCATACTTCATTAATATAATTCATAATAAATAGAAGGGCAGTCTATAAAACGTAAAATTCACAAAATTTTTTTTTTACAGTAATTAATAAACAGGCCCAAATAAAAATAAAAAGTATAAAAACATAAGAAAAATCTTGCATGTTATAATAACAGATACAATTCGTAATTTTTATTATAATCTCGTATCTTCAGTATTTCGTTGAATATTATCCTCTACCAAGAAACAAAAAATTGCATACACTTGCAGTCAATTTGCCTTCAAAAATGTGGAATATAAGTGATAATCATTCAGTTAACAGATGATATTAATCAAACATATGTTTGATGATTTTGAAAAAGCATAATTTACAATGTGGGGTTATGAAACAACCATTGATTTGTTCTGTCATTGTGCGCTGTGGAAAGTACAATAAAAATTTAAGAGAAAATATTATTTTATCTTTTATGAGGTTCACCTTTGGACATCTTATGAACAGCCCTCCATCAAGTCCTTCCACCTCTCCGTCTTGTACAAAACATTTCCAGTGTACACCGCCGATTTTCTTTTCGCTTTCATTTTCGATCCATATAATCCATGTGTCGTATTTTAGTATTATATTGTAGAAGTATTCACATAGCTTGCGCCACTTGCTCTCTTACAATTTTCCTTTCACTTCGAATCCAGTTATTTGGTTATTAGTCAGACAATTCAACTCCTAACATAGCTTTCTCTCCATTGACCTTGCTATTTTTTCTATTTTGTCCATACTAGTCTTATGGTATCATGCTTGTTAGTATCCATGCCTGCAAGTCATGCGTTAAAACAAGGAGGATGCATGATAGCACTCTCCAAAGATTTTGTTGTTTCTTAGTATCGATTTAAGTTTCCGGAAATCTATTATTTTATTAAATAATTCCATAATATATAAAAAAAATTATTTCACATATAACATAATGCTCTGTTGTTAAAGTAATAATTAAATTATAATGAATAATGTATTGTTTCTATATTTTCTCCTGAAGAAAGTAATTGCAATTGCATTCTTCTTTAACAACAGAACATTATGTAATATGTGAAATAAAATCAATGGAAAGAAGGTAAACTTTGTCATACAGTGACCTAAGAAAATTTTCGAACAACTATAAAATCTGTGGCATAACGGTAGCCAAAAACATTAAAGTTTAATAATAAGTTAAATAACAAAATATTAAGTTAGTTTACGATAAAAAAACAAATATAACAAATATCGCCATTAATTATTCTTACCGTGATACTTGAACAAACATCGTAGCACTAAAAATAACAGTAATACTTAATCCATAGTTATGGATAACTGTTTATAAATGTCCAGGCACTGATTCTATTTAGAAAAACACTGGTAATATGATATATATCTGTAAGTTTTAACTTAGTTCCAGAGTTTTGATTGATTGCGCGGTTGGCTCTTGGTGAAACATAGTAACAATGATAATAATTAAAACACTTGGTATTTGTTTCACAATATATTCAAGATATTCTCTAACATGTTTCGGCCTCGCGACCATTCTCAAAGAGAGTTATGTATAAACTAAACTAAAGTTTCAAAGTGCTGTCTAATGGAAGTCGGTTTTTTCATCTCGTTAAATTTATTACACTATCAATAATTGGAGTATTTCCGAAGTCTAGCTGGGTGTTTGTTAGGTTTTTGCCGTCATATATGGCTTTTTTAATTTCGAAAATTTCCAGGTAATTTAACAGCCTGCTTTTATTGCAGCTATGTATTAATTTGGTATTATTAATGTTAAAAAAAATGGTTCTGGTCTATACAATGTTCGGCAAAGCCCGTCGTTCTCTGATTGTGTAAAATTGAATATTTATGTTCTTTTAGCCTATCATTGAGCGATCGGCCCGTTTGGCCTATATAAATAGCGTCACACATATTACATTTAATTTCGTATACTCCAGATTTGTCACAAAATTTTGCTCTTTCTTTGTTATTGTTTAACATCGATGCAAGATTATTCTTATTAACAGAGATAATATTAATATTTTCGTTCTTTAACTGATTTGTGATTCTTGAACTTAATTTGTGAATATAGTTTATAGCATGCCAATTTTTAGAATCTTTTTCGGGTGTTGCGGCATAAAAATGTTTGGTGTTGTTTTTCTTAATCTTGTTTTTTATCATTTTATCTATGATACTTGGCTGATATCCATTATTCCTTGCGATATTTTTGATAATATTAAGTTCTTTTTCATAGCTGTCTTTTTTAAGTGGAATCGTTAGAACTCTGTGGATCATACTATGAAAAGTGGACATTTTTACATTCCATGACTGATTTGAACTTGCGTGAATAATTGTATCGGTATACGTGGGTTTTCTAAATATTTCGAATTCTAATTTATTCGGTGTTCTTAGTATTTTTAAATCTAAGAAATTTAATGTATTATCCGTCTCTGTTTCTATTGTGAACTGGATTTTTGAGTTTACACTGTTAAAATATTCAAGAAATTGACCCAATAGTCTTTCTGTACCTGTTACATGTCTGAAACATGTTAGAGAATATCTTGAATATATTGTGAAACAAATACCAAGTGTTTTAATTATTATCATTAGTTCCAGAGGTATAGACCTTAGAGGGCAACCAGAACAGTGTGTTAATAGATAATATGGCCGTTGGTCATCTAAAATATGTTCTTAATCTATGGCAGCATTTTCACTAGATGTATCCGTAATAACCAGTGTTAGTATTGGTAAAGAAAAATACGAATTAAGAGCTAATATGATACTACACCACAAAACTGTGACAAGCTGGAACAAATTATGTTATTCATTTTAAATTCAAAATTGCCCACTATGACGAAAAAGTAATGATGACTAAAAATTCGCGCGCTTTACGTATAGAAACAACTATTTATTTTTTAAGTTGGTACGACTGTCCTTGATATTTGACAAGTTTCATATCATTTCGCTTATTAAGTTACAAAGTTTAGCGTTTCTTGTGATTGTTAAAAAATGTCGCCAATTTTTTAAAATTGATAAATTTATCAGCAAAGAATTTGCATTATATTTTGTCTAAAAATGAATTTTTTTTGCTAGAAAACAATCTGCAGAAACTGGCCGCAGATGTGTTTTATCAACATTCTGGCGTAGTTTTCAACAACCCGGCCACAGAACTACGCTTTTCGCGCGGGATAAGGCGAATATTGGTTTTCTAACATTTTTCTAGGGTACCCCCTTACGCAAAATTTTCACTCCAAAATATAAAACTTCAAAAATTCATTTCATAAAAACATTTTCTTTGAAAATGTAAGAACTTTCGGCAGGTTTAAGAAAACAGTGGTAACATTTTTGCAAAATCTAGACCAAATCGTTTGCAAAAACTCTCTTTTACCGTAGTGGGTGACTCGCGAATACGATAATTCTGGATTCACCAATGGTTCCGCACGCATCTAACTTGACCCCGGTCGTGGTCCGCATAAACAAATATCAGACCAAGACGCCTTTGCGTCGGTGATTCATATTTGTAACAGGTTCGGACGATATGGGGATCCCTAACGGATCACCACTTCATATATTCGTCTTCTATTCTAAGCTGTTCTTCCGGACTTATTGCTTATTGATTTGTATGTAAAGTTTGAAAAAATGTAACATACTGTGCAAAATTAATATTGTGCAATATTTTGCACGTTATATACAACACATTTAACCAACGACTTTTTACACTCTTTTAAACAAGAGGTTTTCTTAAACATTTATTCAAAAATGTATTTAGATCCATCGAAATTCAGTTCTCGTTGCATTGACCTTTTATTATTATTATCATTTTAGTATTATTTGAAAATAACATGTAATATTTTTATAGCGATTTATTCCATACGTTTCAGCATAAATTTGGTTTATTTTGTTACAAAAAAAAAAAAAAGAAAATATATATATATATATATATATATATATATATATATATATATATATATATATATATATATATATATATATATATATATATATATATATATATAATGAAATGAGTGTCGATGTCGCTATATAATGAAATCTGAGTGTCGATGTGAATAACTCCTGTATAAAATTTTTCGCATAAAAAAATTAAATAACCAAATTAAGGGCAAGAAAGTTAAATGCCAAGAAATAAGGCCATGGGGATCAAGTTTAGTGGAAAAATCGTAGACTATTCAGGTCAAGTGGATGTACGTACACATCTTTCACCAGAAAGGAAAAAAAAAGGGTAAGACGTAATGAAGATTAAAGAGGAAATCCTCGGGGCGAATGAATAGAAACTGGAGCAATGGAATGTTTATTTTCAATGCCTTTAAGGTATCATACGTCTCAATGTCTTAAACTGAGAGCTAATTTCAATGTATTAAAATATTTCCTTTCATCAATATTTCCCTTGAATCGCTTATAATCGTGATTCAAAAAATAATAAAAATACTGGGTGGGTTACTCATGTATGCACATCAAAAATCGTTGCAAATAAAGGCAAGGGCGCTGCGATGTTATCACGCTACGATCTTGTTTTAGCGTGGCGATTTTTGTTCGTGATATTTGTGTCAATTTGAGTTGGGCTGTTGTGTAGAGCAGACGTGCAAATGCAAGTCAAAAATGTTCAATTTTGACTCATCACAGAAAATAACGTCGTCCAAATAATTTTCTGGCTTTGAAACGTACTCCATAGCAAAACCCAGTGGAGTTTTAATTTTTTTCTTACTTAACCAAGGCATTTCCGGGCCAAACGTCCATAATATCTATGTTTTCTAATACATCGGCGGATTGTCTCGGTGTTGACTACTTTATAAGAATGAACTATAGTCACACAAGTGAAAAAATAAAACTGATACATAACAAAGTAAAATTGTTTTATTCGGTTTAAAAAATGAACTATTTATCACAAAGTAACGGAGAAATCAATCAATATTTCAATCAATCAATCAATTTTTCAGAAAGGTTTTTCACCAGTATTTTGAGCGTAGGTGCACTAATGATAGGGTTTTTGTGTACTTCTTTTTTAAAGCTGTGATCAATATATATATATATATATATATATATATATATATATATATATATATATATATATATATATATATATATATATATATATATATGTCATATAATGGATTAGTTCGGTGAATCAACAACAAGGTGATAATAAACTTTTCGCCATTAGTGAAATGCAGCACAAATTGTAAGCACTTTAAATATTACACAGACCATATACAATAAGACACGCGTATTATATTAAAATACTACACTGATTACATGCAAAACGTGGCTGTTGACGACTGGAACCGACTATATACGATTCAGTACGTCACCGACCCGAGCGTGCTTGATGTCGAGTAGAGCCGAGTAAACTCGATTCAGCGTCACCGACCCGAGCGTGACAGTTTACTTACGTTCACTCCTCAGCAAATATGCGCCTAAAGAAGTTTTCACTTCAAAAATAAGAATTATTAACCGCCACACCTGGTACTCGCAAAAATTAATTGAAATGTATTTATAAACATTTTGGCGGTATCGATACTCGTTACTGGAAATCAAAAGTAGATTCGATACAGCAATCCACATAAGAACAACAATGGTTAACAGCACGACAACCACTTTTGTCCACTTCAAAACTACGCCTTCACCTTAAAAACCCCTTTCACATTGTTAGTAAAATTAAAAAAATAGTGCAAATAACTTTTTTGTCATTATACGACAATAATGTGTAAGTTTTCCTTTTTTTTTGTAACAAAACAAACCAAATTTATGCTAAAACGTACGGAATAAATCGTTATAAAAATATTACATGTTATTTTCAAATAATACCTTAAAAGGTCAATGCAACAAGAACTGAATTCCGATGGATCTAAATACATTTTTGAAGACATGTTTAAGAAAAACTCTTGTTTAAAAGTGTGTAAAGAGTCGTTGGTTAAATGTGTTGTATATAATGTGCAAAATATTGCTCAATATTAATTTTGCACAGTATGTAAATTTTTTTCGAACTTTACGTACAAATCAATAAGCAATAAGTCAGGAAGAATAGTTTAGAATAGAAGAGGGACGAATAAAAGAATGAGTGAAAAAATAAAACTGATACATAACAAAGTAAAATTGTTTTATTCGGTTTAAAAAATGAACTATTTATCACAAAGTAACGGACAAATCAATCAATCAATAATCAAATCAATCAATTTTTCAGAATGGTTTTTCACCAGTATTTTGAGCGTAGGTGCATTAATGATAGGGCTTTTGTGTACTTCTTTTCTAAAGCGGTGATCAATATATATATATATATATATATATATATATATATATATATATATATATATATATATATATATATATATATATATATATATATAATTTCGGACGGCGTGTTTGCTTCTTCAGGAATATAAATGTCCTCATTTTTGTAATGTTGCACGATATTTCCAACCGTACTTCTACTTCACTGAAGCATTTGCCCCATTTTTCGGTAGAAATTTCCTTTCATAAGGAAACAGCACTAATTGCCTATTTTCAGAACTAATGTTTTCTTTATTTGGTATACTTTATGATGTTCCTTCGACAACAGTCTGCCAATTACTATTTGTTGTAAACAAAATTAGAAAATTGTACTAATTAGATAATAATGATTGATCCAGATTTTTTGGTTTGTGGCGGGGGTAATTGAAAAGTTCACGGAGCGGGAATGATAAAGCAAGTTTATAGTTGAAAAAATTACTTTATTCTTCCGTATATTCTAGATTAAGGTCATTACATTTTCCAGATCCTTCAAATTACTCTTCTACAGCTGATATAACTCCAAGCTGATCATCCAAAGTTACAAAGCGACGTTTAAAATCTATTTTATTCTTTCGAAAAAGACCCAAATGTTGGTTAGAAAGTTTTACACCAATTCGTTTTTCATCAGAATTTAACAAATGAGGCACCCATCTTGCACATCGCTTTCTCAAGCCGAATAATTTTTCAAAATATAAAACGCCCATTCAGTTGAGATGTCCATGGCCTCAGCAATTTCACATAAAGTCAATTGTCTGTCATCCTTAACCATATCATGTATAGAATTTTTTAAAAAAGGAATAAAACAATTTTTTACTTTGTTATCTATCACTTTTATTTTTAAACAAAATTTATGTGCTAAACTTGAAGAGATTTACCACTAAACACCAAAACGCCTTTTTGAACTGCTCGACGCACGTTTCGCTAACCATGTTAGCATCATCAGGAGATGATTTAATCTTCAAGTTTAGTATTTCACACCAAAGGTTCCAATAGAAAAACTGTAAATTTATGTGACTATAGTTTCGTAAAACGACTTTACATTCTCAAACACTACTTTACAGCTGTTTATTTATTCTATGTACCTAATTTTATACTTTTATTGGGGTTAATTTTTGACAACATTTTAACTAGTGGAGAATTTCGGAGATCCGTCTGATCGTTTAATAGCTGTCTAGACGGATCTTTATTATATTTATAAATTTCAATAGCTTCTAAAATGTTAGAGTTATTGTTTCTTTAATATGTATGCAGATTTATGTTCTTTGTACCTGGTCTGAAAATGTCTGCCGGTTTGTCCAACATAGCAGCTACTGCACTCGTTGCAACTTAACATATAAACTCCAGATTTTGTATTTGCTGGTGTTTTATATTTGGCATTAAAAATTAATTTACTGGTTGACTGGGTGGTTTTAAACGCTATTTGCAAATTATGTTTCCTCAAAGAGCGAGCTATTTGTTCTGAAATTGAACCGAAATATGAAATTTTACAGTACTATTTATCATTTGTTTGTTTTACTTTTGGATATACTTGATACATTAGTAATTGTTTCCGTTTTTATTTATTAAGTAACTAATTTCTTTTTCTTTGTGCTATTAGTTTTATTTTTTGCAGTTCTATTTTTCTATTATTTTCAGATAGTGGAATTGTGAGGGCTCGGTGGATCATAGACTTATATGCACCATATTTATGTGTAATGGGGTGGATTGAATGTGTTGTAATTGTTATATCTGAGTATGTGGGTTTTCTATAGATATTAAATTCTAGTTTATTATTTTGTTTGGATATTGAAAGGTCCAGAAAATGTATGTTTTGATTTTGTTCGGTTTGATAGATAGATTGATAGATTTATAATTTGATAGGTAACAAGGTAAAAAATTGTTTTATTCCTTTTTTAAAACACACCATTACACCATCTACACACCATTGTTTTTGAAGGAGCAGACTCCACTAATAGATTTACCATTTCACTATGAACTTACAAAATAACACTGATACGTTTACTTTAAGCTGATGTTTTGTACGAATGAATTGATAAATTGGCTTGAAAGTTCACATATGTTCATATGAAGGATGGCACTTCAAAATGTACTAGATTATATAGTTCTTTTACTGCTCTATAGCCGTCGCTCCGCGAACTTTTCAATTAGCCTAGAAAAAACAATATTTCTGTTCTTTTCATGAAATTTTCGAATTAAACCGATGATTTCCGAACTTACATAAGAAGTTAAAAGGAGGTAATAATAGTAAAATATGCGGGAAGAAAAATATTTTAATTTTTTTTGGGAAAATTGGAACTACTAGAATAATTTTTTTAAATAGGGTGTCCGAATATTTTTAGGATTCACTGTATATACCTTGGTGTTGCTGGCATTCCTCAAATTTTGCAGTTATGTTTTGAAATTATTAAATATCAGGGAGTAATATGTATATCATAATAGTAAATTTAAAAAATAAAGACAAATATATTAATATATAAGTTCAAGAATAATTCTGGATACCATTAAAAAAATTAAATGCATGTATTCTAACGTAATAATCTTATGTTTTTATTCCACTACGAGTAATAATTTCTCATGAAAATGATAAATGGTAATTAGAAGCAGTCCTTTGTATGTAAACTACCTATTTTTTCACCAGTTCAGTAACCTATTACACAAATGTAAACACTTAGGCTTTCTTATCTCGACATAATTAAGACCACGTAAAGGAAAAAGGTCCCTGAACTTGAAGATAAAACATTATGCAATATTCCCTAGAAGTTGCTAACAAAGATTTTCATATTTGCCGAATAAATTCCAGATACATGATTCATGACACGAAAGAGACTTACTGTGATGGAAAAAATATTTGAACAAACATGTTTTTCTCAATATAGTTTATTTTAACACTCTTAAACATATCAATATTATATCAATACAAACCACTAGTGATTGTCAATAATATTATAACGGGGTTTTCTATTTAATCCAATTAATTTTTAAATAAAACACAGATGGCGTTGTGAATTTGGCTAGGTCTCATTTCAGAAGTATCATGTATGAGATTTATAAAAATGCAGTCGTACACAATACAACAACGCGTTAAAATTGTTAAATTATTTTATGAAAATGGGCGGTCAGTGAAAGATATTTTTAGTAAAATTACGTGATATTTACGTTTTGCACAATCATCTGTTGATATTGCTGAAGATCTAGAAATGTCCATTAGTCGACGTTCACAATTTGGACACAGTGAATCCACAACATGGCGTATTTTAAGAATTTAGCTCTGAATAATTTAGCTATAAGGTTCAAATAACACAGGAACTAAAATTTAGGATCATTCGAAACATCGTGCATTTATCAAGTGAAAAAACATGTTTTCGAATGATTGGTGGCTATGTTAATGGAAAATCCACGATTGATTCATGAGAAACCTCTACATCCTAAACGAGTCACTGTTTGGTGTGCATTACGGTACAGTAAGATTTAATTTGGCAGTATTCCTTTCCGAATGCTGCTGGTGAAGCTGTAACTCTGAATGGTGCTCGATATCGTGAGATCATAACTGGATTTTTGTGAGCTGAAATTGAATAATATTAATCTAGAGGATATGTGGTTTCAACAATTGATTTATTGAGATAAATATTTCCTGCACGAGTTATTGCAAGAAACGGTGATGTTAAGTGGCCACCAAGATCATGTGATTTAACACCGTTGGACTATTTTCAGTGGGGTTACGTAAAAAACCAGGTCTATAAGAACAATCCACAATTGATTCCTGAACAAAAGGATGAAATTTTTCGAGTCATTGGTGACATAGATCCATGGTTATACCAAAATATCACCCAAAATATTGATAAAAGAGTGGACATCTGTGGAGCAGTAGGAAGTGGTTTAAAACGGAAGTGGTGTTTAAACGACATACACTATGTTTCAATTATCAATAAAATGTTTTTTGAAATCAACGCAACTTCTGTATTTTATTCAAGAATTAAAAAAAAACGCTCAATTTGAAAGACCCTTTACTACAATTAAAGCAGAATATAAAGTTCAATAAATTTACTTCATTCAATTAGTTCATGAAATAAATATCAATTTTAAATGAGAATAAATTATAGTTTAAAAAAACTAAAAAACACGCTTTAATGGTAAACCAAACTAAAAAGTCAAAAATAATTTTTAGTATAAGAATAAAGTGGTGAACGATAAAATTAATGTGCCATTGTAAAAATAATACTTTTACACGCTTTCATAACAGATCGAACTAAAAAATGAAAAATAAATTATAGTTTAAAAAAATAAAATACACGCTTTAATGGTAAACCGAACTAAAAAGTAAAAAATAATTTTTAGTATAAGAATAAAGTAATGAAAGAGAAAATTAATATGTCATTGTAAAAAAGCGTGGAGTGCTCGAAGTCAGTTATAAATATTTCATCAGTACCGTTTCTATAAGTAGAGTTAGAATGAAAATATGGTACAACGCCACCCCCCCTCCCCTTCCCGCGCCTTTTTATAATGTGACATTAATTTTCTCGTTCATCAATTTACCATTATATCAAATCCTTAATCCTGACGATCCTGTTCAGGATAATGGGATTAAATTATTGTATTGTCATCGGTCCTTGATAAGTGTGCAAAGTTTCAATTTAATCTGACGTTTTGAAGTGGGTGAAAAGGACGTCCAAAGATTCCCTTACATAGTTAAACACAGGTGAAGCTAATAAAAGCGTGTTAAGAAAAGGTTTTTAAACGGCAGAACAAAACTTTCAGTATTTTGTACAGTATCTATTATCTTCGGCAGCCTTTAAAAGTACCGGCATTTACCCTCCTATTTTTTTTTTTAGTTACTTGAGTGTAAGAAAAGTATTTGCGTTTTAGTACATAGTTGTTTACTGTTTCAAAAAATTATATCTGGAGGTTATTCCTCGAAATACAGGCCCTCGTTTTCGAGGACCTCAATCCATCTTTGATCTAGTAACTCTATTGCTCTTCGGTACCATGATGAGTCTTTACAGGCGAAAAACTCGACATAACCAGCTTTTACCTTTTCTTCAGCCCTGAATTTTTGTATGCTGTATGCTGGATGAGGAAGAAGTTCAAAGTCCAATTCATTAATTTTTATAGTGATCAAATATGAAGTATGGTGTCTTGTTGCAGAACCTTTTTTTAAGGCTGACCAAAACTGAATATTTTTCGGCTAAAACAGCACGTTCTCTTTCAAGTTGAGCTGAGTAGAGTTCTGAATGCATCGCTCTACAGTCAGCAACTAACGCTAAATAAATTCATCAAAATTCTACCAGCAAGATCTTTTTGGCATATTTGTCAACATTAAGATTGTTGAAATAAACCCATTTTTTATCGCAGGTTACAATCCGTTTAATCAATCGATAATCAGTAGGATGTTTGAGGAGAGACTTACACACTTCAACCCGACGACATTTCCTGATGCTTCTATAGCTCTCTGGCAGTATCTCTAAGCCTCGCAAATGTGGGTTAACGGTAGTGTGGATTACGCCTAATTCACTTGAAACTTTCCTAGTGTGTGTTCTAGGATCTGCAATCACAGTTGGTCTTAAAACGTCGGCATCAAGAGATCGTGGATGACCTAATCTTCTCCTGTCTTCAAGAATTAGCATATGTCTCCCTTCCGAAACGTTTTAAACCAGAACTGTGCGGTAATGATTGATACGAAACCTTCCCCATCTACTTAACAAATCTCTCGAGCGGCGTCAGTTGATTTGCAGCCTTTTTTAAAATAATCACCTTTAAACTCAACATGAAGAATCTAACAGTAAAAATCCTGATAAAAAGTCATGGATGACTAAAGGACGATATCATAAAAAGAAGACTTTTTTTGTCTTCTGAATGGCGAATGCTATTGTGCTATGTTATCCGATTTTGTATTTCCGAAAATTAATGAAATTGATGCGATCGAACTATATTTTCAACAAGACGGCTCAACTTGCACACAGGACTTGCTACACAGCACGCATTACTATGGATTTATTGAGCAATCAATTCGGAGATTCGCTAATTTCACGGAATGGCCCTTGTAACTTTTATTACACCTTTAGACTATTTTCTTTGGGGCTATGTTAAATCACAGGTTTACACCAACAAACCCAAGACTCTTGATGAACTTGAAACCAACGTTGGAGCAGCCATAGCCGCCATACTACCCAATATGCACCTCAGAATCATCGAAAATTAGCTCAATCGAATCAACCAGTGCAAGAGTCGAGGTGGTCTCTTGGACGATATTTTGTTTAAATCATAAATGGCATAAAATATGCCATCTAATAAAAATAATGAGCCCCATTTTCGGCCGAATTTTCTGTGTTTTATTTCAAATTAAAATCCTTTCGCTCTTATTGGGAAAACTAAGTATGAAGGAACGTTATCAGAAAAAATGTATAAGCCTGATGATCCTTACTTAATTAATTAATCAATTAATTGTCAATGTAAGTATAATTGATATACACAAAAAATATATTTACTTTCTATCTTTTCATAATTTTTAGAAATTAATATACTTTATTTTTTGATTCGTTTTGAAAACGGGAGGAGAATACTTCCTGAAACGTTAACGTTAAAAGTTTGTATATTTTTTAGAACATTTTTATATTTTTAAAATTTTGTTCGTTATGCAAATTTATTACAAAAAAGAATCACTGAGAAATTTGTCTCCGTTTGGTTTTTTGTTTTTACCCAGTAATTCTATATTTACATAAGAACACATATTTTTGATATTTTTTGAGTTTTAGATCGTGGTAAAAATCCCAAATAAAAAAAACTACAAAATATATTTGTTCTATTCAATCTGGAGGCTTGATATATTCATTTAGGTATTCTCAAATCATATACAGGATGTAAAGGAAATAACTTTCGTAGATGTAACCGATAGGATCGGATATATATTATTTATAACATTTGAAAGAAAAAAGTTACAAGGATTAAAAATCAAAAGGTTTCCGCTAAAAGAAATTGCAAAGTTATTAAATCGCCAATCGAAAAGCTATGATAAGAATTATCATTTTAAGCAAATATGTGTAAAAGCAAATTTGTGAAATAATAATTGGTTATTATTTAAACAATACACCACAAATACACTAATAAACATTGTTATTTTTAAAAATTAAAAATATGTCAAAAATGAAAATGGTAAGGTAGTTTTGAATAATTGCGAAGATCCCCACGACAAAGAGTATTGGTGACAAAAATTATTTCAGTGTGTGTCAGTGCCTGTATAGAAATTCCATTAAAAAACAAAGCTGTATTATATATGAGAATATCACGATGTGTTTTTTTATCTATGGAGAAGCTGTTGCCAACCTGATCAGAAATATACCAGGACTTTTTCAACGTGTTCGGGCAAATAGGTTAGAACGGTGCCAGGTTTGCATAGACTCAAATGGTAAACATCTTGAACATTTAACTTAATAAAAGAATTAATCATATGTTTCTTAATGTGACGTAAATTGTTTAAAATGTGTTATGATATGAAAAATTAGTGCCAGTAATTTCAACTTTGACATAAAACGACATTAATGTGTAGCTTCTCCTTTTTTTGTAAAAATAAACAAAAAAGCATTTTCAGTCAAAATTTGGTGATGTTGAAACGTATAAAATAAACGGCTATACAAATTATCACCAAATCTTCACTCCAAATGTGAGAATTTTGCTTATTTACGAAGTAATTTAACCAAAAATGAGCTTCATAGCTGAAGATGATTTTTTCATGAAATAATGGATCTGTTTCAAATTGTTCTAAAGCTCAATCTACAAAATTTCAACGCAAGAAATGGTCATTTCGTTTGAATTCTTGGGTAAACTGAATTGTATACGTCTTAAAACGGAAATCTTTATGAAGAATATTCCCTGTAGTGCCACAAGAAAGCCCAAGTTCTTCAGAACGAGGTGTAATTGATTGTTCTGGATTTTCATTCACACTTTGGTTCACAGCAACGATATTTTCAGCAAAACGTTTAAGTTCTGGATAGATTGGATTCTTAGTATCATAAACACTACAGTTTGATTCGAATTTTTTAATTAAATTACGAACAGTAAGCTCTGTAGGTCGATTATGCTGACCGTAAATTTCACGTAAGGCGCGAAACGTAGCCCGAATAGATTTATTATTTTTGTAATAAATTTGAACAATTTCTATACGTTGTGCAACTGAATATTTTTTTATGATGATTTGCCAAACAATACTAAACACAAATTTCAATTTCGGCGAAAATAAGAAAAAATGACTTCTATGAGTTTTAGAAAAATATATAGTACTAGTTTGAAAACCATTTATATATATATATATATATATATATATATATATATATATATATATATATATATATATATATATATATATATATGTATTGTAAATATTTCAAAATACAGGGTGGAATTTGACCGCATGAAACCTTATAAAACGAGTTCGGAGATAAAAAGAATAAACACACTGTTTACTTGGCGATATGTTTTTAATTTCTATGAAATTACCTTCTGTACACTTATTAAACGGTTGTCTTATCTTTATACCTTATCTACAATAATCTACAATAACTACCAAGATTACGAGCATTCTGAATTTATAACTAAAATTTTATCACTGCTTCAATTTACGATTTATTTATTTTTTTTATAGATAAAACAAATCGGTACTCGTCATCAAAGATAACAAATTTACACATCATGTAAATCATTCATCTATCCGGTTCATATCATATGATCTTATAAAACAACACTTTTTAGAGCGTCCACTTTTTATTTCAATTAATAATTACCAACAGAAGATTAAACAACGTCCACGGCTCGCAGTTGTAATCGCAAACACTTTATTTCAACACCATATTCGTCGTCTGTACACATGGCAGTTCCACAATGGTAACTACAGAAATCGAATTGATTACATTTTGATATGATCTCGATCGTACTCAATTCTAGATTTCATTTAAAATTGAAAGTAACATTAAAATAAATGCATTGACAAGAAGCTACTGGTCCAGCATTCTTATGAATTTCAAGAAAAGTTTCGCGAAAAAGTGGAAGTAATTCCACTGTCTAATGACATAACAATCTTCAGAGTCTTGGTATAGGACATGAACCATTATTACTGAGTCCATAAATGAAACAAACACAAGGACTTCAGGAACACCAGCATTGGATGATTGGCTGCCACCCTTGATTTAAGCGAAAAAAGACGCCCACTCAGAACTTATAAATATTCCTCGCTAAATCGAGAAATTCAGAGAGCCCGTAGGAAGGATAAGAATGCTCACATCAGAAAAACTTGTCAAGAACTCCAGACACATGCTAATTCAAACAATGCCAAAGATTTCTATAAAGCTGTGATGAAAATAACAAGAAAATATTCGGCACGTACCTGGATAATACAGAATGCACATGCACAAGGCGAAAAATAACAGATATCGATGGCATTTCGACCCAATGGAAAGACTATTGCAGTAAACTCTTCCAAAATGGTTATGCTCCCAGAATATCTAATTTAGCAATACGTGAACCTAACATATTAAAACATAAATCAAAAATACTATACGCAGTCTAAAAACGATAAAGTCCCTGGTTAGGATGGAGTTACCACAGAAATGAACATCAACAACAGACAAGAACAAAATTCGACTACCAAATTGGAAGGTAATCGTATATGAAGTCTTGTACTTATGAAAGTTTAACAAGATAATTTAATTTGCAGATGGTCAAAGAGTATAGAAATATGTGTGATCAGTTGAATGAACATCAACTAGCTAAATTATGGACTGGCCAAGTAGTTTTCCATGGATTCAAAACAAATATCTGAAGGAGTATGCAAAAAAAGAGAAATAGAAAAGCAAAACTACTCTAAAAAAAAGTATAGAAGATCGTATATTTATATGCTAAATAAAACAAAACAGTTAAAATATTTAGTGTTTTTCGAGGATTTTGGTACATTTCATCTATTGATTGAACATATTCATTTGATAGGTTATGTTTAAACATATGTTAGAAATTTATTATAGGTACTGAAGATTGATGGTAGGCTGACAGTGGTTC